>CM059199.1:50468439-50687536 GCA_030323885.1 Branchipolynoe longqiensis | reverse complement strand
GGGGCGTCCCGCTAGGTGTGCTGAGGTATCTGTTTCCCGCCTTATCTCGAACTGGTCACAAACAAAATACCGTAAATTCCCCAGCACTTAGCACTCGCCGTGTGCCTGGTGATAGGTGAGTGGTGAGGGGTCGGGGAGGCGGGGAAGGACTGGTGGTGGAGGGGTGAGAGAAGGTGAGTGGGGTCTGGTGTGTAGGGTGGTGGTGGAGGGGTGAGAGAAGGTGAGTGGGGTCTGGTGTGTGGGGTGGTGGTGGAGGGGTGAGAAGAGGTTGGTGGGGTCTGGTTGTGGTGGGGTGGTGGTGGAGGGGTGAGAGAAGGTGAGTGGGGTCTGGTGTGTGGCCTGGTGGTGGTGGACGGTTGAGAGAAGGTGAGTGGGTCTGGTGTGTGGGGTGTGGTGGAGGGGTGAGAGAAGGTGAGTGGGGTCGGGTGTGTGGGGTGGGTGGTGGAGGGGTGAGAGAAGGTGAGTGGGGTCTGGTGTGTGGGGTGGTGGTGGAGGGGTGAGAGAAGGTGAGTGGGGTCTGGTGTGTAGGGTGGTGGTGGAGGGGTTGAGGTGGGGGGTGAGAGAAGGTGAGTGGGGTCTGGTGTGTGGGGTGGTGGTGGAGGGGTGAGAGAAGGTGAGTGGGGTCTGGTGTGTGGGGTGGTGGTGGAGGGGTGAGAGAAGGTGAGTGGGGTCTGGTGTGTGGGGTGGTGGTGGAGGGGTGAGATAAGGTGAGTGGGGTCTGGTGTGTGGGGTGGTGGTGGAGGGGTGAGAAGAGGTGGAGAGATGAGTGGGGTACTGTGCGCGTGTGTGGGGTGTCGAGGTAGGGGGAAGGTGGGAGTGAGGAGGGGTAGAGTAGTTACTAGCACATCACTGCATGCTACCGACAACTATTTAAAAACTTAAAATTATTATAAGCATTGTTATCGTCCTTTATATTTTAGTCAGTATTGTTGTCGTCATCATCACCATCATAATCACTATCATCACCGTCACTGTTATCTTTACCACTACTACCATCATCGTTTTTAATATTGATAATATTATCATCATCATCATCATCATCACTAACCGGAGGCAATGGCTGAATCGGTAGAGCAGAGACCTCCCGTGCGGAAGGTCGGGTGTTCGATTGCCGGTCGAGTCAAACCAAAATTGATACTTGTCGCTTCCTAGCCTGCCGCTCGGCATTATTAGGATAGGGCAAACACTGATTAGCCCAGTGTCAGGATAATGTGACCGAGTGGGATATCAGGTCATGGTGCCGTCGGCCTGGTTTCCCAGTGGGGCAACACTATAACATCGCCATGAATGGAAAGTCACAAGTCGGTACCGGTCCTGATATGACTTTATATGTTGCCAGGACGTAAAGCTCCAACAAGTAACCAACCAGCCAACATCATCACTATCATCACGACCACTTCTACCATCATCACTATCATCATCACCATCACTCACTGCCACTGTCACTGTTATCGTTTATGATCATCGTCGTTTGTTATTGACCATATGTTTGCTATAACTAGTTCCTTCTTAATTGGAATAATAATTCATAGTCATTAAATTATTTGTGTTTTCTTCCTGCAGGTGTGTTCGCGCCGACTATGCAAGGTGAGCGTGCTTTCTAACCAATCAATCATCACACCTATGTTTCTTTTAATACTTGAGTGCTTTCTGCTCGGCCGAATGCCACTAGTGCCGTATGAAATCGCTGTAATATAGTTTAAGTTCCATAGTGAAAGGCAAAATAGTTCCGCACACGTACAGTATAGAATCTGACACTAAGTACTCAAAGTTGCATAGTCCGATGTAACTAAAGGGGCTGTTACACTACGATGTTTCGCCTTAGCGTATGCCAACGTATGTGATTTTCGACCAAGACATTGGCATACGTTGTCATACGGTACTATATCTTGGGCATACGTCGGGTATGTTCCGGGTACGTCGTTATATGTCGCCGTGCGTCGAGGCTCCGAAAAAATTGTGTGCATGCTTAAAATTTCCAACGTGTGGCTCGTATGTTGAACGTACGCTGTGTGTAGGTTGGGGATACATCGGCGTACGTTGGGAGTGTGTTGGGTATACATTGGAATACGTTGCTGCATGTTAGCCTATGTTCATCCAGTAGGAACGTGCAGTCTGCATACTGCCAATGAATGCATAACATACTCCTAACGTACTTCAAATGTATGCCTGCCATATCTCCAGCGTACTTAACATATACGCTGTACTTCTAGCGATGGAGTAATGTTTGTAATGTTGGTCAGCGTGCATTGGACATATTTGAACGTTTTGCGAAACACATGAACGCTCTCATATGCCAGCAATAGGTCAGAGGTACATTCTGCATACATTACGTACGTTGTATGTACGCCCATTTTTATCCCCCGCCGCTGAAAAGTTTGACGAATGCCGACATACTGACAAATTTTCTAATGTTGAGCATGCGCGTATGCCGTACATCATAGTGTGACAGGGCCTTAAGCTCCTTCACTGTTCTTAGCTTGATCGTCATAATCTAGTGTTCTTTATTGTGAAGTAACTTTTATTTTAAATGACTAACTTTGGAGACATTTGAAGTGTACACATATTAAATTACTTTTAACAAGCATGTTCAGCAGTGATAAGTTCCATTAAATTGAATTATGATCCCCGTCTATGAAGTGACGTGCTTAATAAGTGCACCAGTGTCAACATTAGATCTATGTAGGATCAACTGTTGATAATTGTTTTGGTTTGGAAAAGCTGATGCTTTCATCGGACTATACAGCTTTTAACACGAGTTGTAAAATGTTGTGAGGTGATGTTATGAAGAAAAAACTTTAGGTTTGCGGTGTGTGCGTGAGCAAAGATTCAACTAATACAAAGATATCCGACTGTACTATATAAGAGATTTGAGTTTGTGAGTGGCCACTCTATAGTAGAATCTTTGGTGGGAGTGTGTGTGAGAATGTGACTATGTGAGAATGTGAGTGTGTGAGTGTGAATGAGAGAGTGTGAGGATGTGTCAGAATGTGTATTTAAAACTAGTGAATAACAACTAAAGACACTCCCAAATCACACTGTGATGTGTATATACAGTAAAACCTATCTAACCGACCACCTCCCGAGATCGACCACTCCCCTATATCGATCCCTTTATTTGGGTCCCAAACGATCGCACATACAATGCCATTGTACCAATTTTTAAAAAACCTTTCTAAACGAACCACCTCCCTAAATAGACCATTTAAAGTCGGTCCCATGGTCGGTCGATTTCGAGAGGTTTTACTGTATACAACTAGTACATTCGAACCGCGACATGGGCATGAGCATGCGCACACAGCACCAGGTGGTTATCGTTATTAGTCACGTGGTGCAGTCAGGTTCACCAAAAGAGGCGCGTCTGGCAGCAGACGACATTACAGACTGTGTGAGCTGCGTCTGTTTCATGCAGACCTCCACAGACCTCCGCACCTTTGGGACGCGTGGAATGCCGATGGATGAACCCGTTGAATTCTCCCCCTGGTGCGTGGTGCATTCCTCCTGTACATGAGCAGCCAGAACCCCGGGCAAAACGTCGCTCAACAACGTCACAGTCTACAAATCCACTTTACTCTGCCTTTCAAGCACTCTGAGCTGCCTCTGTCATGCTCACAGAGTAGTAGAAGATAAATGGTGGTTTGACCGACAAAGGCTAGTCTGTACAGAGTAGTCGGGATGCGACAGTAGTTGGACATTTTTAGTCCGGTAGAAAATAGTCAGCTGAGGACAGTCTGTTAACCAGTAGTTTGACACATCGTCTGGTAGAGAGTAGTTGAACCGACTCGGTCTGGTACAATGTAGTTGGACCATTACAGTCCTGTGCAGACTAGTTGGATCGACAGTCTGGTGCAGAGTAGTTGGACTAACATTCAGGTAGGGAGTAGTAGGACCAATGCAGTCTAAAGCCCCGTTCACACATGGACCTTAATTCGCCTCAACTAAGTCGCCTCAAAACGTGCATGTGAACACGCAGCTGAGGCGAATTAGTGCTGATTCGACGTAACTAGTTTGCCTCAAGTAAACCACTTCACGAGGTGGATTAGATGAGGCGACTTAGCCTGAGCCGGCCTAAGGTGCGTGTGTGAATGGTTGATGTATGTATGTGTATATGTGTGTGTGTATATATGTATGTGTGGATGTATGTATGTTTGTTTGTATGTATGTGTGGATGTATGCGTGTATGTATGTGTGGGTGTATGTATATGTATGTTTGTATGTGTACGTGTGTGTATGTATGTGTGTATGTATGTGTATGTATGTGTGTATGTATGTGTGTATGTATGTTTGTGTGGATGTATGTGTGTGTGTATGTATGTATGAAAAACTACATAGACCTGCTGGTCGATCTGAGCCGGTTTAAACTGTGTGTGAATATGACACGCTTTCAAAACTCGGTATGTGTGAATGGGACGCTAGTTTGCCTCATCTAGTTTGCCTCATCTAAGTCGGCCTAACGTTGTACACGTGACCACGGCTTAATAGAGACACAGTCTGGTAGAGAGTTGTTCAACTGACACAGTCTGGTACAATGTAGTCAGACCAACAGTCTGGTGCAGAGTAGTTGAACCAATACAGCCTGGTGCAGAGTAGTTTGGCTGACACAAAATAGTGCAAAGTAGTTGGACCGCTGCAGTCTGGTATCTGTGACAATATATGGTACAGTGTAGTTGGACCGACAGTCTGGTAGAGCGCATTCAGATTAACAACATGGAGTAACTTGACCGAAAGTCTGGCGGAGAGTTAGTTGTCTGACAATCTCGTAGACGATAGGTAGACTGACACTCCCCATTTTAAGCCCTCGGAGTTGAATATCGGCCGAGCCAAAGACACCATGAGGGTTGAGTTTTCATAGCGGCGCACTCTTACCGACCTCCTCTGCTCTTAAGGAGGTGTCCGAGATGAGAAATGGCTGGTCCATGAGGGTTAAGTTTTCATAGCAGTGCGTGGTGGCGCACTCCTACCGACCTTCTCTGACTTTCAGGAGGTGTCTGAGAGATGAGAAATGGTCGGCCCATGAAGGTTGAGTTTTCATAGCAGCGCATGATGGCGCACTCTTTCCGACCTCCACTGCCTTTAAGGAGGTGTTTGAGAGATGAGAAATGGTCGGCCCATGAGGGTTGAGTTTTCATAGCGATGCATGGTGGCGCACTCCTACCGACCTCTTCTGACTTTGAGGAGGTGTTGGAGAGATGAGAAATGGCCGGCCCATGAGGGTTGAGTTTTCATAGCAGCGTGTGGGGGCGCACTCTTACCGACCTCCACTGCCTTTGAGGAGGTGTCTGAGAGATGAGAAATGACCGGCCCATGAGGGTTGAGTTTTCATAGCTATGCGTGGTGGCGCACTCCTACCGACCTCTTCTGACTCTGAGAAGGTGTCAGGGAGATGAGAAATGCCCGTCCCATGAGGGTTGAGTTTTCATAGCGATGCGTGGTGGCGCACTCCTACCGACCTCTTCTGACTCTGAGAAGGTGTCAGGGAGATGAGAAATGCCCGTCCCATGAGGGTTGAGTTTTCATAGCTATGCGTGGTGGCGCACTCCTACCGACCTCTTCTGACTCTGAGAAGGCGTCTGGGAAATGAGAAATGGCCGGCCCATGAGGGTTGAGTTTTCATAGCGGTGCATGGTGGCGCACTCCTACTGACCTCTTCTGACTGAGGAGGCATCGGAGAGATGAGAAATGGCCGGCCGTGCCTCGGGAGAAGTCCGAGAGGCCGCAGACTTTGTCCTCCCGTTGGAATGCAGGACGCTGTCGCCAGAGACCCGGAATGACCTACTTACGTGAGATGACCTAGTTGCTGGACGACTCAGGTGACGTCACGGGTCACCTGAGAAGCTCTGGTCACGTGTGCTTAATCGCGCCTCCCACAGCCCGGACGCTCGGGGCCGTTTTACCAGCTGTTTGTCGGTCAGGGCGACAACGCCTATTGGGCCCTCGAGGAAGCCTTCCTTCCTTCGTTTCACTCCTTTACCTCCTTTCCTTAATTTCCTTAATTTCCTTCCTTCCTTTCCTTCCCTTTCTCTTTCCTGTAATGTGGGGAAATTTGTACTCTGATCAACCACAGTAGCATTTAAACCATTTACATATTGTGGTCCTGTATAGGGACAAAATCTCTAGCGATAATTCTAACAAAGTTTAAAGTGCATAGTCCAATGGAAGCATACAATTTTTCAAGACAAAACACGCAACTTAGATTTGATCCTACATATCCAAGGTAGATACGGTGCACTTTGTTGCTGCATATAATGCAATACTACTATGTCAATTTGTTAGGGCTTGTTATTGCTTAGGTCTATGGTGTCAGCGTTTTGATGTATATGCCACAATTAATGACCAGACGGTATGTCCGAATGAGTTGAGCGTCCATCTCCTGTTTCAGGAGATCGGGGGATCCGTACCGATGGGTTCCTGGGTTCGAACCCTGGTCAAGTCAAACCAATGACTTCAAAATTGATACTTGTCGCTTCCTAGCCATGCACTCTGAATTATTAGGATAGGGCAAGGACTGGTTGGCTCAGTGTCAGGATAATGTGACTGGGTGGGGTATCAGGTCATGGTGCTGGCAGCCTGGTCTCCCAGTGGGGCAGCCCTATAAAGTCACCATGAGTGTGCGCTGTCACAAGTCGGTGCCCACCCTGATATAACTTTAGATATTGCTAGGACGTAAAACAACAACAAACAAACAAAACAAACAAAACAAACCACAATTAATCACACATATTTTCACTTACATTTTACAATACCTTCAAAGTTCGCAATTTATAATAGAAGTTACTTCAAACTAAAAGTGAGCTAGATTATAATGACCAACCTGATATATTTATCTAAAGAAAATGGCAAACAACCAAAAGCATCCGACTATACAACTTTAATCATATATTTGCTTGACCTTTTGTGACATTACAGAATAGATGCTTTCAAACAAACAAACAAACAAACAAACAAAGAACACCACACACAAAACAAGAAGTGTGAGACAATGTGTCTTTGTGTATATAGGCAGTGGGGGTAAGGGAGGGCTAGTGGTGGGAGTACACTTTGATGGATGACTTTGTCACAGTGTCTGCTAAAATGGGGTGATGCTTTGATTGTTTTCTTTGATGGTAATGGCTAAGTCATGTGAGCTTCTCGTGGATTCCGCCTGGTGGCGCTGATTGTAATGACTTGCATTTCCTCTGCTGATGAGGTGTCATATTAGCTCTATAATTCACCAGCATCATATTGAAGGGGGGCTTGCTGTGTGGGATTCTGGGCTTTGCTTATGAAATGAAGATCCCCCACCCCCACCCCCCTTGATGTATTATAGACTAATGTATTGGGTAGAATTCCATACCTAATGCAATGAGAGGCATCCAAACCTGCAGAAGGCAGGATAAAGCGACAGCAAAATAGAGTAGACATGATGGGATATTCAGAAAGGTGCAACCAGACACGGTGGACGAATTGGTAGAGCGCATGCTTCCCATGTGGAAGGTCTGGGGTTTGATTCCGGATCGAGTCAAACCAATGAGTTAGAAAATTTATACTTGTCGCTACCGAGCTTGACACTATGCCTTACTAGGATATGGCAAGGACTGGTGAGCTCAGTATCAGGATAATGTGACTGAGTAGGTAGGGTATTAGGTCATGATGTTGGTGGCTTAGTCTGATACTAAAAATGTGTTTGAATTTTGTAATAATTATCATGGGAAAACCTTGGATTTCAATATGTCCGAAGGTGAAAGAATCCTGTAATCAGAAAGGGTTACTACTGATGTGTGGCGGTGCGCACTCATTGTGGCTTTATAGTGCTGCCCTACTGGGAAACCGTGATCACTCCCAATAGCCGATGTTTACTTTTTGTGCTGGTGGGGTTGGGGGGCGTTAAACAAACAAACAAACAAACAAAAGGGACACCATCATCCGATGTCAAAGAGTAGCAACAGGAAAAAGCGGGTTTTATTTAACAATGCCTCTAGAGCACATTGTTTTTTATTTTCGGTTATTGGACGTCAAACTTCTGGTCATTCTGACATTTCTTTGAAAGAAACCTGCTGTCTCCACATAGGCTCCTCTTTCCGATAAGCAGGTCTTTTATATGCACTTTTCCCACAAACAGGACAGCACATACCATAACCTTTGATGAACCAGTTGTGGACCACTGGTTGGAACGGAAAATAGCCCAAACTGCAAATGGGTCCACTGAGCAGGATCGATCGGATGACTAACACCTTCACAGGTGGGCACTGTACTGCCTGAGCTACGTCCGGCTCCGTCCAAGAGTAGCAACAGGCTGCGTTTGTTTGTAGGGTGGATGGGGGTGGGGGCTCTCTGGTACGGAGTTGTAGTGTAGGTGGCGCTGCAGTCGCCTTGTCGGCGCTGTTGACACCTGTGAACCATATGTACTCTCCCTGGCGCATTGCGTAGTAAGTAGTCAGTGCCACCAGTTTTTACCAGATCAACCTCCTGTAGCAAACACCATTCTCTCATTCTCTCAGACTTGGGGGTCACCAGACACTGTGAAGTAGACTTGGTCCTGGTCTCTCGCAAACTCTAAAACCAGCCGACTTATCCCTTCTCAGCCTTTTGGCTAAGATCAAAACCTTTTGGTGCTGGTCGCAGGGTAAATCTGGGGATCCGGAGGTACCCGGCGCGCGAGGTCAAAGGACTGAGAGGCGGCCCATGGGGAAATTTTTTTCCCCAGGGATAGGCAGGGTCATACAACAAAAAAGACAAAAATAGACTCATTATCGTGGTTATTACTAGAGAGGACTTAAATGCTTGTTAAGGGCCCAGTCACACATACCCAGATCAGGGGCCAGACGAGCCCCGGACTGCCATCCGGGGTGGTCCGGGGTGATCCGTGGCTCATCCGTGCCGACACCCCCTGATCCGTGGCTCGTCCGGTGCCATCCGGTGTCAGCCCCGGATGTTTTAAAATGTTTAAAACATCCGGGGCAGTCCGGGGGATTTTGCGATCCGGGCTCAATCCGGCCTGACCCGGGGGTGGTCCGGGTATTTCGGGGGTGGACCGGGCTTGTCCGGGGTCATTTTGAGCCACGGTTTGACCCGGACCATCCCCGGACTATCCAGGAGTACCCCCGGCCTAGCCACGGACCACTCCCGGACTGCCCCCGTAAGACCGGGGGTGATCCGGGATAGTCCGGGGGTGATCCGGGGCAGTCTGGGGGTGGTCCAGCCTCATCCGGGCCCGGTCCGGCCCAGTCCAGGGGTGGTCCGGGGCTCATCCGGGGCTCATCTGGGAAAGTGTGACTGCGAGGCAAAAATCGACGAAAGCAGTGATTTTATCCGGGACAGTCTAGTCCATTAGTCCGTGGGTGCTCCGGCTCAAAATCCGGGGCTCGTCCGGCAATGTGTGACTGGGGCTTTAGCGGGGTGTTCAACTTGACATTTGAGTCGGACCGACTCAGTCGGGCCGACTAAGTCAGGCCGACTCAATTGGGCCAGCTCAATAGGACCGACTCGATCGGGCCTACTCGATCGGGCCGACTCGACTCAGCCGGGTCGGCTCGATTGCCCATCTCAATTCCATTCAGTCAGGTCGAGGCAGTCGGCCACTTAGACCAATTTCTGTTGGGCTACTTCAGTTGTGCCGATTCAGTTGAGATACTTCACTCGGAGCGACTCAATTTGATCATCGCATCTTTGCCAATTCTCTACCAATTTACATCAGAATATTTGGTTAGATCCGTTAGCATGTTTTCGATATACCGTCATTATTGATTGATTTATTAATTGCTCAAACAAGTCGGACTGGAGACATCAGACCCGGCTATTATGCATCAAGCAACCAACATAGTTACCATTTACTAGCAATTATCCAGCATTCGAAAAGTTCAACAAAATATACACGCACAAGATTGTTAAATAGGCCCTAATGAAAATGGAGTGATGAGAGAATGTATCGATGTAGATAAAATGCAGACAGGTTTAACAACTACTGTAGTACTCGACTCCAAACGACAACTCTGCATCCAGATCAGGGTTGTCCTGACAGCAGGTCAGCGTTGGCAATGAAAGCTTGTCCGAGCCAAGTGAGAGTAGGCAGGGACAAGCAGAATATGGCTTGAGCTTTGCCATTGGACAAGCGCAAATTTTGAGCTCAAAAACATGCTGCTGACTAATCCGAGGCTCAACCACCCGATTACTGGTGGGCGGGTGTACTTTACATTATTTGTTACATTTGTTTTTGTCGTTTTCATTTACTTGTGTAGTTTTATTCCCATAACCATAGAAGTTAATTGAGATAATAAATGAAAATAGTGTGGACAAGTGAAAATTCAGGCGGCCAAGTGAAAATCACACCAGACTTGTCCTATGGACAAGTGAACAGTTTTGCTTATTTCTATCCCTGCAGGTGCCTTGCCATAGCCATGACAGTCAAGCGAGACAAAAACAGTTTGTACCTTGAATGATTGTCCACAAACAGCAGGTGTTCGCTGATCACAGGGGTTGCTGAAAACAGGTACAATTGTATTTTGCTACCAACAGTCAATTATTCAAGCTAGTCAAGTCGAGTTAAGTCTTGGCTTTGCATGGTTGTGCTTAGCAGTTCAAGGTGAATCCAGCAGATTTAAAGTGAAAGGCCTCAGAATAAATTACGTCTGAAATATGGGACGAGGTGGGACAACAACTTTAGTTCTATTTGCTCCATGTGCCTGGCTTTGAAAATAGCCACACGCACACACGCGCACACACGCACGCACACACACACACACACACACACACACACACACACACACACACACACACACACACACACACACACACACACACACACACACACACACAACCACCCCAAAATAAGATTTTGCCAAAAATAAAGGAAGGTAAACCAAGCAGAGAAAAGAGCTTAAAGTTAAACAATAAGTAACAAAGACACTAAAGCGGGAGAGGAACCTAAAGGGCCTGTCACACTACGACGCATAGCCTTAGTGTATGCCGACGTATGTGAATTTTGACCAACCTGTTGGCTTACGTTGTCATATGGTATGTATACGCTAGGCATACGTCGGGTACGTTCTGGGTGCGTTGAGGCCCCGAAAAAATGTTGTGCATGCTAAAAATTTCCAATGTGTGTTGACGTGTGGCTCATACGTTGTATGTACATTTGGGATATGTCGGCGTACGTTAGGGATACGTTGGAATACGTTGCTGCACGTTAGCTGTACGTTCAGCCGGTGGGAATGTGCAGTCCGCTTACTGCCAACGGATTCATAGCGTACTCCTAATATACTTCAAACATATGCCAGCATACTTAACGTATACACCATACTTCTAGTGATGGAGTAACTACGTAACGTTGGTCAGCGTACTGTGAACGTTTTGCGAGGCACATGAATGCTCTCATAAGCTAGCAACAGGTCAGAGATACCTTCTGCGTACATTGTGTGTACGTTGTGTGTACGTTGTGTGTAGGCCCATTTTGATCTCCCGCCGCTGAAAAGTTTGACGAATGCTGATGTACTGGCAAATTTTCTAACGTTGAGCATGCGCTGACGCCGTACGTCGTAGTGTGATTGGGCCTTAACACATAGCACACAGCAGCGCAGTCACCACTTCTCCCAGCGTTCCCAAGGTAATTTTATCGGTCACGAGTTGGAGCTGGTAACAGGAAGTGTCGTGGAGTGACTCATATAGGTCTCGCGATGCTATTTCCCACGTATCTATATTTGGTTTCGTGTATGTGTTGCACAAGCGTGCGTCCGGTCTGCCCTGGTCTGCCTGCCGCCGGTTTAACTAACGATTCACCGCTCAATCTAGCCAATTGCGGTGAAATATTAGTCAAGTAGTTTCATATTTATACACATACACTTTATTCTTACCAGATAGGATAGGACAAGCACGTACCGGTCAGCATGGTATCAGGATAATGTGACTGTGGGATATTGGATCATGGTGCCGGCGGCCTGACCTTCCAGTGGGGCAGCACTATAAAGTCACCAGGAGTATGCCCTGTCAGAAGTTGGTACCCATCCTGATATGTCCTAAGATGTTGCTAGGATGTCAAATACATTTTTTTGTTCATAATACATAGGCTATTTAACCACCTGTGAATATAGGGAAGGATATTTAACTACCGGTGAAGATAGGGAATTTTCATACCAGCTATATAGGTGGATAATGCCCAGTGTTATATATAGAGATAGATAGATAGTGCTCAGTATGATATATATATAGTGCTCAGTATGATAGATAGATAGATAGATAGATAGATAGATAAGATTAGATACATAGATATATAGATAGATAGATAGATAAGATTAGATACATAGACAGACAGACAGATAGTGCTCAGTATGAAAGATAGATAAACAGATAAGGTAAACAGACAATCTTCGTCGACTCCTGTGATCGCCAAACCTCTGCAATGTTCAAACAATTTCTCAATCCATGAAATGTTTCCGTGTCGTTTGACATTCCCTCCGAATGACAGGACACCTGCTCTGTGAGGACAGCGTTGAGTCTGGATGCAGAGTTGCCCTTAATAGATAGATGTAGAGGACGGCTGGATGGCTGAATAGATAGATACGTGGATAATAGTGATCGGTATAATTGATAGACAGATAAACAGATAAATAGATAGTGATCGGTATACTTGATAGGCAGACAGGCAGATAGATAGATAGATACAGAGAGAGATAGATAGATAGATATATAGATAGATGCATTCTAGTCACTCTATTCTCATCCCCCCAAACCTGTTTCATTTACTTGTATATATTTGCGATCTTCTGCAGTGTTGGATAATCATTAGCAAACGGTAACCATGGCGATTGCAGGGAGCAAAGCGAATAGTGGTGTTTATCTAACACTCAATAATTTACTATCAGGTCATCTGTAGTCACAAATGTGGCTCTCAGGAAGGACATCGCCACCTCTGTGCACCAGGTTGGGCATCATGAATATCAAATTTTCAAAACCAAACCAATTATCTAGATTTGATTTTACATATCTAACTTAGATGCTGATGCACTTATTAAGCATTTGTTTCTGCGTAGAAGGCAATACTGAGTCAATTTAACAGAGCCTGTGACTGCAGAAGTCTATGGTGTCAGAGTTTTGGCAAGCTTGCCAAAACTAATTTTCCATGTTTGCACTCAAAATATCTCAAAAGTTTACCATTTAAAATAAAAGTAACTTTGAACTAATGTAAAGTAGACACTAGTGATCGGTCTAATATATTTATCTCAGTAACTTTGAACTAATGTAAAGTAGACACTAGTGATCGGTCTAATATATTTATCTCAGAAAAAATACAGAAATTCAAAACCATCGGACTATGCAACTTTAATAATGGCTGTTATTCACGCAAACAAACTGGCAGGCGAAACCCCGCAGGACAACGGACACATATCTCAACCATTGCTGTATAAGCCATTATACGATTATAATAAGGCCGGAAGATTCCATCTACTCCCCAGCCTCCTCGTTCTTCGCCTGGTTGAGTCTATAGCCGTGTTCACACGGACAAAATGTGAGGCGTATCACACAAATCGAATCAGGTGAGGCGAATTAGGCGCCCGTTCACACGGACACTGCGTGAGGTGGAAGTGGATATCTGCGCATGAGCAAGTCCAGGCTAACCAGCGCCATTTTGGGTTCGACGACGCGGCACCAGAGAGTGTGGGTTCGACCTAGATATGTATTTAATGATTCGTATTGGTTTGGAACGGTCAAAACTTCTGCTGGGCAGTGAAACCCTACAAATAAATTATGAAAAAAATATCTGTGCATAGATAGCGGTTTCATTAATTAAATTATATAATATGCGCTTTTGATCGACCGGAAAGTCAACAAACTGATGTGTCGACTGCGCATGCGTGTGAGGTGCTTAATCCGCCTCAGTGCGTTCACACGGGCAAAATAAATCGAATCAGAGAAATCGCCTCACGTAAACTACCTCCCTTAGGTGGTTTACAGGATCCGCATCACGTGAATCGAATCAGCCCTAATCCGCATCAGACGTCCGTTCACACGAGAAATGTGATGCGAACTATACAAGTCGCTTTCTACGAATCGATTTACATCGTCCGTGTGAACACGGCTTATATATTAGGTCATTTACTGATACTACCTCAGCTCTCCACGTGGTGCCATCTACTCGCCCACGCCTCAGCGACCGTTACGCGCACTCACTCTATCACTGACAAATTTTTGTTTTAGGCTAGAGGCATCTGTCCTCTAGCCAGAGATTTTAGAGGGTATGCACTGACGTCATGCTAAACGGAAGTGCGGCCATTGTGACGATACAACCACAATAACAAATCCAACAAACTCAATGCATTCTCAACTGGTCAATGGCAGTGAGCAATCTTCATACAGAAAATGTGAAATATCTCTAAAATTACACCACCGAGAAACAAGTCGCTTGGAACACATATAGAAAACATATTCAACAAAAATATTATATTAAATTTATAAGGTTCGGATTCTGCATTTCTATTAATTTGGAATAAAACTGAAAGAATGATCTACTATGTTACTGCAACCGGCAGGTTGTTTACTGGTTGATATCGCCATAATGGGCGCGCATCCGGTTGATGACGTCACGGGAATACCCTCTATACGTGTACCCGCTGATCGATATGTATAGCGTTAATCCTGTGGTGTTGAGACATGGTCCTTGGTAACAACATTGCTGTACTTATTTGCGTTATAGTTTTCCGTTAATTCCCGTAGGAAAACTGGACGGACATGATGATTAAATCGTTAAGAGCGCTAACTGGCCACCAATTTTGTTGGTGTTTTTCATCCTAGCAACATCTAATGTCATAGGACGGGTAGCGACTTGTGACAGTGCACACTCAGAGTGATAGCGACTGTATATAGTGCTGCCCCACTGGGAGACCAGGCCTCTGGCACCATAACCCGATTTCCCACTTAGTCACATTATCCCGATACTGAGCTAACGAGTCTTTGCCCTATCCTATTGATGCCAAACCCCAGGGTAGGTAGTGACAAGCTTAGTCAACTTATGTAAAAATAATCATTTAAATTTTTAATTTAAAAAAAAAAAGATTTAAAAAACATTAAAAAAAGATTATTTTGTTTTTAAATTTTAAAATCTAAATGCAGGTTTATCTCATCTGTGACCAGGTTCACAGAAGTGTAAACTCTGTCAACATTGTCAAGTAATGTAGAGAGTAAATTCTGTCAATGCCAACAAAACAAGGAAAAGGAGCACATATCAGGGAGCCTAGGTGGTGTAATGGTTAGCACACTGGCCCGGAATGCAAAGAGATGTGGGTTCGAGTCCCGCTCTAGGCGCAATATTTCCCATTTTCATCACCCTCATTACCCTGGTTGCCATGACCATGATCCTGTACAAGCTATGCGCTGTATGGTTGTTAAACCTACCCTCTGTATGTATGTGTTAGTACATTGCTTGAATGTATGTAATTGTAAGCATTAAAAGACTTACAATTCCAGGGGGACGAGTGTAGTCGTGTGCACTGACCTCTCAGGCAAGTATCCACATAGACAGGTAGGCGTGGGTAGTGTGGTGATATCAGGGAGCCTAGGTGGTGTAATGGTTAGCACACTGGTCCAGAATGCAAAGAGATGTGGGTTCGAGTCCTGCTCTAGGCGCAATATTTCCCATTTTCATCACCCCCATGACTCTGGTTGCCGTGACCATGATCCTGTACAAGCTATCTGCTGTATGGTTGTTGAACCTACCCTGTGTATGTATGGATTAGTGCATTGCCTGTATGTATGTAATTGTAAGCATTAAAAGACTTACAATTCCAGGGGGACGAGTGTAGTAGTCTGCACTGACCTCTCAGGCAAGTAACCACATAGACAGGTAGGCGTGGGTAGTGTGTTGATATCAGCCTAGGTGGTGTAATGGTTAGCAAAGAGATGTGGGTTCGATTCCCGCTCTAGGCGCAATATTTCCCATATTCATCACCCCCATGACATATATATATAATGCGCAAATTTATGTACCTACTTTGTTTTGCCTATATTAAAGAGCCATAGGGGCCATTCAAGTATTATGTAATGATTAGGGGGTGGGAGGTGCAAGTCCAGGCATTATGTGGCGTATGGTCTAGCATTTACGGAGTGTTACAAGTGGGTGAGTGGGTGTCTAATTCTGACCCCTAAAAATAGCGTTGCGTACTATTTGAACGACCCCTTATTAAACGTGTCATCTACATACAGTATAACCCCGTTAAACCAAACTTGAAGGGACCCTAGAAATTTGTTTGGATTAACTGATCATTGGTTTAACCGAGCTTTGACTTTGACTTGGCTTTGGCATGAATGTACAATGTATGTGGACACTATGATCATTGTTTGTTATGTATATACAGTTTAACCCCATTAAACCAACCTCAGTTAAATCAAACGATCGGTTAATCCAAACTTTTTTTCGGCGACCTGGCAAAATACTACCATTTATCATATAAAAAAGTCTCAGATGACCTTAAAAATACATGAAAGTTTGGTTTAACTGTACCGGAAGTGGCCTGGAGCCGACAATTTTGTTTGGATTAACCAATACTTTGGATTAACCGACTTTGGTTTAACCAACTTTTTTATATGATAAATTGTATTTTGCCGGGCCGCCGAAAAAAGTTTGGATTAACCGATCGTTTGGTTTAACCGAGCTTGGTTTAACGTATATTGAAATCGTCAACCTTTTTTCTTCTTTTTTTTTTCTTCTTCTTTTTTTAAAACCTGCAAACCAGGATGGGGAACAGCAAGAGCACAACATCTAATTACTCAAATTGAGATCTACTGTGCTAATTAGCTAACATACTAGCAACAACAGCAGTCATCATCAGGCCCGTACCCTCTGGAGGGACAGCTACTCCCCTGACAATTAACAAAAATATATATATTAATAAAACACCGTGACAAAGTCAGGTTTGAACATTTATGGTATTTTTCATTCCGTATGTTTTGTATGACAGACACCTAATGTTATACTCGGCCATAATCACCTTAGTCATACATCATTTTAAAACAATAGTGCCCCCCCCCTCCTCAAATACCTCAACGCTAGGATTTAGGTCACATCCATGATCACCCAGTGGTAATAGGACAGAACATTATTACCAGAGTCTGCTTATTTGTTGGGAGTTTTACATCCTGGGAACAGCTGCCATATTGGCCACTCGTGGCTTACACATGCTTTTCTGCTCAAGGGGGAACCTCCCCCTGAATGTATTGGGTGTCAGTCCCCACTGACACTCAAACACATTTTACTAAAGCCCCAGTCACACATAGCCGGACGAGCCCTGGATTTTGAGCCGGACCACCCACGGACCAACGGCCCGGACTGTCCCGGACCGCCACGGATAAAATCACTGTTTTCGTCGATTTTTGCCTCGCAGTCACACCTTCCCGGACGAGCCCCGGACCAAAGGCCGGACCGCCCCGGAACGGCCCTGGACGAGCCCGGACTGGGCCGGACCGGCCCCTGACTAACCCGGACGAGGCCGGACCACATCCGGACTGTTCCGGATCACCCCTGGACAGTCTGGGAGTGGTCCGTGGCTAGGCCGGGGGTAGTCCTGGATAGTCCGGGGATGGTCCGGGTCAAACCATGGCTCAAAATGACCCCGCACCACCCCCGGACAGCCCCGGACCACCCCCGAATTACTCGGACCACCCCTGGATCATGCCGGATTGAGCCCGGATCGCAAAATCACCCAGACTGCCCCGGATGTTTTAAACATTTTAAAACATCTGGGGCTGAGCCCGGACGGCGCCGGACGAGCCACGGATCAGGCCAGATCAGGGGGGGGTCACCACGGACGAGCCACGGACTAGCCACGGATCGCCACGCACCACCCCGGATGGCGGTCCGGGGCTCGTCCGGCCCCTGATCCGGGTATGTGTGACTGGGGCTTTAGTTGCGTTGATTTTTTGGCCCTGTGCCAACAATTCCATCCTGCAGACAGTATGCATGACCTTTTTAGTAAAGTAAAACAAGAAACCATTTTAGCCTTTTTGAGGGCAGCTGGACTGTACCACCTCATAGTTTACAAAATAAATTCTATCAATTATTAATAAAACTTTTCTTTTGCTATGGGAATCTGTTTCCCTTGACCACAAATATATGATTGTGGGCTTTCTAATTTAATGAGTGTCTATTGGCACATAATTGATTGGCTGCTTTTACATATAAAAGCGATGGTTTGAACAAAAAACAATCATTTCTCGCCGTGAATATGGCCTATGCTGCCGACACGGCGTAAAGCAACCACCAATTAGTCGATCAATCTATGGTCATATCAGGACGGGTACCGACTTGTGACAGTGCACACTCATGGCGACTTTATTAGTGCTGGCCCACTGGGAAATCAAGCCACCAGCACCATGGCCCAGTTTCCCACTCAGTCACATTATCCTGATCCTGACCTAACCAGTCCTTGCCCTATCATAGTAATGCCGAGCACCAAGCTAGGTAGCGACAAGTATCAATTTTGTAAGTCGTTGGCATTATGACCAGAGTAAAAGTGAGACTGGCCGGGATTTGCGCTGTTGCACGTCTAAGTCATGTGGGCTATCCTACCAATACAGTTGTAGGCCTACAGGCTTTAATAAACTACCAAATAGGCTGTAGGTATGTCACATGTGGGATATCAGGTTCCCAGTGGGGCAACACTGTGAAGCTACCCTGACTATGCACTCTCACAAGTCGGCCACCTGTGAAGGTGTGGATCATCCAATCGATCCTGCTCAGTGGACACATTTGCAGTTTGGGCTATTTTCCGTTCCAACCAGTGGTCCACAACTGGTTCATCAAAGGCTGTGGTATGTGCTGTCCTGTTTGTCGGAAAGTGCATATAAAAGACCCCTTGCTGCTTATTGGCAAGAGTAGCCTATGTGGCGGCAGTGGGTTTCCTCCAAAGAGATGTGTGAGAATAACCATATGTTTGACGTTCAATTAGCCGATGATAAAAATCAATGTGCTCTAGGGGCGTCATTAAATAAAACAAACTTTTCTCTCTCACAAGTATTACCTCAGATATTACTAGGATGTTACCCTATCCCACTCCTTCTCCAATCAATCAATTAATCAACCGATCAATCAATGATTTAATTTTCCTTCACTGTCGCCCATGAGCTGTCTTTTTCAATACATTCTTTTGATCTTGTTTTCGTACTATCGCCCATGAGCTATTTTTGTCAAAGACATTTTTTAAATCTTGTTTTCGTTATTGCTTTATTAATCTAGTATAATATTGCAATAATCGGAGAATCAATTAAATACAAAAATACGTTGTGGTTTTACGAAAATAATGTTTTTATTCATTGAGTACCTCCTCCCAGCGAAAAAGCTCTTCTAGTTGAAACGATGCATAATTCAATTTGGTTAAGAAAATTAAAATGAAAAAAAATTAATTAAAATCATTTTTAGTTTTGTATATAGTTCATCTGCATCTTAATATGACTTAATTAAAATGAACCCATTCGATTCACAGCAATAGTCACCGATTAGACCGATAAGCTCATATGATGATTATCACACACGAATTGTTCTGATTATGATGATAGCCAACGTGTAATTAAGAAAGGGGGTAGGGGGGCGGGGAAGGGGTAGGTAGCCCTTTTAAACAGCGTCCACAAAATACCCTTGTTAAAATTAAATCGAGTTCTTTCATACCAACGGCCATTCACTGTCACTGTTGTCAGTGGGTCGGGGTTGTGGTTGGGGTTGGGGTGGGAGGGTGGTTGGGAGGGTGGGTGATGGGCGAGGGCTCATAGTATTATCTACATGCTCTGGTCCCCTCCCCCTGGCACACACACACACACACACACGCACGCAGACAGACACACACACACACACACACACACACACACACACACACACACACACACGCGCGCGCGCGCGCGCGCACACCAGCCGTCACCTCACTCAGCACATGGCGAGTAATGGGGTTACGCTTGAAATTGACATTGCAGTTGGTCAAGGTATCTGTTTGATTTCTGCTCTCTACTCTCTTACTCTATTTACTCTCTCGCTCTCCTCTCTCAGTCTCCTTCTCTCCCCATCACCATTGACAATTCCTCCCCCCCTCCCTCTTCAGCCTATCCCCTTCCTTCCCTCCTTGTTTATCTCGACAATTCACCCCAGTAGTTTCACAGCTGCACATCTCTCTACTGAGTAGGAGCCATCCAGTGGATGCTGTGTCTAGACAGACACCAGAAGTAACACTGTTTTAAAGTGCACTGCAGACTACCAGCACCTCGGGGCAATATACGCCCCCATCCCACACTCCCCTCCTCTCACTTCACCTTCCTTCTACCCCCTCCCAATCTCTCTCCCCCTCCCTCTCCTCATCCCTCCTTCACCCCACCTACCCTCCCCACCCTCCCCTTCCTTCTCAGCCTCCCTGCTTCACCCCGCTTATTCCACTCACCCCTCACCCTCCCATTCCTTTCCCTTCCCCCTCCCTCTCCCCTCTTTCCTATCCTCTCTCCTCTCCCACCTTCGCCTCCCTTCCTCTCCCCACGCTCCCTTGCTCCCTTCCTCTTCCACCCTCCTGGCCCACTCCCTCCCCCACCTCCCCGTTCCTATCCACATCCCTCCCTCTCCCCACCCTCCATGCCCCCTCTCCTCTTCGTGTCCTCCCTGTCCTGTCCCCCCCCCCCCCCCCTCTTCCTTCCACAACCTCTCCCACCATCCCTTCCCTACCCATCCTCTTCCCTTGACTCTACCCTCCTCTCCCTCCCTTTCCTTTCTCTCAAACCCTACCTCTTCCATCCCCTCTCCCCCCTCTCCCCCCTCCCCCTCTCCCCCTCTCCCCCTCTCTCCCTTCCACTCCCTCGTTCCCAGCGACAAACGTCCCCTCTCTCATACTACTTACAATCCCCGCATTACATTTTTTGCCTACCACCGCACCTCCTTTTTTTTTAAGGTTAGGATTTTCTCTTAAATTTTAAATCGTTCAATGGTTTGTAGCCTAACTCCATTTCGCCCTAATAAATTAGGCCTTGGTTGAGCCTCATTGTCGTTTAAAGCAGCAATAATGCAACAACAACAACAACCACAACAACAACAACACCAGCAAATAACAACACAAGCCCCTAATAATTTTGTATTTTAGCCAAATTTACCGAATAGCTGTTTGTGTATCGCGCGCCCCCCAGGGACAAAACTGGGCCCTTTTTGTTCGGCGTTGTGCCGCCAGGTGGGGTGGGGGCTTAATGAGGTCAGAGGTCACGGGTGTAGATTACTAATGAATCACTTTGATCAGGAGGTAATGGCGGGGCGACTGAGGTGAGGACAGGTGACACTGTCAGCTCACAGAATTATAAATCAGGCAGCTCCCCGCCCTCACACAAACAAAGAAATCAAGCACCGACAGCAAGCACCTCCCCCCCTCCGTTCACCCCCCCCCCCTCCGAACCCTCCGCGCCCTTTTAGTATTAGGTGAGGGCGGCAGCTATGATAGTGAGGGTTTTAAATTAAAGCTGCATAGTCCGATGAAAACAGAACATTTTCAAAACCAAAACAATTATCTAGATTTGATTCTACATATCTAACTTATACGCTGGTGCACTTATTAAACAACCAGACGGGATGGCCGAATGAGTTAGAGCGTCCGTCTCCCGTGCTGGTAGATCGTGGGATCATGGGTTCAAACTCTGGTCGAGTCAAACCAATGACTTAAAAATGTATACTTGTCGCTTCCTAGCCAGGCGCTCGGCGTTATTAGGACAGGGCAAGGACTGGTGTGCTCAGTGTCAGGATAATGTGACTGAGTGGGAAACCAGGCCATGGTGCCAGCAGCCTGGTTTCCTAGTGGGACAGCACTATCAAGTTGGCATGAGTGTGCACTGTCACAAGTCGGTATCCGTCCTGATATGACCTTAGATGTTGCTAGGACTTAAAACAACAACAAATAAGCAAAACACTTATTAAACATTTAGCATCACATATAAGCGGATACTGAGTCAATTAATAGAACCTGTTACTGCAGAAGCCTATGGTGTTAGAACTTTGGCAAGCTTGCCAAAATTAATTTAGCATGTTTCCATTTCAAATATCTCAAAAGTTAGCCATTTAAATAAAAGTTACTTCAAACTAAAGTATGGTAGCTTATAATGGTCAAGCTAATATGTTTATCTCAGAAAATGAGAGAAACTCAAAACCATTAGACTATGCAACTTTAAGCGGTTTGGCAACTGCCAGTTATTGTTGTGCAGTTATAATAAGACTCACCCCTCACCCTCCGTGTGTGTGTGTGTGTGTCTGTGTGTCTGTGTGTCTGTGTGTCTGTGTAAGTGAGAGAGAGAGAGAGGGACAGACAGAGACAGAGACATGCAGAGAGGGGAGAGAGAGAAAAGGGGGGTAGAGGGATATATGTGTGTTAGACTGTCTCAAAAGGTGCTAAGCAATATGGGACAAAAGTTTGTCCATTGTAACGATCAACATTTACTCAGGATACACTGATTGTTTTTTTACAAGGTGCTTCATAATCCCAATAGAATACATATTGATTTGAAGCAAATGTCCTTGTGTTTTCAGTGCAACCTTTTGTGTGCTGTTTTGTGTGAATCGTTACAATGGGAGAAAAAAAGAAGAGTTATCACATTTTGAGACATGCTCATATATATATATAGAGAGAGAGATAGATAGAGAGAGAGTCGAGCGGGGAGAGGGGTGGATGAAGAGAGGAAGGGGGTCGAGGGAGATATATATATGTATATATATAGAGAGAGAGAGAGGAGAGGGGAGAGAGAAAAGGGGGGCGGGTGAGTTATATATATATACAGAGAGAAAGAGGGGGGGGGGGAGAGGAAGATTGAGAGAGATCGGGAGGAGCGCAACCAACTTTTTGTTTGACTATCATTGATTTAAGTTATCAAACTTATTTTCTAATTTTAGATGAAGCTATTTTGTAACTGCCCTTTAGTGTGATTTCTGTGGCCGTGATAAGAACGGACAGTGTAACGTGGGTGGGGGGCGGGGCGGGGTCAATCTACTTTAATTGCGTCTAGCATTTATTTATATTATCAGAATTATAATCTAATTTTAGATGAAGTTGTTTCTTAATTGCTGTGTGGTAACTATAGTAAGAAATTGTTGGGGAAGTGGAGGTTTATTTTGGAGGAGGAGCATAACTCACTCCCGTATCACTGGCATTCATTTATATTATCTTATTATTATTCCAGTTTTAGATTAGATGCTTTAGCATTGTTTACTATTGTAGCCCATTCAGAAGGAGGTCTATTCCTGGTTGTCTATTTAACTGATATAGGGCCCTATATACTTGTTTTGTGTGCTGGTGTGTTGAATGATGTGTGTTTGAAAATAATGAATACTTCCGCCTCGAATGACATATTTACAGTGTGATGCCGCTTGTGAAACATGTAGCCTATAGAGGGGGTGTAATGACGTCATGAGGCAACTTTCGGTGGCCATATTGGATGACATACAGAAGACTTGCAACTGCCTACACTGTGCTTATTTACTGATTTGTTGGTTTATTTGTCACTGTTTATAGCAGTTTGGCCTCAGAAGTTGTTGCTAAAGTGCTGTGAGTAAACACAGTGGATGTAAACTGCCCAGAACCTCCCAGAACACAAGAAAACTCTGTTTTACTGCATCTGCATGCATTCACAACATAGCTGAGGAGGGTGCTCGTAATCCAAGATGGCATCCCGCTGACCACTGATTACTAAGTAATGACGTCACATGCACTCCCTCTATAGTAGTCCGTTGAAACTGGGAACTAGGAGCTGGTAGTGCAATCTGTTGTAAACACTTTTCAGTGTGTCTTTTAACAGTCAGTTTGGCACTATCCTATAATAAGTCAGTTGGCACTGTGTCCTACAATATTCAGTTTGTACTGTATCCCACAATAATCATTGGGATCAGTGTCCTACAACATGTTATGGCACTGTAGCATGTCGTAGGTAGTTGGCACTGTGATCAGACTGCCACCTGGGGCCAAATGTATGAACAACTTTTTATCGGCTCCGGAGTTAAGAGCTGGCACCGGGTTAGCTAACGCTGGTGTTGGGATATGGGTCACGAGAAATGTATGTGGCCAAAGTGTGGCGGCGTTAGCTAACATATGCATTATTTATAGACTTGGGGAACCCCTCTGAGCCTGTTGCCGGCGAGCACCGCTATTTGACAATGTCGCCGCCGATGTGGCGGCGGCGATTTGTTTTGTTTAGATTCGACAGTATGGATATCGCTGCCGATTTAGCTGCGACGTTAATATCGCTTCGATTTTAGGGTTAATTTGATGAATTTTCACTTATTGCGTATGTAATTCTGTTAAATATGATAGCATTGAATAGATTTGGGCCTAATGTATAGCGATTCGGTGGCGGCGGTGGCGATTTGTTTTGTTTGCATTCGTTGATTCAACAATATTAATATCGCCGCCGATGTAGCGGCGGCGTTAATATCGGTTCGATTTTGGGGTTAATTTGATTTTTTTAAATCACTCTTCGAGTATGTAATTCTGTTAAATATGATAGCATTGAATAAATTTGGGCCTAATCGGTACCTAACACTGACGTTAAACTTGCTATGGCATGGTGTTAGCTTACCCGACTTTAAACTCGCGGTGTTTGCCTAACACCACCACATACATTGCAACTTTTCGCCGCTAACCTAGAAATCCTGTCCAAAACTGGTTTAGGCTCGCAAACACCACCCCATACATATGGCCCCTGGCCCTTCATGCCGCAGACCGCCACCTGGCCCTTCATGCCGGAGACCACCACCCGGCCCTTCATGCCGCAGACCGCCACCTGGCCCTTCATGCCATAGACCGCCACCTGGCCCTTCATGCCGCAGACCCCCACCCGGCCCTTCATGCCGCAGGCCGCCACCTGGCCCTTCATGCCGCATACCACCACCTGGCCCTCCTCGCCACAGACCGTCACCTGGCCCTCCACGCCGCAGACCGCCACCTGCCACAGAAGCCCTCCCTGCCACATATCGCCACCAACCGCCACCCGGCCCTCCCCGCGCCCGGTCCTCCCCGCGCCCGGTCCTCCCCGCCGTCCGCCCGGTCCGGGAACAATCATAATTCTTGGACGCCTTCCCGGGACACGGCTGAAATTTGTCGGATTTCCCTTGGCGACCCCAGGCGGGACGCCGTGGGTGAGTCTGGGTGGTCCTTGTTTTCACAGCCATGGCCACACGCCACACACCAGACACCACACGCCACACACCAGACACCACACGTCACACACCACACGTCACACACCGCGCACGCGCATGGAGGGGCGCGTTGTACTACTAATACCGTCACCAAATTTATAGGGATGAAGGATATCGCACTTTCGTTAATTTCCAAAACATGTTCTTCTCTCTCTCTCTCTCTCTCTCTCTCTCTCTCTCTCTCTCTCTCTCTCTCTCTCTCTCTCTCTCTCTCTCTCTCTCTCTCTCTCTCTCTCTCTCCCTCTCCCCCCTCTCCCTCTCCCCCCCTCCCTCTCCCTCTCTTTCTTCCTCTCTCTCACTCCCCTCTTTCTCTTTCTCTCTTTCCCTCTTTCTATCTTTCTCTTTCATTCTCTCTCTTTCTTTCTTTCTTTCTTTCTTTCTTTCTTTCTTTCTCTCTCTGGAATTGCAAACTTTGGAATTACTCTAATTTAATCAACCCAGCTTCAATGACCTGCTATGAGCGGTCGAGATATTTCTATATATGTGTGTGGAGGAGGGGTGGATGTCTCCCACAAACATGGTCCTGTCCTTTTGGCCTCTACTAACCTATTTGCTGTGTTTTGAATGATGATGATATCAACTTTGGTGGAATGAATTGAGTGTGTGTTTAAAACACCTAATAAAAAACTCACAACAAATATTCTAAATGCGATGGCTAACCAGTATCATTGTTAGTTTTCATCAAACGGCACCATCGTATTAATGAATTGACATACGCACAATTAAATATCATGCAATTATAATATTTAATTTTTGAATATGATAAAAATTGCCCACTAATAACATATATGTATGTATATCATAGCGACAACAGCTGAAGTTTATTTGGTATTTTAAAATTATGTTTATTCAGCGGACTGCAACACACTGAAAACATGCCCGTTAAAAAGATGAATAAATACATAAATAGCTTTTATTTCGAAGACCATTCTGATTAGCTATATATATACACAAGACATCGACTTATTGCTTTATATTTTATTTATACAAATAATAATAATAAAAATTCCTTTAATTAAAAATAGTATTTAATTAAATACAAAACACAAATATATATATATATTGATTAAATATAAAACATACCAATATATATCATATTTTAAGTTTTATATTTAACATAATACCATTTTTATTAAAGTAATACAAATCAGCAAGTGGATGTATCTTTGTCATAATTACCTTTGGTTTATTTGATCGGTGTTTTGTTAGTAAGCGGACTCCGCCCAGATGAGTGAGGAATTGGTAATGTGTTGGTATAACCGGCCCACAGACGTGCGACTCTTCTGGGGGGTAGGCAGGAGGGGGGGTGTTTGCCTCACGTCACGTGGGCAATGTTGTGTGTATGATATTGTATACGCGTGCACACACACACGCACACGCGCACACACACTGCTAAGTCCCACAATGTATTTGGCAGACGGCGTCTCTCTCCCCCCCACCCCCCTCACACACTCGCCCCCGAATTTTGATTGGCAGGAGGGCCCGCCCCCGATCGAGGTGACACCTGCCGGCGCACGTGGCTCATGTTTTAATCCCGGCTCCCAGAAACAACCCCCTGCCTGCCTGCCTGCCTGCCTGCCTGCCTGCCTGCCTGCCTGCCTGCCTGCCTGCCTGCCTGCCTGCCTGCCTGCCTGCCTGCCTGCCTGCCTGCCTGCCTGCCTGCCTGCCTGCCTGCCTGCCTGCCTGCCTGCCTGCCTGCCTGCCTGCCTGCCTGCCTGCCTGCCTGCCTGCCTGCCTGCCTGCCTGCCTGCCTGCCTGCCTGCCTGCCTGTCTCCCTCCCTCTCCCGCCCGCCCGCCCTCCTTCCCTCCCTCCCTCCCACCCTCCCTCCCTCCCTCCTTTCCTCCGTGCCTCCCTCCTTTCCTCCCTCCCTCCCTCCTTCCCCTCCCTTCCCCCCCTTCCTGCCCCTTCCTACCTCCTTTCTTCCCCTCCTCCCCCCTTCGTCCTCCTTCTCCCCTCCCCTCCTCTTTCTGTTCCCCCTCCCTCCTTTCTTCCCCTCCTCCCTCCATTCTCCTCATTCTCCCCTCCCCTCCTCTTTCTGTTCCCCCTGCCTCCTTTCGTCCCCCCCCCCTCCCTCCCTCCCGCCTTTCCTTCCCCCTCCCTTCCCCCCTCCCTTCCTTCCCTTCCTACCTCCTTTCTTCCCCTCCTCCCTCCTTTCTCCTATTCTCCCCTCCCCTCCTCTTTCTGTTCCCCCCTCCTTTCCTCCCTCCCTCCCTCCCGCCTTTTCTTCCTCCTCACTCACTCCCTCCTACCCCCTTCCCCTACCTTTCCCCCTCCCTTCCTGCCCTTCCTACCTCCTTTCTTCCCTCCTCACTCCTTCTCCTCATTCTCCCCTCCCCCCACCTCGTCCCCCTCTCCCTGTCTCCCACCCTCTCTACATCCATAGTTACCCTACACGCCCTCTGTTGGGCGTGGTGCGTACTAATTTCTCTGCCCCCAAGGCATGAGTCCTGAATCTTTATTACCATCTCTACTTCTACCACAGAGTCGCAGTGAACTGAATATTACTAAGTTTTCCACTTTCAGAGAGTCATTGGTTCTTCGCCAAATTAATACAAGAGGGACTGTGATGTATCCTGGTCCCTTCACTCATTCTGATTGGAGACTTAGCATCCTAAGGGAGTGGGACGTAGCTCCTGCAGTAGCGTGTCCACCTGTGAAAGTGTCAGTCATCCTATCAATCCTGCTCAGTGGACCCATTTGTAGTTTGGGCTATTTTCCATTCCAACCAGTGGTTCACAACTGGTTCATCAAAGGCTGTGGCATGTGATGTCGTGTCTGTGGGAAAGTACATATAAAAGACCCCTTGCTGCTTATCGGAAAGAGTAGCCTATGTGGCGGCAGCAGGTTTCCTCTGAAGAAATATGTCAGAATGACCATATATTTGACATCCAATAGCTGATGATAAAATTCAATGTGTTCTAGAGGAGCCGTTAAATAAAGCAAGCTTTACTTTTGTAGCATCATAGTCTCATATTTAAAGCTGCACAATCCCAGTCCCAGATTTAAAGCTGCATAATCAAATGAAAGCTTCATTTGATTATTGAACCAGAACACTTATTTAGATTTCGATCCTAAATGTATACCTTAGATACTAGTGTGCTCGTTAGATATTTATTGTAAATTGGGAGACCCTAAGCAATCATAGCACAAGCTTTTCGTGTACATAAAATAATTTTGTACATTTACAATTCACATACCTTCAAAGTTAATCCTTAAAAATAAAATAAAACAAGTCAATGTAATGTAAAGTAGATTATAATTATGTACCTAATATTTATCTCAAATATAGCTGGAGTTAACAGCTTTGAAAGCTCAACTCGTTCGAATGACGCTGGTCATTAGAGATCCGTTTCCATGACCATGGTCGTATTTTATATAAGAAAAAAGAGGTGATTGACATATATGGATGTGGCACGATGAGTTGTGAGTAGTTTTCCTAATGGAGTGTATCACAGGATAGAAAAAAATATCTATTGACATTCCGATTAATCTCAGGATATTTAGTTGGGGATCTATTTAGTGAAACAGCGTATAAATATTTAGTGAAACAGCGTGTAAATATTTAGTGAAACAGTGTGAATATTGAGTGAAACAGTGTGTAAATATTAGTGTTTAATTGGTATGGAACAGGTCCCCTGTGCTAGTTACTGTGTTGGTTGGTATAACCCACATGCAAACAACCATATCACAATAGGGGTACCTCCTGCCATCCATTGGGGTATAAGCTGGTCTGGGTTGGTATAACTGGGATTAGAACTCCCGACCTTCCGCCCTGGAAGCCTTCGCTCGACTGAATCAGCCACCACGTCCGGTGGAGGTGCCTTTCATTCCTGATAGGAGTAAGTAGCAAGCAGCCTGTGGATACTTCACTCCACGGTAGGTCCCTCCTCACTGTCCTCTGTCGACTTCTGGGCCTAGTCAAAGCCAAGCATTGCATAAGCTCTGGGAGAGGTAAACAAGATGGCGGAAACAGTTCTTCTCTCCCAGTGACACTAAAACAAGCGACAGACGATTAATGGATGTAGAACTAAATAAAAAGTAAAACAAGATGGCGAAGTCCGGTCCTCTGTCACATGTCAGAGATCGGTCACAGGTGACGTCAGAGCTACCCTGTTGGCTGGTTGCTGCGTTCTCAATAATATAACGGTCTTGGCATGGTTGAGAACCTTCGTAGCGAAAACCGGGTCCCCAAGTCACTCGAGAGTAAAGGGGGAGAGTAGCAGAGACATAATACACATGTATGTACCAGACGCAGTGACAAAATTGGTAGAGTACAGGCTTCTTGTGTGGAAGATAGGGAGTTCTAATTCCGGCCGAGTCAAACCAATCAATGACTTACTAAATTGATACTTGTTGCTACCTAGCCTAGTGCTTGGCATAACCAGGATAAGGCAAGGACTGGTTAGCTCAGTATCAAGAAAATGACTGACAGGAAATTGGGTCATGGTGCTGGTGACCTGGGCCGCGTTCAGGGACCGTCTCGGAGGCGCCTCGGCGATGCTTTTTGGCCTATCTGCGTTCAGGGTGCGTCTCGGCGATGCCTCCCTTTTGAGATAGGAGACAAAAAGCGCCTCGAATATGGCCGCATTATTGAGTGATTTCAGCCAATCACAGCACAGCTTTACCATTGCAAATGGCCGCCGCCTAAGGGGGAGGCCATTTTCGAGGCGACAAACTGCTTGTGCAGTTCAGACTAGCATGACGTCAGTGCCATCTCCGAGGCGCCTCCGAGACGGGCCCTGAACGCGGCCCTGGTCTCCCTTTTGGGCAGCTGTCACAAGTCAGTACCTGTCCTGATATGAGCTTAGATGTTGCCAGGATGTAAAACTCCAACAAACAAGCATACCACGCATGTAAGCAAGTAACTGAAATAAAAATATTTGATAATATAAATATGTCCATAATGTATTTAAACAAAGTAAATAGACATGGATGCATAAACATGGCATTTTTTTAGTAAAAAGAAATATGAAAAGTTATTTAAATCGTCAAATTATTACTGAATATGTACTGGATATCAAGGGACAAAAATGAAAATATTTTATGAACAAAAAACAAGGGACAAACACCCATCTGCAATCACTTGAATTGTGTGCCGTGACCCCTGAAAATGACGCCATTGTGCTGGTTCCTGGCGCCAGCCGCCAGGTGTAGCCAGGTGTGAAGATATGCTAATGAGGCAGCCGTGATTGTTGCCGGCGTGCGCCGCTAGGTGACGCCACTGTGTGACGCCGCTAGGTGTCGCCTCGGCACGCCGGTTCGGAAGGGAAGTCAATATTTACCGGGCTCGCCTCTCCAAGAGCTTTACAGATTTCGGCAGAATGCAACTACAATTGTTTAACCTGACCTTTACCTCCCGCCACCCTGTCCCTCCTCATCCCTCACCCCACTCCCTCAGTACACCACGCCCTCTCACCCCACCCCACACGCCCACTCCACCCTCGCACCCTGATTCACACCCAAGTCTTTCTGATATGGGACGCACTGCGTATTTGAGAGTAATCTTTTTGAATAACTTGTTTAAAAAAAATTAAACTATAAGTATATAATATAGTCTTAGTATTAATACTTATATTAAAAGAACATAAACATTTATTCTTTTTTAAAGTCATTATTTTTCAAAGCATTTAAGTAAAAAAACAACACACACTATATTTAAGCTTCATAATCTGATGAAAGCTCAACATTTTCGGAACCAAAATACTGACGCAAATTTCATCCTACATATCACCCTCAGACACTGCTGGATTGAACTAGACCTTTTCTACCACATATGATGTGCAATGACCTGCCATCCACAACAACAGTTCTTATTACTGCCAGCAGAGGGCAGATTTGTTGGGGTTTATTTATTTTTGTACATTACTTGATTATGCAGGGGAAATTTCAATTGCACACAATTGGCCGTCCTCATTCCACTACTCCTTGCGTTATCCTAGTAATACCAAACACCAGGCTAGGTAGTGACAAGTTTCACTTTTACGTCATTCGTTTGACTCAGTTTATGTTTGAATAACCACAACCTACCAAAGCAGGAAGCGCGCACTCAGCTCATTTGTGGAAATTCTTTATCCGACCTATTCCTAAGAGCATGCGGCAGTGAGCTGCTACCCACAATAGTCCTTCCACTCCTATTGATGTTTGTTTGTTGTTGTTTTATGTCCTAGCAACATCTAAGGTCATATCAGGACGGGTACCGACTTGCGACGGTGCGCACTCATGGTGATTTTATAGTGCTGTCCCACTGAGAAACCAGGCCGTCGGCCCCATGACCTGGTATCCCACTCAGTCACATTATCCTGACACTGAGCACACCAGTCCTTGCCCTGTCCTAATAATGCCGAGCGCCTGGCTAGGAAGCGACAAGTATAAATTTTTATGTCATTGGTTTGACTCGACCAGGGTTCGAACCCAAGATCTACCAGCAAGGGAGACAGACGCTCTAACTCATTCGGCCATCCCATCTGGTCCACTCCTATTGAGCATCTAATGCCAGCTCGTTATGCTAAAAAAACTAAATATTTTCTTTTGCACAGATATGAAGATCAACGGTGCCCTGAAGTCATATAATATAAGCCAGTCAATATCAACAACAGATGAGCAAATTGCTTGCAAAGAGGCTCCGTGTCCAGAATGCCAAATGACACGCAGCGATTATACGCATGCGCGAGGCTTACTTACTCACTGGGTGTGGTGTTCTCTGTGGCGGAGTGGTTAGTGTCTGACCTTTTTCTAGGTCGGACTCCTAATCTGAAGGTCGGTGGTTCAATTCGCTGTGCCCCCTCCTCTGCCAATTTGGATTTCCACCGCTGTGTATAACTTACAACGTCATCAAAGGCCAGTTGCTCTCATACCATGTCTATGTGGTGTGGAAGGTTAAAAATCCCTTGGGTCGGTAAAAGTGTAGGCTCGGGCTTTCTATCGACAAACTGTAAAATGGTGAAAACAAGTCTATTCAGGCTTATCCATAATAGGCAGTATAAATCTTCAAGGGTGTAACCAGCCTGGTGTGGACAAAGGAGCCAAACAGAAAGGTGAAGGTCAGCGTGGCAGTCACGTGGGCCATATTCCATTATGAGTATGACGCTCCGGACCACTCGGATGATCCAAGTCGTCAGAATTTCAACTCGAACACCCCGAGGTGAACCTAAAAAAGCACAGGCCATGTGCAAAACGATCCAACCTTAATGCCCCATGTTTTGGTTGGGGGAATCAGGAGCATTTGTGCTGGTACCTGTGTGTGGGTGTAGTGAGATAATGTACTGCAAAGCTACTTCTTTTTTTAACGTCAAAGACCATCCAAATTAAAATGGACTTATAACTAAATTATGCAATCATAAAATACTTCAAGTCCTATTTTGCTGTAGTAATATTGGTTCTTTAACAAAAGAAAGTTTTGGATTAAGCCACCATTTTTTCCACCCCGAGCGCATTTGTCAATGCAACCCGAGGTTGTAGGGTCTGCGCATGAGCAAGAAAGTGGTTCGGATGATTCGAGTTGTTTAATCGATTACGGCCTAGTGTAACCAGCCTGGCGTGGGCAAAGGAGCCGAACAGAAAGGTGAAGGTCAGCGTGACAGTCACCAGGGTGACAGCGTGACATTGTGACACCACACGCCGGTAGTCAGCGGGCGCCGCCATTTTGTTGCGTCTTTGTTGTTGTTGTTCTATTGTCGTTGTCTACCGGTGGGCAGTCAGTGTCGTCGGTTGAATAATGTGTCCCCTTGTTGACAAATACGTACACCATGACGTCATTTATATCGAGATTCATCACGGCGTTCATGACATTGTCACACAGTCAATGTCGTTGATTGAATAATTTGTGCTATTTTTAACAAATACATATCTCATGACGTCATTCATATTGAGAGTCATGACGTCGGTTATGACGTCGCACATGATGGAAAAATAACCTTAATAAAATGCCATTCTTGACGATATCCATGGCGTCATACATGACGACATGCATGATGACATGCACACCGACATCCATGGCAACCTATATTTGTCATGACATTTACTGACATTGGCGTTTTATTGGGGTTCTTCCCCCCCCCCCCCCCCCCCCCCCCCCCCCCCAGTGGAACCAGAAGCATTACAGTGATAGCAGACGACCCTTCGCCGTTGCAGAGAAAACCAGAGAATTGGAGGAAGAGTGAAAATGTGTACAGACAAAACTAGTCTGATCAGTTATATTCGACGACACAATGAATATCACTTCACCGAATGTGTTAACTGTTATGAACACCATAACCTGACATAAACTGTAATATGAATAAGCAATGCTTAGGACCGACCCCTGCTACATGAGTATATTATTAACCAATCGCTGTCGTCCACCCTGTGTGCTGCGTAGCGAAGTTTGACGAGCTATTTCCGTTTCCGTTTGCTGGATTTTGATTATTCAACATGAGTATACAAATGGCGGCGCCCATATAGAGCTATTTCCGTTTCCGCGTGCTGGATTTTGGTGATTTCATTTTCCACCTCTATGAGTATGGCTTTTGTTTACGTGTTAGTCCTTAGCCTCCCCCTTGGGGGGTCGGTATTATTTATAGACACACCTGCTAACATAAAAAAAAGTTCTGTACAATTGAAGTATTTTCTGTTGTGTAATGACAGTCACTTTCCAATAGGCGGTATCCATTTAGGCCTGAAATATACTGTATTATAGACACACCTGCTAAAATTTTTTTAGAAGTTCTGTACAATTGAAGTATTTTCTGTTGTGTAATGGCACCCACTTTCCAATTGACGGTGTCCATTTAGGCCTGAAATAAACTGTATTATAGACACGCCTGCTAACATAAAAAAAAGTTCCATACAATTGAAGTATTTTCTGTTGTGTAATGGCACCCACTTTCCAATAGCAGGGTATCCATTTAGGCCTGAAATAAACTGTTTTATAGACACACCTGCTAACATAAAAAAAAATTCCAATAGACGATATCCAGCACCTTCCTCTGACATCAGTGGAAGAAGTAACGTTGTGAGTAGAAGCTCACTATGCAATATGCTTTGTGCAGGGATGAAAGATCTCCGCGATTTCGCGGATTTCCGGGATTTTTCCTGTAGCTATAAGTGTATACTAATACGTTGTTCAAACGCTGCAGCATTATAAGTGTAGACTAGTATGTTGTTTTACGCTGCAGCACCATCAGCGTATACTACTAATAAATGCTTAAAACACTGGAGCACCATCAGCGTACACCAATATATATGAAACCTGACTTCCGGGAATTTTCCGCGATTCCCTGACAATGCTAAACCTATGGGAGAACATCCACATTTCCGCTTTTTTCCCCGGAGACCACTTTCATCCCTTTTTGTGGAAAAGGTCTTTTGGAAGATTTCCATCACCAACCTGCCCTCTGCTGGCAGTGGCACGAACTATTGTCGTAGGTAGTAACTCATTGTGCAGTATGTAGGGCGGAAATGGTCTTATGGAGGATTTTCACCACGAACCTGGTCACTGGCAATAAGTAATGTTATTGGCCTCAGCTGTCTGCGCATACTCCAGAAACAAAAATCTATTGTCTCCTCATTAACAAAGTCTGTTTTCGTGGATCACATATCTTTATTTCAGCCGGTCTATTTTTTTATCCACAACTAATTATAGTTTACCGAGCCGATTTGTGAAATATTGTGCATGTTCCGCTATCCTGCAGTAAAAAGAAATAGCCTTGCGTCGGTTAGTTTTTAGTTTGGCGGTGCGCGGCGATGATTTGTTAACGCAGCGCGCCCCAGGTGCTCCAGTGTGTGATGGAGAGGTGTACGCACCACTCATGGTGCTCAGGTGTGGGGCAATACAGCTGTTAATCAGCCACATGTAAACAGCTACATCGCCATTAGCTGTCACCTCAACACGCCAACCGCCAACCACCCGCCTTCCATCGTCTGCTACGGCTAAATGTTGTCTGCTAACAAAGAACGTTCATATGCACACCAATAATTTTCACTGAAAAAGAATAATTTGTGCGCATTAATAGATGTTTACTGCGAGCAGACGACATTTGGCTCAATGTACACGACATTACTGAGCCATAGATGGAACATAGAAGGTGTTTCATGCAAATAGTTTGAGGGTGTCATGGTGACAGGGTTTATGTCAACAGATATGTCAACACAGAACTGGCCTCTTGTTCCTTAATTCGCCGCCAGGTAAACACAGGTAGCGTGAATCACCTGACGGTGATTAATCACAAGTGTTCAATGATTCCCGTGACACCTGGCAAGTCTGACCAAGTAAACAAATCATGAGCGAAAATTATTAGAAAATTAGAAATCAGTTTGAGGAAATGACGTGTAAATGCAAAACTAGTAGTTAGCAAATGAATTAACTTTTTAAGACCTATTACTTAATATATATATATATCGGCTGGTATTATTAATCGATGCGCAAGATAAACAAAAATTGTGGGCTAAGTTTTTACATCTAGTAGCAAATGAACCATATGTTTGATGTCTATTGTCAGAAATGCCAACAACAAAATTTATAAAATTTTGTTATAAACTTTTTTTAAAGCAATTTATTTAACCAAAGAACAACCTTTAATACCTGGTAGCAAAGAAGCATCGATCCTAGAAGCAACTTTGCAAGTTTACTATGAAGTTGACTATAACAGATCCGTGAGTCAGATTCATTGATTTACTAATAAATAAACCATGAAACTAAATTTACAAGCTTACTCGCAAATCACCATAAACAATGAACCAATTATGTATTCACCAAATTTACAAATTTCTTTAAAATTAAGCGATTAACAAAATAGGTGTATTGATACTAGAACCATCTAATAATCGGTCCAAGACATTTTGACTTAAAATTAAAATTAAAGTTAATATATAAAGTTCTCTCAAATGATCTACAGTAAAACCTCTCTAAATCGACCGACCTCGGGACCGACTTTAAGTGGTTCATTTAGGGAGGTGGTCGGTTTAGGGAGTTGAAATATGGTTACAATGGTATTGTTGGCACCCAAATAAAGTGATCGACATAGGGGAGTGGTCGGTTTGAGAGGTTTTACTGTAGGTGTATTGATACTAGAACCATCTAATAATCGGTCGAAGACATTTAGACTTAAAATTAAAATAAAAGTTATTATTTGAAGTTCTCTAAAATGAACTATGTTACATTTCAGTGGGTGACAGGATATGCTAATCCCATCACTTTTATTTCATGTTTGCCTAATTATTATGACTTGTCTATTGCGTCACCAATGACCTTACCATGTTGTCATTTCTATGACTCGCCTGATATGACGTCACTAAATTGCTTTTTTCTTTCTTTCTCTTTCCAGGTATGTTCTTCTTTTCTAACTCATTCCCGGCAACCCAAGTCTCTTATCGAACCAGAGTTCGATCCGTCAAGTCGGGGGGGGGGGGGAAACATCAGTTTTGGTAAGTGAGAAAACAGGAAAATACGACATTTATAAGTATAAATACTTGACCTCGAGCTTATGTGAATTAAACCTGATTTTAGTATATATAAGAGGTTTGCAGACATAAAGGCAACTTCGTCTTTCTAGAAAATAAATCGTGACCGAATATGATTTTCTTGTTAAAGAAGAAAAGTTTTGCAATGCAAGCCAACTAGAGTATGCCTCGAACCTATGTTTCTGCAGTTCCAAGGTGAGCGTCCTAACCAATGTACCATCTAGGCTCCTTGAAGCGATCAGCCTACTTGTCTATTGAGGGCGGTGAATCCTGATATGTTATGTTATGTAGCTACTGGACTAAGGCTTACGCCTGTATGTCCAGATCTTCATCTGTATCTGATAAATAGTTACTTTTGATATATTATTTTGCATTAAAATTATTTCCATTGACAACTCTTTTAATGCTTATTATTACAAATATCCCGGAAATGCTCTGATATAATTATGCCTACACGGGGCGGGTGTACCAAACATTCAACACGTGGTATTTATTACTTTACAGTGTCCTCTTCATGGCGCCAGTCTAATGGCCGGTACACACCTACCGTTTGTGCGCGCACACCTCCCGTTTACGATCGAAAACTGCCCGTTTCGCACACAAAAATCGCTAGGTGTGCGCCCCCCGCGCACACCTAGCGATTGCGATTCGCGCATAAAACTAAGTTTTTAGTGCTAAAAGCGGCCGTTTACGATTGCGATTCGCGATTCGAAAAACGAATCGGCCCGTTTTCAGTTTTAAGCGGGTCGGGTCGAGTCGCGAGTTTTAGTGCGCGAATCGTAAACGGTAGGTGTGTACCGGCCATAATAAAGATAAATCGTCACTGGTTTGTCCCCCTTCCACCATAACATATACTACACAGACTTTGTGCACCCTCCATATTCTTCAGTATTTGTTACGTCAAGTGTTTGTCTATCATAATAAATCTATCAGATTGAAAGCTGAACCCAGAAATACGGATTCATTTGTTTCATTGCGGATACGCCATAACACGTTCACCGTGAAAAAATAAACAATTACATAATATTCACAAGCAAGCTTTCCATATATCCCACAACAAAGATAACACAATGTACGATACTGAAATATTGCATTGTAAAATTAACACACACGGCTACATTACAGCTGTGTTCAGCTACTCTGCCGGTAGCTTGTTGGCTTGATGATAAGCTCCTTTCGAAGCCCCAAGCTTGGCATCAGAGTGTTGGTGTGGTTTTAAAAAAAATTATACAATATTTTACGGTAAAAGCATTACTGAAACTGAGTCATTCGAGAATACTCAAAATAGCTTTGACAAAACTGAATGCTCCAAGGTCATGTGCACAGGTCTGCTGGTAGCTTGTTGGCTTGATGATAAGCCCCTTTCGAAGCCCCAAGCCTGGCCTCAGAGTGTTTGCGTAGTTTTTTTTTAATGATACAATATTTTATGGTAAAAGCATTACTGAAACTGTGAAAGTCATTCAAGAATACTCAAAATAGCTTTGACAAAACTGAAAGCCGCAAGGTCGTGTGCACAGGTGACTGCACCATAGACCCCACAAGAACCAATTTGTAATCCCGTTTGTAATCTTTAATAATCCCTCTGTTTAAAGCTGCACAGTCCGATGAAATATCAAATTTTCAAAACCAAACCAATTATCTAGATTTGATTTGACATATCTAACTTAGATACTGATGCACTTATTAAGCATTTGTTTCTGCGTAGAAGGCAATACTGAGTCAATGTAACAGAACCTGTAACTGCAGAAGTCTATGGTGTCAGAGTTTTGGCAAGGATGCCAAAACTAATTTTCCATGTTGGCACTCAAAATATCTCAAAAGTTTGCCATTTAAAATGAATGTAACTTTGAACTAATGTAAAGTAGATACTAGCGATCGATCTAATATATTTATCTCAGAACAAATACAGACATTCAAAACCATCGGACTATGCAACTTTAAACATTTCTACATTTTCAAGATTGTTAATAACTCCCAGGAAAGACAATCGATGTGAGAAATGCCCCGACTTTTACCAAACACTGCTGTGGACTCTCCAGCCTATCCTCACAGACCAGTCAACAGGGCTCATGCGTGTAACTATTTAGTAGTTCTACATCCAGTTTTAACTTGTTATTTACTACTTGAAAAAAAGCAGACCCAACTTTCGATAGCGATGAAAAATAATGAGTGATTTATTATGATAGACAAATAATACATTATTTTTTTTTAAATGAAAAAAAAAAGGTTTGTTGTACCATGCTGTATTAGCATCGACTTGCTACTTGCCCTCACTGCTCACCCCCCCCCCCCCCCCCACTTCCCCGCCTCCCCATCCAGCCCTCCCCCACTTAACCCCCCTCCTCACACATGCCCCACAACCCTACTTTCTCACCAGGTGCCGCTGTCATAAGGTGTCATTATTCATCTTCAGTCCAGGACCTCCCCGCTCCGGTTTTGTTGTCGTTGTCATAAGCGCGGCATGGTGCTCTTTTACCAAAGAATCGGCATCGTGTTCTTTTACTAAAGAATCGACACCACCTGACGATGACGACAACATAAAGAAAAAGGGATTGGAGAAGGGCCTAATTCTCGGAAAATTCACTTTTTTCCCCTCTCTCTAAGTGAGAAAACAATAAAACACAACATTTGTAATTTTAAAGACTTAACCGTGAGTTTATATGAATTCAACCAGATTTTCGTATGTTAGAGGTTTACAGACATAATCAAGGTAACTTCGTCTTTCTAGAAAATAAATCGTGACCGAATATGGAATATGATATGATCCCTCTCTTGACAAAGCATTTAATCTCATGACAATTATATATATTATATATTTGTTAATTTTAGCTCAATTTTTAGATCGCAGGTAGTAGTAATTTGAGATGAAACATTCAATGACTTTAATAAAGGTATAAATATATATATTAGTATATATACTATTACTAATGATAACGGTAACAATTATCTTTTGAATTTGATTTAAATTCAGCTCAATATTTAGATTGCAATTTTCTTGTAAGCCTGCTCTACCAGGTGTCTCACCCCCCTCTCCCAACCCCCAACCCCTACTCAACCCCCCCCCCCCCCCCGCCTCCACGCACCTCCACCCCACCCCCATCCTCAATGCCATTGTCACCCACCTCACAGCGGCTCTGCCGTATCCATGGAGACGGTGCTTAATGTGGGGAGGAGAGTAAAACCGTTCGGTCGGATAGATTTGCTTTATGGAATGAGTGTGCGAGGTATCGATGTTGTTTTATGCCTCTGACACAGCAACCGACCTGTGTTGGAGAGTAGTCTCAGATATGTCACCAGGTTACAGCCCCTAACTATCTCCACCACAAGGTGAGCTGCTCCCCACCCCAACCCCCCATATTTCAATACTCCGATTTTTTTAGGAAGACTTCCGATTTCGGTCACTCTCTTCCGATATTATGATAACATGTGCAAATCTCCTGATTTTCACTCTCATCCACCTATAAGAAAATATGCTAATACGAAAGGCAAAATCAGCTACATCAGCAACTCAAAGTGGCAAGCAGAGCCTAGAAAATGACACATATACACATGGTGGGATACATGGTGGGACTTGTATGAACAAATATATAATATAATTATATATACATATTATATATTGTATGATTATACAATGTCGTGATATATGTCTGATTGTCATGCCAGACCAGACGGGATGGCCGAATGAATTAGAGCCTCCGTCTCCCGTGTTGGTAGACCATGGGATCGTGGGTTTGAACCCTGGTCGAGTCAAACCAATGACTTAAAAATTGATACTTGTTGCTTCCTAGCCAGGCGCTCGGCATTATTAGGATAGTGCAAGGACTGGTTGGCTCAGTGTCATGATAATGTGACTGAGAGGGATATCAGGTCATGGTGCTGGTGGCCTGGTCTCCCAGTGGGACAGCACTATAAAGTCACCATGGGTGCGCACTGTCACAAGTCGGTACCCGTCCTGATATGACCTTAGATGTTGCTAGGACGTAAAACAACAACAAACAAACAAACGATTGTTGTGCCGTGTGTTTCCGCATACAAACTTATCTTCCTAATAGAATGTTAAAATTGTCCTATTTATGGTCCAATAATGTTGAACATCTCTGAATATAGCAACAGTCTGCCTAGCCATGTCTGGCCACGTCCTCAACATTCACACTTCCGTTGTAAACCTGGCCTTCATTGTTCGAGAAGACTAGATTAGCGGGAACATCTTTGTTCCGTGGTTTAGCTCCTCGCCTCAAACCTTGCTGAGTCAAGTCAAAGACTAGCAAAATGTATACTTGTCGCTACCATGACTGCTGATCGGCATTACTAGGATATAGCAATGTCATTACTAGAATAGAGCAATGCCCGACTGAATGGTTCGGTGTTCAGATCAGTGTCTGGTTGGCTGAGTATGGGGATAATTTGACTGGCTGGGATATTGAATCATGGTCTCAGTGCAATATAGTATCCCATTGGAACAGCACTATAAACCCTCCCATGAGCATGCACTGTCAGTATCACACGTTGGGATGTACCCGTCCTGATTTGACCTTAGATGTTGCTTGGAAGGAAAACTCCAGTAAGCCAAGCATTGGGTTCATCAGGGACACACGCAACTCAGAATGTTCAGATTGACAACTTTTGCTTTTAAAGCCAGTGTACACTGTAAAATTGATAACTTGTGCTTTTAAAGCTGGTGTACACTGTCAAATTGACAACTTGTGCTTTTAAAGCCGGTGTACACTGTCAGATTGACAACTCATGCTTTTAAAGCTGGTGTATACTGTCAGATTGACAACTTGTGCTTTTAAAGCCGGTGTACACTGTCAAATTGACAACTTGTGCATTTTATAGCCTGTGTACATTGACAAGTCCACCGATGCAGTGGTTCAAATCCATCTACTGTTGATTACAAGGTTCTCTAGTTGACACAATTTGAAATGAAGATAGAAACAAGTATTTGGTTTTAAATATATAAATACTGAAACAATAAGTGATACTTTAAAATGAGGGAAACTAAACCAACAATCATATATTTTATGTACATAAATGACGGTACAATGATGTCCATCGCAATGCCTAGCAATCCAACCATGTTCCAGTCCAATATTAAATGTTGATACTTTGATGGAGCCTTGCAGATTTTCCACCAGAAAATAATTTGAGGGTACACATAATGGAGGGGGGTGGTCGTCTGGAGGTTTTGTTGTCTCTGGCTCCTTGAACCTTTAAAAAGGAATTATCCCAATAAATTGACGGTAGAGAGTCGTACCCTCAGACAACTTACGAGTATGGAATTTTACCCAGTTTACCCTCTGGCAAAAACCTCGTCTAGTTATGCATTAAAAGCTAGTGAGATTCTCATTTCTACCCATCAAGATCGGTTCGGTTTGAAAGTTAATTTCAATTAATAAACCTTATTTCTCGATAACATGGGGTTTGAATCCCTCGAGGATCTGGAATATGTATCTACCTCGGCTTCACGGAAGATACACATTCGAGCCTATCAGTTATGTGTCAGACCCCATCATCACTAATATCAGGAAATAACTTTTTAATATTTTATTGTTTAAGTCTACTATATATATTATATATATGACCATATACTATTTATTGTTTGTTAAGTGTGCAATATTATAAGCTATGCAGGTATTCCGAGCCATTGGTCCATATAAAGTTGCCAATCCATTTGCCTCTCTTGTCTTCCTTTATTATTATTTGTAGCTCCTCCTATATATATATGTTTATGTATTATATTCTAATTTTTATATTATGTATTTTATACATATATATTATATTTTACATATATTACATATATTATATTGTATTACACATATTACATGTATAAATAAAAGTGGGCGGCCCCTACTCGAAGAGCGCGGTTGGCTCGTGACAAGTGCCGATTACCTGCCTGCTCACAAGTATGGGGGCCTGGCATGTTGTAGAAGTTTAGTAGAAGTCTGGTGGGCAGCTTTGAACTGTTTAACCCTCTCACATCAGAATCATATCAATGCACAACATTTCTGAAGGATCTTCTTCAATTAAATTATAAACAAAGTTAAATATATATATGTTGCATTCTATAAGGTCTAGTTTTATTTCACCCGTGAATATGGCCTGTGCTGCCGACCCGGCGTAAAGCAACCACCAATCAATCAATCAATATTTCACCCATTTGCCCCCAACCCTTATTTGAAATGTTTATTTTTGGCGGCGTTTTTCTTGTTTTATTTTTCTTTAATAAGACACTTCTATCTGGAGATCTTTGTTTTGTCTGTTTTGTAAAACATTATTTTTATTATTATTATTATTATTATCGCTTGTGTTGCTGTTATTTACTTTTATTTAACAGCTCAATTATAGATGTTTGCTTTGGCTGATCTTTCTTTTTAAATTATCATCATTATTTATCATTTTTATTAGACCATTTCCCCGTCCTGATATGACCTTAGGGGTTGCTAGGACGTAAAACAACAAACAAATTAGACCATTTTTATTAGACCATTCATTTGAGATGTTGACCTAATTAACGTGTTTGCTGTGGGTCACCTAGTTGACCTGACTGAACTTGAAGACTTAATTGACCTATTGACTAAGTTGGCCTGATTAGCCTGATTGTCACGATTGGTTTGGAGGCTTTTGTGTTATGGGTAGCGAAGAACAAACCAGTATTTAATAATCTAAACTGAATTATTATTTGTTTTTATAATCATCCACTTTTTTCTTGATTAATTATTCCTTGTGTGTCTATGTGCGGACAGGGGTGATTCGTTTTGCATAATTCAGCCATTTCCGATCAGCTTTTCCCACATAAAACATTCGGTAGAAATAGTGATGTAAGTCAACAGAGATTTTGTGTCTATGTGACTATAAAACATTAGAATACACCTAGATATATGAGAACTTCAACCTGCTATGAAATATATAGTGTGCCTGCTGCGAGGTAAAATTTATGAAAAACTTCTCTTTTCACTCTTGATCTTGAATGACTTCATTGCAGTCCACTAGGTGGCAGCACTGCACTCCATTAGGTGGTGGCATTGCAGTCCGTCAGGTGGTGATGTCCACTAGTTGGTGGCATTGCAGTCCACTAGTTGGTGGCATTGCAGTCCACTAACGTGGTGGCATTGCACTCCATTAGGTGGTGACATTGCAGTCCATTAGGTGGTGATGTCCACTAGTTGGTGGCATTGCAGTCCACTAGGTGGATGTATTGCAATCTACTAGGTGGTGGCATTACAGTTCATCAGATAGCAGTTGATTAGTTGATAGCATTGTAGTAGACTAGGTGGTGACTTTGTAGTCAAACTACATTGTGATATTGCTGTCGACTATGTTGTGACATTGCAGTCGATTAGGTGGTTGCATTGCAGTCGATTAGGTGGTTTCATTGCAGTCCACCAGGTGGTGGCATTGCAGCTCACTAGGTAGTGACTTTGCAGTCCACTAAGTGGTTGCATTGCAGTTTACTAGGTGGTGACTTTGCAGTCAATTAGGTGGTTACATTGCAGTCCACTAGGTGGTGGCATTGCAGTCCACTATGTGATGACTTTGCAGTCAATTAGGTTGTTATATTGCAGTCCACTAGGTGGTGACTTTGCAGTCAAATAGGTGGCTACATTGCAATCCACTAGGTGGTGACTGCATTCCACTAGGTGGTGACTTTGCAGTCAAATAGGTGGTGACTGCAGTCCACTAGGTGGTGACTTTGCAGTCAATTAGGTGGTTACATTGCAGTCCACTAGGTGGTGGCATTGCATTTCACTAGGTGGTGACTTTGAAGTCCACTAGTTGGTTGCATTGCAGTCCACTAGGTGGTGACTTTGCAGTTGATTAAGTGATGGTATTGCCGTCTATGCTAGGTGGTGGCACTGCACTGCACTAGCTGTCGGTATTGCACTGTACTAGGTGTCGGTATTGCACTGCACTAGGTGTCGGTATTGCACTCCACGAGGCAGCGCCTTTCAATCAGCCAGGTGGCGTGAGTGGAGGTATTACCAAACCCCCAAACCCCTCAGTTTTGCACAAAATCAATCTAGTAGTGAGGGGTTTAATGCTGTAAAATGATTGCATTATTCACAGAACGCGCTCATTGTGTCACCCCCACACCCCCCACGCACACCCTCCAGATAACACTGCTAACAATCACCTACCACCCACCACCTGTCCGCCATTTTGTTGAGACAAATCATTGTGGATTTGGAGGCGTCTGGATTAGGTTTGGGAGAGGGGAGGGGGCGGGAGGTCAGGAGGAGGTTCGTAATAATTTCAGCTCTGTATTGTTCATTTCAGCCTCCCATCTTGCTTCCCCCTGTCGTATTTTGTTTGGGTTTTCTTTATATTCTTTTCTTGCTTTTCAATGAATATATAGTTGTTGTTTTTTCTTGAAGATTTATATTGCCTATCATGGATAAGTCTGAATTTCAGCATTAGACAGTTTGTAGATAGAAAGCCCGAGCCTACACTTTTACCAACCTGATGGCCCTGTCACACTACGACGTAATGACGTCAGCATAGGGAAAACGTGAAGAACGTTGAACTTCTCGGTGTAGTATGCAAATTTGGGCACAAGTTGAACGTGGATGCAGCATAGTGGACGAGAGCGTAACGTCGGTAAAGCGTAGTGATACCGTCATTCAACGAGAGAGGAGAACGTCACTACGCTCACGGAACGTTATGAACGTTATTCCATCGCCAGAAGAACGTTACGTGACGTTACATACATCATGAGACGTTGAACGTACGTTGAATGCACGTTCTCCTGATGTTCTCCTGACGTTCTCCTGACGTTCCCATTATGCCACGTGGCCATTTGCACTCGGTTTAATGTGGGTCAACGTAGTGGAACGTTGAAAGTTTTGAACATGTCCAAAACCTTGACATAACTCGACGTAAGACGACGTAATGTGATGTAGCTCGACGTCATTCTAACGTCATTCTGACGTCATCATAACATAACCCAACGTACGTCAACATAATGACGAAAAATGACCACGTTAGGCTCACGTTGGCTCGTTACGTCGTAGTGTGACAGGGGTATTAGGGATTTTTAACCTCCAACACCACATACACATAGACATGGTATGAGAGCAACTGGCCTTTGATGAAACTGATGAAACTGTAAGTTATACACAGTGGTGGAAATCCAAATTGGCAGAGGTAGGGGCATGGGGCCTTCAGATTAGGAGTCCGACCTAGAAAAAAGTCAGGCACTCTAACCACTCCGCCACAGGGAACGCCACGATTTGGTTGTTTTTGTTATAGGTTTGTCTTTGCGTGTGCGGTTAAACAAAAAAAATCTTGTTTTTAAATTTATATGTATTTTGTTGGGTTATTTTGTTTTAAGTTTGTGGTTTGTTTTTGTTGTCTTTTAAAAAAAAACTTTTCTTTTGATATAGATATGTATTTTGTTGGGTTATTTTTGTTAGAAGTTTGTATTTCTTTGCGGTTTATTTTGTTAATACTTTTCTTGTTTTTAAATAAATATTTTTTTGTTAGGTTATTTTTGTCATAGGTTTGTGGGGTTTTATTTTGGGCGAGTGAGGGTGAAGGAGGATATCGGGGTTTGGCGCCAATTGAGGAACCTTTAAAAGTGCCTAATTTACGCGTCGCCTGTAAGAAATATCAGAATGAAATGGCCTAAATGCTGCGTTCATCATTGACAGCCCGGGTCACGTGGTTGCGTGTTTTATGAAGCCTTCCCGTCTCGTCTCATGTAGAAGTGGCACACGCCTATCGGGATGCGGGTCGCATGGCAACGCCGAGCCTATAGACCTACACTCCCCTATGTAGGTCAAAAGGAGTCTCTAAATGATTATTAAAGCTACATAGTGCAATGATGGTATTTTATTTATTTATTTATTTATTTTGTGATGGTTTATTTACCCTTCCCATAACGAGTAAGTCGCAATGCGGCTTTTTTTCATCGCTGAACAGCAATAGTCTAAATTTGGTAGTACCCTTGTCATCTTAGCTGTTAGTAGCTATGTTAGGTTTTTTGTTTAGTTTTTTTTGGTGCTACATTTACAACATTTTGGTATATATTTGGGTCTTTGTAACAGTTTCCAAACCAAAGCACTTTGACCCTACAGGTCCATTTTAGATATTGGTTCACTTATTGAGGGCTCTATAGTCTGATGAAAGCATCAAATAAAAAATAATAAAATAATTCTAGACTTGATCCTACAGGTTCAACTTAGATACGGGTGTACTTTTAAAGCTGCTATAGTCCGATTAAAGCATCAATTTTCAAATGCAAAACACTTATCTAGATTTGAATGTAGACATATCCAACTTGAAGACTGATGCACTTATTAAAGCTGCATACTGCGATGAAAGCCGTCAAACTTTCAAAACCAGAACACTCATCTAGGTTTGATAGTCCGATGAAATCATCAAATTAAAAAGCAACAACAAAAAACACTTCTCTAGATTTGATCCTACATATCCAAATTATATACTGGTACACCTATTAAAGGTGCACAGTCTGGTAAAAGCGTCAATTTTTCAAAACCAGAACATTCACCTAGATTTGATCCTACTGATCCAACTTAGATATTGCTTCCAGTGATACAACTTTTGTATCACGGAAGCATCACATTTTCAAACCCAAAACACTTATCTAGATTTGAATCTACATATCCAACTTAAATGATGATGTCACTTATAAGTTATAGGTGACCAGACGGGGTGGACAAATGAGTTGAACATCTGTCTCTTGTTTTGGGAGATCGAGCGATCCGAACCCATTGGTGCGTGGGTTCGAACCCTGGTCGAGTCAAACCAATAACTTAAAAATGTATACTTGTCGCTTCCTAGCCTAGCGCTCGGTATTAATAGGTTTGGGCAAGGACTGGTTGGCTCAGTGTCAGGATAATATGACTGGGATATCAGGTCATGGTGATGGTGGCCTGGTCTCCCAGTGGGGCAGCACTATAAAGTTGCCATGAGTGCGCACTGTCACAAGTCGGTACCCAGATATGACCATAGATGTTGCTAGGACGTAAAACAACAACAGACAAGAGAACAGGCTTATAAGCATTTGTTGCTGCATAGAAGGAAATATTATGTAAATTTTCTGTTGCTGTTGAAGCCAATGGGGCCAGAGTTTTTACAAGCACGCCAAAATTAATGTTGTATGTTTACACTTCAAATATCTCCAAAGTTAGTCATTTTGAAGCAAAGTTACTTAAACTAAAGTAACGTAGATTATAATGTTCAACCTAATATATTTATCTCACAAAATGACGAACTCAAAACTCTTTGAATCAATGTATATTTAATAAGTGTGCCTGTGACCAAGAGAGATTTGTATAGTCAAATCTAGGCAGGTTTTTTGATTTCGAGAATGTAATAGTTTGATTAGATCATGCAGTTTCACTGAAAACTATTTTCTTGCAGCTGAATAAAAACTAAATTCACTGACTACTTAGGTCGGTACAGGAAGTAAATACATGTTAACCAAAACAAAACCACACACATGCAGGATTCTGATTGCTTGATTGCTTGATTGATTGGTGGTTTCTTTATGCCGTGTCGGCAGCATAGGCCATATTCACAACGATTCTAGATATTGAAAGAATTTCTCGTAATATCGTTTCATTGCAGATGAAGTATTGATTAATTTTTTACATTTTGTCTCAGTCATGAATGAAGAAAAATACACAAACGCAGCGTCACCAAGGCAGCTCGTGAAATGAAAATAAAACATTATGGGCATGATGATACTTGCATGTCCTATTTATCTATCTTATCTATATAAAAATAAAAATAAAAGTGTGTATAAGAATAATTTTAAAAAGTGTATAAAAATAATATATATCTATAAAAAGAAGAAAAGATTACTGTAATTGGAACTGATGTAGATGAGTATTTATAATTTTCTTGCGCTCCTGCCCCCCCCCCCCGCTTGTCACCCCCACCTCGTCCCGCATTGCCAGCACAGTACGCTGGTACCTGCATCCCAAAACGAGGCTCCCCCTATGTAGGCCACCGGCACCCAGCAGCAGCCTAATTCGCTGGTGCCCGGATGTTAATTGTGCCAGTCATGTTTGACTGTGGGTGACACTTGTGCAGGATGAGGGGAGGAAAGTGTGTGTGAGGGGGGGGGGGGTAGGAAAGTGTGGGTGGGAGGAAAGTGGCGGGGGGAGGGGCATAGAGGGCGCAATATTGCTAACTATCTAACAATTCGTCGGCAGTTTTCAGCAACATTTCACTAGCTGGTTACCATAGTTCTTGTACTTCTGTTATTCTCTAAAACTGGGCACTGCAGTACAAATTTGGTCTCCATGTTGCGATGCTGATAATTGTTCTTTTATTGATAGCAAGTCAAATAATTATTGTAGCAACTGTATATTAGGTATGTTAGCAGTTCTACATGTATTGAATCTATCCTACAAAAGAAATCAAAATCATATTTGTATGATTTTGTGCTAGAGTGAAAATGTGAAAATGTTCACATTGATATTATGCATTTAGCCAGACTTTTTTCAACTTTTTTCTTGTAAGACATAACATTTTTTGCTTAATTATACTCAATAAAATCTTGTTTGACTTTGTTGGGTATGTTAAAACGATGTTCGGGATGTGTCTTTGATTTTCATGTTACACGAGTGATATTAACATATTGCTCAATTTGTATTAGATCTAAATCAAAAAGTAAAACGTATGTTTTTCAACTCAACAACATACCAACCTTTGTAGAAATGTGGATTTTGCTATTATTTGGAAGGTTTTCACTTTTGGTTTCCATGTCACACTTTAGTGCCCACTTTTAGGGAATTGCCCACATCAACAACTTTTAAGTTACTACAATACGGGTATTCAAAGTTCCACTGGTCCTTCAGGACGGATTGAAACACGTAAGTTCGCAGCTTCAGCTTACACATAGAAAGTGAGGGTTGCCCCACCCCACCCCAACCCCAGCACTTTAAACTCACTTTGCAACTATGACCACACAAATAAAAACCTCCTGATAACCAAACCTGGTGGAGTTCTTGCCATACATTAGTTTCCAATGTAGTTTGCGATGAAATTGCCCTGGCTAAAATTTTACAATATTATGTCTATCCGTACATCTATGCATATTCACCACCTCAGCCGTGCGCCCAGTGCCTGTGAGTTGAAACTGGGGCAGTGTGCTGGGTCACAGCTTCAGTCCTTCCTGAGGGACCAGTAGAACTCGGACTACCCGGCATGCTGGGTCACAGCTTCAGTCCTTCCTGAGGGACCAGCAGAACTCGGACTACCCGGCATGTTGGGTCACAGCTTCAGTCCTTCCTGAGGGACCAGTGGAACTCGGACTACCCGGCATGCTGGGTCACAGCTTCAGTCCTTCCTGAGGGACCAGTGGAACTCGGACTACCCGGCATGCTGGGTCACAGCTTCAGTCCTTCCTGAAGGACCAGCAGAACTCAGACTACCCGGCATGCTGAGTCACAGCTTCAGTCCTTCCTGAGGGACCAGCGGAACTCAGACTACCCGGCATGCTGGGTCACAGCTTCAGTCCTTCCTGAAGGACCAGCGGAACTCGGACTACCCGGCATGCTGGGTCACAGCTTCAGTCCTTCCTGAGGGACCAGCGGAACTCGGACTACCCGGCATGCTGGGTCACAGCTTCAGTCCTCCCTGAAGGACCTGCGGAACTTGGAATGTCCATATTGGACCATCTTTGTTTAGCACTGTAAAATAAGGTCAGTATGACTAATTGGGATGCAAACACAATTTGTACATGAAAAGAAATTAAAAGAAATAACAAAAATAAACTAAATAGAACAATGGAGGTGGAACGATGCTCTTAATACAATAATAGTCTTATATAAATGCACATAATGACATCTTAAAACAAGTTCACATGAATATACTTTCTATCCACTTTCCTGTAATGTAGCTAATCCCCCCCCCCCCCCTCCCCCGCCCCATTTAATTGTTTATTTGAAATTTGGTGATTACGATTGGGGAGATTGGTAGATTGATTGTTGGGGTTTTATGTCATGGCAACATCTAAGGTCATATTAGGACAGGTGACCGACTTGTGACAGTGCACACTCATGGAAACTTTATAATGCTGCCCCACTGGGACACCAGGGTGCTAGCACCAGGACCTGGTATCCCACTCAGACACATTATCCTGACACTGAGCCAACCAGTCCTTGCCCTGTCCTAATAATGCCGAGCACCAGGCTAGGAAGCGACTATTATACATTTTGAAGTCATCGATCGGTGAGTTGTTAGTGATGTTGCACACATGTGAGGAAGGCATATATGTGCCTTTAGGACTATTAATATATGGTAATCACCTTGTAGACCTGAGCTACGGGTCACACACATTGAGTCACACGGTCCACGCTCTGTCTCTGCTAGATAGAGGACCTGAACAGACACAGTGACCGTCACACACAGTGACAGTCACACACAGTGACACGCAGTCACACACATGACACAGTTACACACAGTGATACGCAGTCACACACAATGACACAGTTACACACAGCGACATGCAGTCACACACAGTGACACGCAGTCACACACGTGACACAGTTACATGTAGTGATACACAGTCACACACAGTGATACGTAGTCACAAACAGGGCCACAGTTACACACAGTGATACGCAGTCACACACAATGACACGCAGTAACACATGTGACACAGTTACACACAGTGATACGCAGTCACACACAATGACACAGTTACACACAGTGACATGCAGATACATGCAGTCACACACAGTGACACGCAGTCACACACGTGACACAGTTACACGTAGTGATACAGTCACACACAGTGATATGCAGTCACACACAGTGACACAGTTACAGACAGTTACACGCAGTCACACACAGTGACACACATTCACACACAGTGACATGCAGATACATACAGTCACACCCAGTGACACGCAGTCACACACATGACACAGTTACACGTAGTGATACACAGTCACACACAGTGATATGCAGTCACACACAGTGACACAGTTACAGACAGTTACACGCAGTCACACACAGTGACAGACATTCACACACAGTGACATAGTTACACATGTGACACATTTACACACAGTGATACGCAGTAACACACGTGACACATTTACACACAGTGATATGCAGTAACACATGTGACACAGTTACACACAGTGATACGCAGTAACACACATGACACAGTTACATACAGTGATACGCAGTGACACAGTTACACACAGTGATACGCAGTCACAAACAGGGCCACAGTTACACACAGTGATACACAGTCACACACAATGACACAGTTGCACACAGTGATACGCAGTAACACACGTGACACAGTTACACACAGTGATACGCAGTAACACACGTGACCCAGTTACACACAGTGATACGCAGTAACACACGTGACACAGTTACACACAGTGATACGCAGTAACACACATGACACAGTTACACACAGTGATACGCAGTATCACATGTGACACAGTTACACACAGTGATACGCAGTAACACATGTGACACAGTTACACACAGTGATATGCAGTCATACACAGTGACACAGTTACAGACAGTTACACGCAGTGACACACAGTTACACATGTGACACAGTTACACACAGCGATATGCAGTAACACACATGACACAGTTACACACAGTGATACGCAGTCACAAACAGTGACACAGTTACACACAGTGACACACAATCACACACAGTGACACACAATCACACACAGTGACACAGTTACACGTTGACACACTGTCACACACAGTGACACAGTTAGACACAGTGACACACAGTCACACATGGTACACATTTACACACAGTGATACGTAGTCACACACAGCGACACAATGACACACAGTCACACATTTACATGCAATCACACAAAGTCACATATACAGTAAATCCTCTCTAATTGGACCAACCATGGGACTGACTTTAAATGGTCATTTTAGGGAGGTGGTCGGTTTAGGGTGTTTAAAAAAAATCATTACAATGGTATTGTATGGGCGATCGTTTGGAACCCAAATAAAGCGATCGATATAAAGGAGTGTTCAATCTGTGGAGGTGGTCGATTAGAGAGGTTTCACTGTACGTACAGAGACACACATGATATGTAGGTCATGATTCCACACACGTGTCACTTTGATACAGGGGTGCCTGTTGCTTAGCCGAATCACACATATATATTTATGAGATATGAAGCCGCTAGAATATAGTTTCATAACGAATAGCAACATTCCTCCTGATATTACCATAGATGATGATGATGATGTTGCTAGGACGTAAATATGTGATATATAACGTATTATGCGAGTATAACGATACGTAAGGGAATATTACGACACTTTACCGGTGGTGCCATCTCGCCCACCTCATCTCCCCCTCAGTATCAGCGCGCCGGAGGATATTTTTGGTAAATGATCATGTTATTCAGCGAATAAAGGGTATTTTCCCAGCGCTGAGACATTTGTCTTCCGGCCATGTTATGTTACATTCATTCACGTTTATTCTCGCCGTGAATATGGCCTATGCTGCCGACACGGCGTAAAAAAACGACCAATCAATCAATTAATTCACATTTATAATAGTCTAAAATCAACAAGAGTTTGATACAAAGACAAAAAGAAGAAAAAATATTATATAGACTGCATGTTTCGCGGCCATATCCCCTTCTCAGCATTGGCAATTTCCCCATGCACACCCCCATTGGCACCAAATAGAAGTGAAAAAAAGCCACATACACACACCCCTGGATATTACCATGGATGTTGCTAGGATGTAAATATGTGATGTATAACGTATTATACGAGTATAAAGCTATGTAAGAGAATATTACTTATTATTATTATTATTATTAGCTTCCATAGCATACAACATTTTACCAGTGGTGCTATCTCGCCCGCCTCACCTCCCCCGGATGTTGACCAGTATCAGTCGCACTGGAGGATATTTTTGGTAAATGATCATTTTATTCAACGAGTAAAGGGTATTTTCCCAGCGCCGAGACACTGGTCTTCCGGCCATTTTATGTTACATTCATTCACGTTTATAATAGTCTAAAATCAACAAGAGTTTGATACAAAGACAAAAAGAAGAAAAAATATTATATAGACTGCATGTTTCGCGGCCATATCCCCTTCTCAGCGTTGGCAATTTCCCCATGCACACCCCCATTGGCACCAAATAGAAGTGAAAAAAAGCCACGTACACACACCCCTGGAGGGGATGATGGTGATGGGCATAACGCCATTCGGGGACCTTGGTGAGGTAGGGCTGAGTTAGCGCCATGGTAATCGACATGTAGGGAGAGCTCCCGGGACATGTGGGGAGATCTCCTGGGACATGTGGGGAGAGCTCCCGGGACATGTGGGAAATTCTACAAGTTTCCTGACATGGGAAAACTCAAAATCTTCGTATTACTGGAAAACTCCTAATTTTTGTATAACCAAAGGTGTTGGGGAAGCAGCACACCAGATGTGGAAAACTTAAAACTTTTATATTACCAGAAGTGTGCGAAATCACACACCATGATGACATGGGGAAAACTCACAACTTTTGCATTACCGGAGGTGTGGGGAAGCGCATGACACGGGGGAAAACTCACAACTTTTGCATCACCGGAAGTGTTGGGAAGCACAAACATGGTGAAAACTCACAATTTTGTATTACCAGAAGTGTGGGAAAGTATATGACATGGAGGAAAACTCACAACTTTTGTGTTACCGTAGATGTGGGGAAGTGCATGAGATGGAGGAAAACTCAAAACTCATAACTTTTGTATTACCAGAGGTGTGGGGAAGTAAACGACATGGAGGAAAACTCACAAATTCTGTATCTGTGTTTAGGTGTTCAAGCCGGGATGGATGAGAGCAATCTGTAAGAGCGTTCACTTTCGCATCCCAAACGGCAGCTCATAGGAGCGATCACCATTCCAAGCGGACAGTCAAACAAGCGACATAACAAAATATCAGTCTTTACCTTCTCCGGCACTCGGCTTTGTGAGGAAACGGCAATAATGGTTGGTTTGTTCAGTGTGAGGATAGTGTAACTGAGTGGAATATCATGCTTTAGTCATGGTATTGCACTGAGGCAGCACTATAAATTCACCATTTAGTTTGTTCAGTGTGAGGATAGTGTAACTGAGTGGAATATCATGCTTTAATCATGGTATTGCCCTGAGGCAGCACTATAAAGCTACCATTTCACAATTGGGCATCCTCTTCTGTGACCTGTATCGAGCTTAGTGATAGAGCCTCAGTCACACCTACCCGGACGAGCCCCAGATTTTTAGCCGGACCACCCCCGGACCAGTCGCCCGGACTGTCCTGGACAGCCCCGGATAAAATCCCTATTTTGGTCATTTTTGGCCGCGCGGCCTCACATACCCGGACGAGCCACGGTCTACAAGCCCACATCACCCCAGATGAGCCCCAGACAACCCCCGGACTACCCGGATTAGCCCCGGATGATAACCTGAAATGCGGGACTCATTCTTGGGTAGTCCGTGAGTAATACGTGGTCATCCAAGGTGATCTGTGGTAATCCAGCATGTCCAGGTCTTATCCAGGCAGTCCGGGAGTGGTCCGTGGCTACGTCGGGGCAAGTCCGGGGCTGGTCCGGGTTAAACCGTGACTAAAAAGTGGCTCATCCGGGACAAAACAGCCCGGGACTGGCCCGGACACGGCACGGACTACTCCCGGTCCACCCCCGGACTACCCAGATTACCCCCCGGATAATCCCGGACGATGCCTTATCGAGCCCGGATCGCAAAATGCCCTGGATGTTTTAAACATTTTAAAACATCCGGGGCGGACCCCGGATGAGGCCGTACCAGCCACGGATCATGCTGGATCAAGGACCATCCACGGATGAGCCACGGATCATTCCGGATCACCACGGACCACGCCGGATCACGGTCCGGGGCTCGTCCGGCCCCTGATCCGCGTAGGTCTGACTGGGGCTTAAGGTGAAGGTCGTTGGTGGGAGCCTGTCTGTTTTCATTGCACATGGACGCACCAGTGAATTCTTTTCACTGCTGTTACCCTGGGTCGGCCTGATAAGTAAGTTTAGTTTACAAGTTACAAGCTTTATACAGCAGGGGCCAACACTGCCATAACTCTACCTGAAACAATGGGTGAACTATCAACACACCCAGACCCAGACCCACACTCACACGCATACCTACACACACGTACATACCCTCACACATGTACACACCTACCAACATTCATGTGTATACATGACTATACACACTCACACCTACACACACCATCACATATCTACAGACACTCACACACCTATACGCACACTTACACGCACACATACACACACCTACACACAGTCACACATGTAGACACCTACCAACATTAACATGAACACACAACTATACACACTCACACCTACACACACCATCACACATCTACAGACACTCACACACCTATATGCACACTTACACGCACACCTACACACACTTACACCCACCTACACACACTCACACGTGTACACACCTACCAACATTAACATGTATACACGACTATACACACTCGCACCTACACACACCATCACACATCTACACACACTCACACACCTATACGCACACCTACATACACTCACATGTACACACACACCTGCCCTAACAATAAATAGAACCACCCAAAAAACCACAAAATGTTCTCCACAAAATATCGAGTATCTAGTTTGAAAAGCAATCCAGGCGTCCCGTTTACCTACTCAACCCTCTCCCTGCCTTTCCGAAAATTGTTCAGGTTAGAGAAGAAAATATTTATTGCCCGCCCTTACGGAGAATGTAAAAGTTGGTTTTGTTTAAAGTCACGATCCCCTCACCCCCCCTCCTCTCCGCCCCCTCCGCCTCTCCGCCTCCTCTCCCCTCCCCTCCTCTCCTCTCCGCCTCTCCCCCTGCTCCCCATCTCCTCTCCTCTCATTTCCTCTCCTCTCCTCTCCTCTCCCCCTCCTCTCCCCCTCTCCTCTCCTCTCCTCTCCCCCTCCTCTCCTCCTCTCCTCCTCTGCCTCCTCTCCCATCTCCATTCTCTCCACCCCCACCCCTCCCCTCCCTCTCCCCGTCCTGATATGACCTTATATGCTGCTAGGGCGTAAAACAACAACAAACAAACAAATCCACAAACACACACACACACACACACACACACACACACACACACACACACACACACACACACACACACACACACACAAAATATATAGGCTAGCTGTAGCCCAGAAGCACCCATTGGCCGGTGGCGCCGCCTAGTAACGTCTAGCGGTATCGAGATGAACTACTCCCGCACTGCACTTTGGACCGACTGTAGTTTGCAGTTTGCACTTACGGTTCAAGTGTTGCTAATGCCCGACATACACCTACCGTGTGAGGCGACTATCGAAGCTGTGTATCGACAGTACACCTGTAAGGGTTTGCAGCATTTTGTTTATACCACCACCTACCAGTCCCACCATTTTACTATTCACCATGGAGTTAGATTCTGGTGATTCGACCGAGCAGACCTCACCAAACTAACATGTGTACAATTATGCATGAGATCTTATGTATGGGACTGTACTATTAATGCACTTGTAGTTATGTATAAGACTACTATTAATACACGTGTAGTTATGGGCGGAACTGTACATTAATACACATGCAGTTGTCTGTGGGACTATACTATTAATACACATGTAGTTATGTGTGGGACTGTACTATTAATATACATGTAGTTATGGGTGGGACTGTACTATTAATACATGTGTAGTTATGGGTGGGACTACTATTAATACATGTGTAGTTGTGTGTGGGACTGTACTATTAATACATGTGTAGTTAGTTATGTGTGGGACGGTACTATTAATACACGTGTAGTTATGGGTGGGACTATTAATAAGGTGCAGTTGTGTGTGGGACTGTACTATTAATACATGTGTAGTTATGTGTGGGACTGTACTATTAATACATGTGTAGTTATGTGTGGGACTGTACTATTAATACACATGTAGTTATGTGTGGGACTGTACTATTAATACACATGTAGTTATGTGTGGGGCTACTATTAATACACGTGTAGTTGTGTGTGGGACTGTACTATTAATACATGTGTAGTTATGTGTGGGACTGTACTATTAATACATGTGTAGTTATGTGTGGGACTGTACTATTAATACACATGTAGTTATGGGTGGGACTATTAATACAGGTGCAGTTGTGTGTGGGACTGTACTATTAATACATGTGTAGTTATGGGTGGGACTACTATTAATACAGGTGCAGTTGTGTGTGGGACTGTACTATTAATACATGTGTAGTTATGTGTGGGACTGTACTATTAATACATGTGTAGTTATGTGTGGGACTGTACTATTAATACATATGTAGTTATGGGTGGGACTACTATTAATACATGTGTAGTTATGTGTGGGACTATACTATTAATACATGTGTAGTTAGTTATGTGTGGGACGGTACTATTAATACACGTGTAGTTATGGGTGGGACTATTAATACAGGTGCAGTTGTGTGTGGGACTGTACTATTAATACATGTGTAGTTATGTGTGGGACTGTAGTATTAATACATGTGTAGTTATGTGTGGGACTGTACTATTAATACACATGTAGTTATGTGTGGGACTGTACTATTAATACATGTGTAGTTATGTGTGGGACTACTATTAATACACATGTAGTTGTGTGTGGGACTGTACTATTAATACACGTGTAGTTAGTTATGTGTGGGACGGTACTATTAATACACGTGTAGTTATGGGTGGGACTACTATTAATACAGGTGCAGTTGTGTGTGGGACTGTACTATTAATACACATGTAGTTATGTGTGGGATGGTACTATTAATACACATGTAGTTATGGGTGGGACTACTATTAATACACGTGTAGTTATGTGTGGGACTGTACTATTAATACATGTGTAGTTATGTGTGGGACTACTATTAATACACATGTAGTTATGTCTGGGGCTACTATTAATACACATGTAGTTCTGTGTGGGACTGTACTATTAATACACGTGTAGTTAGTTATGTGTGGGACGGTACTATTAATACAAGTGTAGTTATGGGTGGGACTACTATTAATACAGGTGCAGTTGTGTGTGGGACTGTACTATTAATACACATGTAGTTATGTGTGGGATAGTACTATTAATACACATGTAGTTATGGGTGGGACTACTATTAATACACGTGTAGTTGACTGTACTATTAATACACGTGTAGTTAGTTATGTGTGGGACGGTACTATTAATACATGTGTAGTTATGTGTGGGGCTACTATTAATACACATGTAGTTATGTGTGGGACTGTACTATTAATACATGTGTAGTGATGTGTGGGACTGTACTATTAATACACGTGTAGTTATGTGTGGGACTACTATTAATACACATGTAGTTATGGGTGGGACTACTATTAATACACATGTAGTTGTGTGTGGGACTGTACTATTAATACACATGAAGTTAGTTATGTGTGGGACGGTACTATTAATACATGTGTACTTATGGGTGGGACTACTATTAATACAGGTGCAGTTGTGTGTGGGACTGTACTATTAATACATGTGTAGTTATGTGTGGGACTGTACTATTAATACATGTGTAGTTATGTGTGGGATGGTACTATTAATACACATGTAGTTATGGGTGGGACTACTATTAATACACGTGTAGGTATGTGTGGGACTGTACTATTAATACATGTGTAGTTATGTGTGGGACTACTATTAATACACATGTAGTTATGTGTGGGACTGTACTATTAATACACATGTAGTTATGTGTGGGACTGTACTATTAATACATGTATAGTTATGTGTGGGACTGTACTATTAATACATGTGTAGTTATGTGTGGGACTGTACTATTAATACATGTGTAGTTATGTGTGGGACTATACTATTAATACATGTGTAGTTATGTGTGGGACTGTACTATTAATACACATGTAGTTATGTGTGGGACTGTACTATTAATACATGTGTAGTTATGTGTGGGACTGTACTATTAATACATGTGTAGTTATGTGTGGGACTGTACTATTAATACATGTGTAGTTATGTGTGGGACTGTACTATTAATACATGTGTAGTTATGTGTGGGACTGTACTATTAATACATGTGTAGTTATGTGTGGGACTGTACTATTAATACACATGTAGTTATGTGTGGGACTGTACTATTAATACATGTGTAGTTATGTGTGGGATTGTACTATTAATACATATGTAGTTATGTGTGGGACTGTACTATTAATACATGTGTAGTTATGTGTGGGATTGTACTATTAATACATATGTAGTTATGTGTGGGATTGTACTATTAATTCACTTGTATATATGTATAGGACTACTATGGGTGGAGTTGTACTATTAATACACATGTAGTTATTTATGTGAGACTGTACATTTGTACTTATATATGTGACTTTTAATACTTGTACTTATGTACATGACTTTTATTAATACACATGTAGTTATATTTGTACTTGTGGGGACTGTGCACTTGTACTTGTGTACAAGGCTGCACTTGTACTTATTTGCGGGCCTGTACACTTATACTTATATTTATGACTACTATTAATGCACTTTCTTGAAGATTTATACAGCCTATTATGGATAAGTCGGAATAGACTTGTTTTCACCATTAGACAGTGCCTTGATAAAAAGCCCGAGCCTACACATTTACCGACCCAATGCATTTTTAAGCTCCCACACCACATAGACATAGTATGATAGCAACTGGTCTTTGCTGACACAGCGGTGGAAATCTAAATTGGCAGAGGTGGAGGCATGGGGAATCGAACCACCAACCTTCACAGATTAGGAGTCCGACCTAGAAAAAAGCCAGACACCCTAACCACTCCGCCACAGAGAACACCAAATGTATGTATATGACTTCCCTTATGTATATGACTTCTAGTAATACACATGTAGTTACACTTGGGACGGTACTATTAATACACTTGTCATTTTGTACGGGACTGTACACTTGTAGGACAGTACTATGAATACACTTTTACTTAAATCTACAACCAGATGGGATGGCCGATTGAGTTGAGCGTCTGTCCCCTGTTTTGGGAAATCGGGGGATCCGAACCCATGGGTTCAAACCCTGGTCGAGTCAAACCAATGACTTAAAAATTGATAATTGTCGCTTACTAGCTTGGCGGTCGGCATTATTAGGATAAGGCAAGTGACTGGTTGGCTCAGTGTCTGGATAATGTGACAGAGTAGGATATCAGGTCATGGTGCTGGCAGCCTGGTCTCCCAGTCTCGCAGCACTGTAAAGTGGCCATGAGCGTGCACTGTCACAGATGGGTACCCGTCCTGATATGACTGTAGATGTTGCGAGGACGTAAAACAACAACAAACAAACAATGCAAATCTACACGCTGCTTCATTATTGTGTAATGAGTGTCAGGCTCTTGTCAAATAGTATCACAATAATCTCTAACCCCATCCCAGACTTCCCTGTAAAGTAACAGTCACAATAATCCTGCTTGCAAAAACCAATGATTATAGCCTTCTTATTATTTGCTCTCCCCGCAAAAAAAAACCACCCCCAAAAAACAGAATAAGCCTCGACCCGACTACGGTGGGACGCTGGAACATATACAGTAATGGTTCTGAATCAATGGCTGCTGTAAAGTGGCTGTCGTAAACGGGTTGTCGTAAAGTAGTAAGTAAGGACGCCACGCCCGCGGGCGGAGGTAAATGTCACTCCTGCCAAGTGCATGATGGGATACTGTTGTCACGACTACCACTGGCTGCACATTGGATCCGCCGTTTCCCGTTGCCATGACAACAAACCCGGCCTTGGCGTCCCATCTCTGTCAGAGCCTATTGTCATAGCAACCTGTCACCTCAATCGGTCGGACCTGCGGCGCGGTAGACGTGCCTGCGCATGCGCGTACCCATGCGCGCGTACACACATGCGCATGCGCATGCTGTATCTGTTTTGTGTTTATTACAAAGCTATGAAACATTACCAATGCTGCAGTTTTTGCAGCCGGTAACTGGAAAGGTTACATCCGCTCCCAGCATCATCATTATCAGAGGCCGAATGGGTAAGGTGGTTGCTTCCCCAGTGCGGGAGATCATGGGTTCGATCCATAAAGCGAATAGAAAAAATCCTCCGCTGCAATACTTGTCACCATCCAGTGGAGATGAGGCGAGCCGAAGGTGGTGCCACCAGTACAGTGTTGAGCCTTACGCAATATAATAATTCTCTTATTTATCTTTATACTCGCATAATACGTTATAGACCACATAAAGTTGAGACCTCCCCTGGCACTCGCCATTATTACGATAGGGCAAGGACTGGTTTTGGTGAGTATTAGGAGAATGTGACTGAGTGTATGCTGTGTCATGTTTAGGGATCGATCCCATGACCTGACGGTTGATTATATATTGATTCACTGTTGGTGTCCACAGTCAAACTGCCAAGTCCGTTACTGATTGAGGGTAGTCAAGCATGAGAACCAGAATAGTGTTGTTGAACAATATGTGTAATCAGGAATGAGAAATTGCCTGTTTTCAGTGCATTTCCTATCAGATATGTTTTGATCTTGAATCATATGGGGTTCATTTCCCCGCATATATTTAGCATTAGAACATTTAGAGACAGCCATAACTCATATTGCCACCTTATTTTGTTGGAGGTACCTCGTGATGACCAAACTTAGATTGGTTTGTGGCACGCATTTATTTCTAATGTTGATTGCAGTGAAATTGTCCCAGGAAGTATTTTATCTGAGATAAAATACCACTTCCTGTATCATTGATGTATATGTATTCACCAGCTCCCCCACCTTCTGCCATGTAAGCTGTAGCTGTGACCCGGCATGTTGGGTTCCAGCTTTAGTCCTTCCTGAGGGACCAGCGGAACTTGGAGTATGAGTCAGTCCTTCCTGAGGGACCAGCGGAACTCAGGTAAGATAATCTGTTGTTTTCGATAGGTGTCTCCCCCCACCCCCACCCCCACCCCACCCCACGCCCATCTTTCCATTCTTTAATCTGGATCTATTAGCTCAGAGAAGATTTTCAGCAGAGAAATCTATTGGATCCTCACCACCAAGACCACCTCCCCTAACCTCCCCAATCCTCCAATAATAAATTAATATACACCCATTCTAATCCAATCTGGAACAGTCTCCCAGTGGCATAGCACTATAAAGTCACAAAATGATGTTGCTATGATATAATAAAGCCACAATAAATCATCCAACTTTTTTCATAAAAGGCAACGAAATATCAAATGTCAACAGAATGACGTAATGCCATTCAAATTGGACCATTCTATGTACACAGCGTCACGCGGTGTATGTATGCTGAAGCAAACGGCATTTATTCCTCCTACCCCCCCCCCCCCCCCCTCCCCACTCAGTGGCATGTATGAGAATCAGACGACATTTGCTCGGTGTAAGCACCGCTGACACACTCCACCCACCCATTCAGACCAGACGGGATGGCCGAATGAGTTGAGGGTCCGTCTCCCGTTTTGGTAGATCGTGGGATTCGAACCCACGAATTTGAACTCTGGTCCCGGCAAACCAATGACATCAAAATTTATACTTGTTGCTTCCTAGCCAGGTGCTTGGCATTATTAAGATTGGGCAAGGACTGGTTAACTCAGTGTCAGGATAATGTGACTGAGTGGGATATCAAGGCATGGTGCTGGCGACCTGGTCTCTCAGTGGGGCAGCACTATATCGTCGCCATGAGTGCACACTGTCACAAGTCGGTACCCGTCCTGATGTGACTTTCGATGTTGCCAGGATGTAAAATTCCAACGAACACATCCACCCACACTTGTACCTGCCCCCATTCTGTGACAGTGCCATTTATCTCCGGTAATTCTCCCTCGTTAGTACTATACAAAGGTGCCTCCTCCAGGGTCTGTCTACATCACTAACACACACACACACACACACACACACATACACGCACTCCCCACACGGTAGAGAATAATGTACGAGCTCAACTTGAAATCTTCCCATCTTATTAGAAATAATTTTATTGGTGGAGTGTGGGTTTTTTTGTGAGTGAAGGATTATGTTTTATTTGAATAATTCTTCCCTGCTGCATTAAATGGGTGCCAAACGCTGGTTTGATATTTTGGTGGCAGCTTGGCAGGGTTGTTAGGTGCGTGGGGCTGGTCACGTGATTACTCATCCCTCTGTACAAGTATGTCAGTGGCACCACGACAGCCTCCAATACCACTACCACTTATACCACGACAAACCACACACCACCACCACCACCACCACCACACCACCACCACCATCACCACCACACTACCATCACCACCACACTACCACACCACCACACTACCACACCAGATACCACCACCACCACCACCACCACACCAGACACTACCACACTACGCGACTACCACTACCACTTATACCACCACAACCACCACCACACACCAGACACCACCAACACCACCATCACGACCACACCACCACACCACCACACCACATCACCATCACCACCACATCACATCACACCACATCACCACCAGTACGGCACTAGACACCACCACCACCAAAATACATCACTACCAAACATCACTATTACCTCCACCACACACCACCTCACCACCTCACCGTACACCCTCCACCATCAATTTCGCACTCAGTCACATTATCCTGACACTGAGCCAAGCGCTAGGCTAGGTAGCGACGAGTGTCAATTTTGTAAGTCGTTGGCTTGACACGGCTGGGTTTCAAACTCTTGACCTTCCTTCCACATGGGAATCCTCTGCTCTACCGATTCAGCCACTGCGATATTTTGTGCTGTATAACTTGTTATGCGAATATTTTTTATTTTTTATTTTTATTTTTTTTATTGAGGCTGTATTTATACTGTCCATAGCATATAAGCCTGGGTATTCAGGCTTGTTTTCAATGCTGGCCAACTTATTTGGAATGGAGTCTACCTGCATTGCTTGTCTGCTATTAACCTGTTATGTCTCGTGGTGCTATCTGAGCACTGGTTAATGAATATTATAGGTGGTGCCCACGAGCCACCCGTTAAGCCAATATATGACTGAGTGATGTTATTGTGTGTTGGGCCGATTAGTGTGTTTGGGCCTATGTTAACAACGGCTTGTTTGTCTACTGGGCACTGGTCTGGGCTGGAGCACCTTGGCTACCAGCTCAATGCCCCCAATACGGGAGCTACCGACTCAGGAGGGTCACGTGCGCGCGTCGTCCCCCTCCTATCTGCCTCACTCGCGCAGAATTTTGTCTTTAATAAAGCGGAGGGGCCTTTTAAGGAGGGTCCAGCCAGAGATAGCTCAACCAAACTAATTGTATTGTCTTCTCACTTACATAATATATAAATAATAAGTGAAAATATGCCAAACTAATTCTGTGGTACACACCGAAATGCTGGCCATAGGCATGCCGAGTATACGCCGTGTATACGTCGCTATACACCACACATACGCTAGCCATACACCAGCCATATGCTCTGTATACGTTTCATACGTTGCGCGGGTTGCCCGCAGCGCGAAAAGTTTGGCGAATGCCAACCTATTTAAATTAGATTTTTATTTCAAAACGTTACGCATGCGCTAACGCCATACATCGTAGTGTGACAGGGCCTTTACCGACTGATCCATTTGAGTTGTTCTCTGTAAAAATACAATTTGTTGCTGTGCTCTATAGATAGAGTCTATCAATTTCATATTGGGTAATGCATTATATAGGTGATGTACTGGTTTATGTGGGGAAAAAACCCGGATTTGACTCTCGAAATGATGGCAGCTTCAGCTCAAACCTCATAGTCATGGTTTCATTTTAGCCCGAATGGCGTTTGTTCAGTTTTTGCACCCAATCTCTTCATATCGTGCACATTTGTCTCTAGTGGCCCCACTTAGTGAAAACACCATGAAATAACTAATAATAGTGGTGTAGTTCTGTATTTAATCGCTAGGTGGCATCAGAAAAGTCTTAACCCAATCACCAAACTCTTGGATTCTGTTTTGACTTTAAGCTAAATCTCGCCTGCTCTGCATGAAGTGATGGGGGCAGGAGCTTGAAATGGGGTAGTGGGGGGGGGGGGCAACTGAAAAGCCTCAATTCTGTTAATTTGGACAGAATGTCTTCCGGTGTGTGGCGCGTGTATTTTAATCCACCCCCATTCTGGCTGAGCGGGTTCATGCTAGCCACTAGTACGTCGACCCAGGTCTACTCAATGTACACCCGTTGCCATCTCGCGCATCGATACTTCTCACTGGCTGAATCACTCACTGTGCACCTCCGACTGGGCCATTAACCAGGTGCGTTACCGTCAGACAGGAAAGGGCTTCAATGAAGAATATCTTCTTGTGGCACGTGATCAGTCGATCTGGTCTGGTTTCTTACTGTTTTACAAGCAAGTAAATGGGGCACTCAACTTTATATTCACATTGTCATTATCAATAACGTTATTAACAACATTATAAACAACATTATCAACAACATTATTAACAACATTATTAACAACATTATTAACAACATTATTAACAACATCATTAACAACATCATTAACAACATCATTAACATAATCATTAACATAATCATTAACATAATCATTAACAACATTAACACTATCATTAACAACATTAGCATCATCATTATTTAACATTATTAACAACATTACTATTAATAATACTACTACTACTACTTTATTCAAGTTTTACACTCAAAATTTCCCCTCGACTACTACTCCTTCCTACTTTACAACTTCCCCTCCTCTTCCCATCTGCATCGCTCTCCTCTCCGCCTTCCACATGTTCCTCTTGTTCCTGTTCTCCCTCCTCCTTTCACTTCTGCTCTTCTTCCTCTTCATGGTTCCTCCCCTTTTCTTCCCTCCTACTTCATTTCCTATCCTCAATCCCCTCCTCTCCCTCCCCTCCTCTTCTCCCTCCCCACTCCCCCCTCCCCAGTCCAACTGCTCTCCCACTACTCCACACCCACCCTTCCTCCCCAACCCCTTCTCCCCTCCTGTCCTTCTTTTTAGTCCTCTTTCCCCCCTTCCTTCTCCCTCCTCTGCCTCCCTCCCCTCCTACCACTCCCATTCCCCTCATCCCCCTTCTTATCCCCTCTCCCCTCTCCAATTCTCCCTTGCTACTAACACTCAGGGATGAAAGATCCCTGCAATTTTGTGGATTTCTGCGATTCTGTATATTTAGACAATAACGTTAAACAAAATGCCAAGGAATCAATGGTATATGACGACAATTGGTTAGTTCGAATCCCATTCTCATATGACCTTAGAGTTAGATGTTGCTAGAGTATGAAACCCAAGCAAGAAAGAATTAGGTATGGGCGATAATACAGTCACAACAAGGAGAGTTCAAATCTGACTTCCGCATTTGCGGATTCTCTGACAATGCTAATCCTATGGGGGAAAATCCGAATTTTCGCAGAAATTCTCCGTTGGTACCAAGACTTCCACATTTATTTATGGAGACCATTTTCATCCCTGAACACCAGACATGGATTTATTCCATCTTGTTCACCACCCTCTTGTTAGTCTTTTCTCATTTTCTCAGTTTTCCATTTAGTTTTCTCAGTAACAGCTAGTTTCTCTAGCTTAGGTTAACCCTCAAGTTACAAGAAGAACGGACATATTTTGTTCACGGCCGCCTTCATGTTGTGAACGCAATATAAGTTACACAGATTGCTAGTTAGTAGAGGAGTTCCATCATCAACCTGCCCTCTGGCGGCAGTTAGAAGAACTCACGTTGTGGCTGCTCAGCAATGTCAGTTAGAGGAGTTCCACTATCAACCTGCCCTCTGGTGGCAGTTAGAAGAACTAATGTTGTGGCTAACAGCTCACTCTGCAGCAACGCCAAAGAAAAAGTCTAATACACGATTTCCGTGACGCATGCGCAGAGCGTAATCCAGACTGGACTTGTAGGTCACAGCATCTGTGGAGAAGCAATTGAAGCTCTGTTAACAATGGCTTCATATTGAGCAACTGACAGTCTTTTCAGCACAAATGTGGATTTATAGAGAAAACATATTTACCATATTTGAATCATTTTTGATAATTATAGCTGTATCCTATTGATTGATTGATTGATTGATTGAAAAGCTTGATTGTCAGTGTAAAACAACACAGTGACACACTGTCGACCCACAACACTAATGTCGTTGCCTATCACCAGGTGTCGTACTAATCGTGGAAATTGTGTATAGAGTACAGCATTTCCACCATCAACCCACCCTCTGTTGGCAGTTGGAAGAACTAATGTTGTAGCTGACCGCCTACTCTGAAGCGGTCTTAGTCAAAAGTTCTAATAATGGATTTCCACCACTGAACTATCCTCTTTTGGCAGAGGGAAGAACTAATATTGTAGCTGACCGCCTACTGTGCAGTAGTCTTAGTTAAAAGTTCTAAAAGTGGATTTCCCCTACCAAGCTGCCCTCTGTTGGCAGTGGGAAGAAGCTCAATGCGATTACTTCTTTGAAAAAGTTCTTAGTAAATTAAAAAACATGAAAATTGCGAAACATATTTGAAAGTCAGAATAGTTAAACAAATTGCTACACAAACTGACCAGTTTGTTAACCCAGTTAGAAGCAAGTGTTGCCAATACAAAATATATTAAAAGTCCGAAACAATTCCTTGAACAAAGCTGACAACTGCCCACACAGACGGACACCTTGCTCGGCCACCAGTTCCCGCTGCGCCGTGTCTGGAATACAAGATGGCCGCCACATGTGGCCTCGTTTTGGGTTGACCCCTGCAGGGTGGGAGGGAAGGTACACGTGGTTCCTCCACAGCCCCACACCCACCCACCCGCACGCCCACACGCCCCACCTCCCGGTGTGAGAAGGATCACGGGTAAACACTTGGGCGTCCGTTTGACCAAAACAAAACACCTGGCCCGCAGTGCGCCTCCTAAAGGTGCGCGAGCAGCGTGTGCTGGTGGGTTGATGACACCTTTAGGAGCTGACGTTTTGGTTCCAGGTTCCCTCCTCATTATGCTGGACAGGAGAGTGAGCTGATCAAACATGGGGGTGCGGGGAGGGGTGGAGGGGGTGGGGTAGATGTGGTGTGGAGGGGGTGGGTGTTGTGGGATAGAGGGGGTGGAATAGATGTGGTGTGGAGGGGGTGGGGGTTGATGTGGTGGAGGAGGTGGTGGGTGTGTGGGGTGGGGTAGATGTGGTGGGGGTGGAGCGGGGGGGTGGGGTAGATGTGGTGGTGATGTGGGTGGGGTGGAGGGGGGTAGATGTGGTGGTGTGGTGGAGTGGGTGGGTGGGGTGGAGGGGGGGGGGGGTAGATGTGGTGGGGTGGAGGGTTTGGGGTAGATGTGGTGGTGGTGTGGAGGGGGTGGCGGGTAGGGTGAAGTGGTGTGCTAGATGTGGTGGGGGTGGGGTAGATGTGGTGCTGGGGTGGTGTGGGTGGTGAGTGTGGGGAGGTTGTGGTGGGGGTAGATGTGGTGGTTGTGTGTCGTGGTGGTGGTGGTAGTGTGGGGTGGCGTGGTGGTGGTGTGGGGTGTCGTGGTAATGGTGCGGGGTGTAGAGGAAGGTTGGGTTGGAGGTGGTGGTGAGTCAGAGGTGGTGGTGTGTGTGGGGGGGGGGGGGCGTTATGTACAGAATTACAATAGAGGGACCATCAATGTGTCGACAATTGGGGCGGGGGGGAGGTGTTATGTACAGAATTACAATATTATGTTGGCTCAGATGAGCACAAATTACACACACGTGTAGGGTCCCATGATGCTTGCTCACTTACTCACTCACTCACTCACTCACTCACTCACTCACTCACTCACTCACTCACTCACTCACTCACTCACTCACTCACCCACTCACTCACTCACCTCACCTCATTCGCTTACTCACTTACTCACTCACTCACTCATCTCATCCACTCACCTCACCGCATTCACTTACTCACTCACTCATCTCATCCACTCACCTCACTTCATTCGCTTACTCACTCACTCACTCACTCACTTCACCTCATTCGCTTACTCACTCACTCACTCACTTCACCTAATTCGCTTACTCACTTACTCACTCACTCACTCATCTCATCCACTCACCTCACCGCATTCACTTACTCACTCACTCATCTCATCCACTCACTTCACCTCATTCGCTTACTCACTCACTCACTCACCTCACCTCATTCGCTTACTCACTCACTCACTCACTCACTTCACCTCATTCGCTTACTCACTTACTCACTCACTCATCTCATCCACTCACCTCACCGCATTCACTTACTCACTCACTCATCTCATCCACTCACCTCACCTCATTCGCTTACTCACTCACTCACCTCACCTCATTCGCTTACTCACTCACTCATCTCATCCACTCATCTCACCTCATTCGCTTACTCACTCACTCACTCACTCACTCACTCACTCACATACGAGGGTTTTCCGGTGGAAAGATCTCAAATTTGGTTTCGTGATTTTGAATCTTCAGGTTTTAGATTCTCATCGTTACAATGGCATTGGTATTGTATGGGCGATCGTTTGGAACCCAATTGAAGCAATCGATATACGGGAGTGGAGGTGGTCGGTTGTAGATGTTTTACTGTGCCGTCATTTCTGGTGGTTCCAGGCCTGGGCCGCGTTCAGGGTCCGTCTCGGAGGCGCCACGGCGACGTCTCGGCGATGCTTTTTGGTCTATTTGCGTTCAGAGTCCGTCTCGGCGACGTCTCGGAGACGCCTCCCTTTTCAGGCAGGAGACAAAATGCGCCTCGAAAATGGCCGCCGCATGCAGTGCTTTCAGCCAATTACAGCCCAGCTTGTCCATTGCAAATGGCCGCCGCCTATGGAGGCCACCATTTTCGAGGCGGCCAACAGCTAAATACGTTCAGCCTAGCCTGACGTCACGGGTGCCTCCGAGGCTCCTCCGAGACGGAGCCTGAACGTGGCCCTGGTGCCATTCACCAGATCTAGATCCAGCTTAGGTAGCCCCCCCCCACGCACCCTTGCAGAGAACCAGTAAGGGGTACTGGATACCACATCCTGGGGGCAGTACTTACTCACACTCACAGTCTCCGGGCGGTGAATGGTTTTGGTTGGAAGTCCAATGCCAAAGCCACCAAGTCTGTGCTTGGAGAGTTTACTATGCAGCACCATAGACCCCTTTTAATGTTTATAAACATTGTGTATGCGCATGCAGTTTGGCTGCAGAACGAAGGCACACTGCCATTGAGTTTGCTGGTACGCGCAGTGCAAAACGTTTATTTTATTCAAAATTAATAGAAATGCAGAACCCTAACCATGTAAATTTAATATAATCTGTTCGTTGAATATGTTTACTATATGTATTCCAAGCGGTTTGTTTCTACATAGTGTGGTTTTAGAGATATTTAACTTTTTCTGAATGAAGATTGTTCACAGCCATTGACAATGCATTGAGTTTGCCAGTACGCAGTGCAAAACATCTATTTCATTCAAAAATTAATAGAAATACAGGCTCCAAACCGTATAAATTTAATATAATCTGTTCGTTGAATATGTTCTATATGTGTGGTGTGGTTTTAGAGATAATTCACATTTTCTGTATAAAGATTGCTCATAGCCATTGAGTTTGCAGTGTGACCGTGTGTCGTCCTGCAGCCAAACAGCGTGCGCACTGACCTAGATACCTATGCTGACGTCATATGAAATAGGTCTATAGAGTGGTGCTGCTACATGGTTGGACCCTCCCCCCTCATGGGTTGCTGTGGTGGGGGAAGGGGAGGGAGGGAGGCTAGGGAGAGGGGGGGGGGGTGTGGAGGTGATTGGCGTACCTTATGACGCAGAAAACGCACACATATCATTTTAAATGTGTACTGCTTTATGGCCCTGTCACACTACGACGCTTCTCGCCGGCGACCCGTCAACGTGTGCTGTTTTTGGGCGAAATTTGGTGAAATATCGAGAAGCGCTGGTGGCGCGTTATGGGCGCGTCGGTACACGTCGGTACACTTCTTTGTCGCCGGCGAGTCGCCGGCGAAAGTCGGCGCGCGTTATTGGTCGCTGAGTGTTTTGAACATGTCAAAAACCACCAGCGACCGGCAACGCGCGCAAATATATGGGTAAGGACGTTAGGCGCGCGTCGCGCTGCGTTGGACGCGCCGGAATAACGTTATGGGAACGCTAGGAAGACGGCGCGCGCGCGGGAGGGTCGTTGCTCACGCGTTGCGCAAACTGGGCCGTTTTTGTTTTAGGCCCTAGCAACATTTAAGGTTAAATGAAGACGTCGCGCCAAACTTCTTTTTTTTTTTTCCCCAGCGCGTCGACACACGTTGGCCGCGCGCGCATAACGCGCCGCGCTGACGCCGATCTTTTCCCCCAAACCGCCGAAAAGTTTGATGTTTCTCGACGCGCAAGATTTCATTTTCAGCGCTGACGGGTCGCCGAGAGAAGCGTTGTAGTGTGACAGGGCCATCAAACTCACTATAATTGCATGCACTCCACATTCATACAAATTTATTTGTTCGTCATCATATGAAGCTTATTTACCATTCTGAATTATTTTCAAATAGGTTTGTCCATGAAATAATTACTAGAAATGACATAAATGAATGCATTACGACCAAAACAAAAGGCAAAATAATTCTTCACATGCGCATGCGCAGTAAAATTATGGATGCCTATTGATTGGTTGCAGCTCTGCGAATTACAGTATTGGTGGCTATGATTCGCAGAGCAGCATCTCTGCGAATAGCCAGTGCGATATACAATGTACATTATATAAGTGTGTATATATGTGTTTATTTACATAGATAATATTGAGATATGGTGAAAACAAGTCTAATATTTGTTTGCACGGTCAGAGACGTCAAGTTCAGTGATATATCGCCCGCAAACTAACCTGGGCTGCTGGATTCAGACTTATTCGTAACAGGCAGTATAAATCTTCAATGGGGGGGGAGGGGCAAAAATGAATGCCACCCTCCAAAAACAAATCCTACACTTTGAGCATGGATATGCGCGCATACGCACATACACATACCTCGCCGTGAATATGGCCTATGCTGCCGACACGGCGTAAAGCAACCACCAATCAATCAATCACATACACATACACACACACACCCTCACACACACACACACTACACACACCCATTCATTCAAAAAGGTTTAACCGCATACATGTACAAGTAGCAGATAAGGATTGCCGGTGTTGCAGTTTCCGCGGTATGCCAGTTTGCGAGGGACACATCGCTTCTGCGCATGCATCAAAATCGAACAGCATCGTCACTAGCCTTATACCCGTCCTGATATGACCTTAGATGTTGCTAGGACGTAAAACAACAACAAACAAACAACAACTAGCCTTATAAATTTAATATAATGTTTTTGGTAAAGATGTTTTCTATATGTGTACCAAGCGATTTGTTTCTAGGTGGTGTGGTTTTAGAGATATTTCACTTTTTTTGTATTTTCTGTATGAAGATTGCTCACGACCATTGACAATGCCTTGAGTTTGATGGTACGCGCAGTGCAAAACATTAGTTTTATTCAAAATTAATAGAAATCAAGAACCCTAACCTTATAAATTTAATATAATCTGTTTGTTGAATATGTTTTCTGTATGTGTGCCAAGCGGTTTGTTTCTAGGTGGTGTAATTTGAGAGATATTTGACAGTTTCTTTATGAAGATTTGCTCACGGCCATTGACAATGCATTTGAATGTATGTGTCCCTCGCAAACTGGCGTACCGCGGAAACTGCAACACCGGGAACGCTGCTTTCTTTGTGTACGGATTAAGAGAGGTGTGGGGTGAAGGATGGGGAATGCTGATCTATGAAGTGAATGAACCCCCCCCCCCCCCACACACACACACACTCACACTCACACAGTTCCTGGTGCCGGGTGGATGGATGCCCCCCTCCCCCCGCCCACACACACACACCCCGCGCCCCGCCTCCCTCCAGGCCCCGGTAAGTACCTTTACCTGTCGGGCTGTAAGTGGGAGGGCAGAGATAAGGAGCTGATAGTGGCCATCTGGACTTTGCCAGGCACAAGGCTTTGCACGGTCTGACCAGAGTCTGGGACGCGCCGCTTGTTTACTATAAGGAGCAGCCCCCGGCGTCTCACACACACACACACACACACCTACCGCGCACATTTACATACATACACACACACTGCACTCACATACACACGCTCACACACACACACACACACACACACACTCACTCATAATCATATACACACGCTCACACACACACTCACCCACACACACACCTACCGCGCACATTTACATACATACACACACACCGCACTCACATACACACGCTCACACACACAGACATACACTCATAGTCATATACACACGCTCACACACACACTCACCCACACACACACCTACCGCGCACATTTACATACATACACACACACCACACTCACATACACACGCTCACACACACACTCATATACACACACTCACACACACACACCTACACTCACACACCAACACTCACACACACCTACACACACACCCACACTCACACCTACGCTCACATACTCACACACTCACATACCCATACTCACACACCCACACTCACATACCCACACTCACATACCCACATTCACATACCCATACTCACACACCCATACTCACACCCACACTCACATACCCATACTCACATACCCACGCTCACATACCAACACTCACATACCCACATTCACATACCCATACTCACACCCATACTCACACCCACACTCACATACCCATACTCACATACCCACGCTCACATACCAACATTCACATACCCACATACCCATACTCACACCCACACTCATATACGCATACTCACATACCCACTCACACACCCACACTCACATACCCATACCCATACCCACACTCACATACCCACACTCACACACCTACATTCATTGTCCACAATTGAAAAGATGAGTGAAACGACACACTATAGACATTAAGTAGAAATGAATGTTGCGGCTCGTTCTTTGTGAACCAGCCCCACTTTCACCCCTCAGTGAGAGTGGTGGGGTGAGGTGGAGGTGAGGGTGGAGTGGAGTGCAGGCGATAGGTGTGGTGGTTTGTGTCCTCTTACCTGCCCCAAAGTGTTTGTCTGGGCAGATACCTCAAGCTCAGTGATATATCACCCGCAAACTAACCTGGGCTGCTGGATTCTGCTTGTACGAGCGATGCACCGTAAAGTGCATTATTGTATTATACAAAGCACTAATATTCATTTGCCTGTGCATACCTCAAGCTCAGTGATATACCACCCGCAAACTAACCTGGACTATTGGATTCGGGCGATGCATCGTAAAGTCCATTATTGTATTATACAAAGCACTAATATTTGTTTGCCCGGTCAGAGACGTCAAGTTCAGTGATATATCGCCCGCAAACTAACCTGGGCTGCTGGATTCTGCTAGTATGGGCGATGCGCCGTAAAGTCCATTATTGTATTATACAAAGCACTAATATTCGTTTGCCTGGGCAGATACCTCAAGATCAGTGATATATCACCCGCAAACTAATTTGGGCTATTCGATTCTGCTTGTACGGGTGATGCACCGTAAAGTCCATTATTGTATTATACAAAGCACTAATATTTATTTGCCTGGTCAGAGACGTCAAGCTCAGTGATATATAACCCGCAAACTAACCTGGGCTACTGGATTCTGCTTGTACGGGCGATGCACCGTAAAGTCCATTATTGTATTATGCAAAGCACTAATATTTATTTGCCCAGTCAGAGACCTGAAGGTCAGTGATATATCATCACCCGCAAACTAACTTGGGCTACTGGACCCTGCTTGTAGTTGTACGGGTGGTACACCGATGCACTGTAAAGTCCATTATTGTATTAGGCAAAGCACGGATATTTGTTTGTTCAGTCAGATACCTCAAGCTCAATGATATGTCACCCACAACTAAGCTGGGCTGTATGGGCGGTGCACCATGAAAGCCGTTATTGTATTTATACAAAGCACCGATATTTGTTTTATCCATCAGAGACCTCAAGCTCAATGATATGTCACCCGCAACTAAGCTGGGCTGTATGGGCGGTGCACCATGAAAGCCGTTATTGTATTTATACAAAGCACCGATATTTGTTTTATCCGTCAGAGACCTCAAGCTCAATGATATATCACCCGCAAACTAAGCTGGGCTGAGGGACCCTGCTTGTACGGGCGAGTCCATTATTGTATTATACAAAGTACCAATATTTATTTGCCCGGTTAGAGAACTCAAGCTCAATGATATATCACCTGCAAACTAACCTGGGCTGCTGGAGTTAGCCTGTATAGTCCGTTGAAAGCAGACACTTTTAAAAACCGAAACACTTATTTAAATTTTATTGGGCATATCTAACTTAGATACTGGTGCACTTTTTAAGTATTTGTTGCTACAAAGAAGGGACTACTAAGTAAGTTTAAGGGTGCACTAAGTCAGTTTAAAGGTGCACTAAGTCAGCTTAAAGGTGCACTAAGTCAGTTTAAAGTTGCACTAAGTCAGTTTAAAGCGGCACTAAGTCAGTTTAAAGCTGCAGTAAGTCAGTTTAAAGGTACACTAAGTCAGTTTAAAGCTGCAGTAAGTCAGTTTAAAGCTGTAGTAAGTCAGTTTAAAGTTGCAGTAAGTCAGTTTAAAGCTGTAGTAAGTCAGTTTAAAGGTGCACTAAGTCAGTTTAAAGCTGCAGTAAGTCAGTTTAAAGCTGCAGTAAGTCAGTTTAAAGCTGTAGTAAGTCAGTTTAAAGCTGCACTAAGTCAGTTTAAAGGTGCACTAAGTCAGTTTAAAGGTGCAGTAAGTCAGTTTAAAGGTACACTAAGTCAGTTTAAAGCTGCAGTAAGTCAGTTTAAAGCTGTAGTAAGTCAGTTTAAAGTTGCAGTAAGTCAGTTTAAAGCTGTAGTAAGTCAGTTTAAAGCTGCACTAAGTCAGTTTAAAGCTGCAGTAAGTCAGTTTAAAGCCGTAGTAAGTCAGTTTAAAGGTACACTAAGTCAGTTTAAAGCTGCAGTAAGTCAGTTTAAAGCTTCAGTAAGTCAGTTTAAAGCTGCAGTAAGTCAGTTTAAAGGTGCACTAAGTCAGTTTAAAGGTGCACTACGTCAGTTTAAAGCTGCAGTAAGTCAGTTTAAAGCTGCAGTAAGTCAGTTGAAAGGTGCACTAAGTCAGTTTAAAAATGCAGTAAGTCAGTTTAAGGCTGCAGTAAGTCAGTTTAAAGGTGCACTAAGTCAATTTAAAGCTGCAGTAAGTCAGTTTAAAGGTGCGGTAAGTCAGTTTAAAGTGGCACTAAGTCAGTTTAAAGCTGCAGTAAGTCAGTTTAAAGTTGCACTAAGTCAGATTAAAGCTACATAGTCCGATGAAAGCATCACATTTTCAAAACCAAAAGCACATATTTAGATTTGATTCTATAAATCTAATTTTGTACAATTATTATTATTGTTATTATTATTATTGGAAGGAATACTAAGTCAACTTAATAGAAACGTATACTGCTGTATTTTTTAGTTTGCAACCACACTGATCCTCGTATTATCAACAACTTGATTTTCACTGTTGCCAATTGGAAATGCTTGTTGTATGTTGGGAGGTTTAGGCCCTGGCAACATTTCAGGTCATGTCCTGTAAGCAAGCATTCAGTTTGCAACTATGGGGGGGGTTGTATTATCAACAATTTGTTTTTCGCTGTTGCCAAATGGAAATATTCGTTGTTTGTTGATTGGGGTTATGCATCCTGGCAACATCTAAGGTCATTAGCACAAGTACCAACTTGCGCACTCATGGCAACTTTATAGTGCTGCAACATAGTCCTCGCCCTATTCTCGTAATGCTGAGCACCAACTCAGGTAGTGACATGTATTAATTTGATAAGTCATTGGTTTGACTTGATAGAGGTTTGAATGCGTGACTACTAAAAGAATTGGGCACGGTTGTGTGAAAATGCGATAATCTGTTACTAAAGAGGGTGGTCATTATCATTCTGATGGGAATTAGGCCACAAGGCCAACTGCTATAGAATGCTGTACCAATCGAGCTCTCGTCACTTTTGGATTAGCTATCGAGAGACCAGCACGTCAAAGAGGTGCTCCGCTGAGACGGACGCACTTAACGGTAGATAATGGGCTGTGGGAGGACCACCGGTCATTAGGCTACACTGCGCACCTTGGAAGCGGCCCCTGCCAGCGCCGGAATTGCCTGGCGGGGTGCACACCCAGTCACCTCAGTGCGGTCACGTGGTGGAGATGCCTTGGCACTCACCAGAGGTTTGACACATGGGAAAACGGAGGTTCTTTTCAGGATCATGGATCCTCACTCCCCACCCCGGTCGGGGTTTAACAGGGCGAGTTATACTTCGGGCAGAGTGGCGGTCGCTATCTCTCACCCCACGCCGCACAGGTCGGCTCTCCCCCTAACCCAGGCAAGCCGAGGCAGCACCAGGGAGGGCGGGGGGGAGTGCGCCTAGCCCAGAGGGCAGAGGTCACGACCTAGAGGTCACGACAGGGGAACACATGGAGAGCAAAGGTCAGAGGGCCATAATTGGGCCCATAACCCTAATTAAATTAAGGGTAAGCATGTGAGTGACTCAGTCGAGACTCACTAGTAACAGGTTACGAGAAGTTACACTGCACTCGGTTAACTGTACTCAACCATGGCACATCGTCTGTCCCTCACGTCTTCTCCAGCAGAGAACGAGTATGACATGCAGGATGAAGGAAACAGAGCCACTAGCTTGCTAATGGGTTTCATAGAGGTAGCTGAAAGACAGCGCACCACTTCTCCGGCCGGGGTCCTGTCTGTCCCGCTCCCCCACGAGTCGGACAGAGAGTCTATGTCAGACATGGAGACACAGGAGGAGGGGAGTCCACGACGGGATGGAGTGAGAGGGGTAGAAATCCTAAACTGACCCAGAGAAAGCCAATCCCACGCACGACAGCATTCACCCCACTAAGGCCAGCGGTGGAGAGGAGGTGGAGCGAGCCCCCAACTTACCTGGGAACACCCCGGAACCGGAGAGGAGCAGGACACGGCTAATGGCCCCCACGCCACGGGCGCCGCGTGAGACGGCTGTGACCCGGATAACCGTGACCCGACAGGTCACGGAGCAGAGGAGAATGGAGGATAGTGAGCCAGCGCCCGCAGTGACGGAGGCACAGACGGGAGGCTCATACCTGGAGCAATTCCTACCGGCGGAAAAATCACCGTTAGATGCGGTTGGGGAGAAGCTAGCATCAATACGCTGTGGGAAAATCCGCTAAGCAGGACGGTGATTTCTGAACTGTACAACACTCTACCCAGACCAGCCAATGTAGACAGTCTGCACAAGACAAGACTGAATCCTGTGCTGGAGCCGACACTCCCAGCAAGAGTAAGAGACAATGACACGGCACTGGCAGGGGCGCAATGTGGCATGCAGTTTGCCGTGAGACCGGTGGCCACCGCGCTGGATAACATAGAGCAGGGAAAACCAGTGCAGGCAAAAGACATGGTGACAGCACTGGTGACAACTTTCAAAGTGCGGGCGTGCACAAGCAATGCAATGCAATGGTGATGCAGCTAGTGCACAAAGGGGCGTGGCTAGCCAGCATAGACATATCGCAAGCATACCACAGCCTAATGATAAGAAGCAGACAGGGACCTGCTACAATTTATGTATGGAGGTGAGAGGTATAGATTTAGAGTATTACCCAATGGTCTAAGCTCAGGACCGAGAATCTTCACTAAAATCATGAAGCCGGTGATGAGCCACCTCAGAACCGAACACAACATACTGTTATGCTCATATATAGATGATACGATAATAATGGCAAACAGCAGGGAGGAGGTGATTATGGCTGTGTCCACCACACTGAGAGTCCTGAAAAGACTAGGCTTCACCATTAATAAGGGAAAATCGTAACTAACCCCTCCAGGGTCTGACATTTCTAGGTTTTCTAATTAACGCACACACTTTACGAGTATCACTACCAGAAAATAAATACGAAGAGCTCAAACTACTCATTACGGAGGTATTAGCATCCCGAACAATAAACACTAGAACGTTAGTGGGACTGGTAGGCAAGCTAGTGGCAATTGATCCGGGAAACAGATCGGCCCACATCAGATCTAAAACCATAATAAGGACCCTAAACTGGAACATAAGACAAGCCGGAGGGAGTTATGAGGGGAACTGCACAATAACAAGGAGAGTGAGGCAAACACTAGACTACTGGGCGCAAACCTGTCGGTAACCTAGACTACACACAAAAAACGGTGCATGTGTAATTCTATACCGATGCATCCATGCATGGTTGGGGCTACTTCGACCAAACTAACCACATACACTATGGGGAACAATGGGATGAAGTACTGAATGAAACAACACATAAATGTACTGGAGTTAAGGGCGGTTAGATGGATGCTACAGCATCAAGGTGACAGACTTAAAGGGAAGTACATCAGGGTGTTCATGTACAACACAACCACGTTGGCATGTATCGAGAAAGGGGGCTCAGCTAGATCAAAACAATGCCACCAGGAGACCGAGGGCATCTGGTAGTTAGTATAGGGGCTAAATGTAACAATGTCGATGAGTAAAAAACAGACGCAGACAGGGCCTCAAGAGCATTCACGGACGCAGGAGAATGGGAATTAAGTGATGAAATAATAAGAGACGTATTCTACAAACTAGGCACGCCAGACATAAGACATATTTGCCACAGGGCTGAACCACAAGCTGGAAAAGTATATATCCAGAGAGTTTGAACTAACGGCATATGGCACCGACACACTAACTGGTCACCTACTCATGGTTATTTCTTTCCGCCATTCACTCTACTGTCGAGGGTCCTCATCAAGATCAGGGAGGACATACCGAGAAGGATACTCATCATCCCAGACTGGCCGACACAACCTTGGTATCCATTACTCAAGCAAGAACCAGGATTTGGAACCGGGATCAAAATCACAGTTCAGAAGGGCACGCTGACACAGAAAGGAAACAAGACCAAGGAATTCCACATACAGGGGAAAATGAGGATTCTCACAATCACACTCTAGGTGAAATGTTCCAAGGGATGGGCATGTCCAAGGACACCGCGAACATGCTAACACAGCTTCCTGGGTGAGTGCCACACAGAGACAATGCACACTAGCGGTAACTCGCTGGAATGTCGACTGCAAAGACCAGGGAATTAACCCTAGAAACCCCACACTAGTGGAGGGGATTGAATATCTGCGGCGGCTATTTGCGGGTGGGGCAGCACACACCACGATCAACACTGTCACTGTTATCAACGTTTATAACGGTGGGAGGAACGCCTTTTGGTGAGCCCCTATTAGTGATTAGGTTCCTGGAAGGCATCGGGAACCTCAAACCCACTACACTGAGATATGACAAGGTGTGGGATCCAAAAACTTTGCTGGATCACCTCCAGAGCTGGGGACCCACACATGATGGCGTTCTCTGTGGCGGAGTGGTTAGACTGTCTTACTTTTTTCTAGGTCAGACTCCTAATCTGAGGGTCGGCGGTTCGATTCCCTGTGCCCCCAGCTCTGCCAATTTGGATTTCCACCGCTGTGTATAACTTACAGCGTCATCAAAGGCCGGTTGCTCTCATACCATGTCTATGTGGTGTGGGAGGTTAAAAATCCCTTGGGTCGGTAAAAGTGTAGGCTCGGGCTTTCTATCGACCAGCAGTGGAATGAGGAAGACCAGTCGTCTATGACTGAAATTTCCCCTGCTTAAACAACTAATGGACCCAAAAAAAACAAAAAAAAAAACTGGGAACGGACAGGCTGAACAGCAGGACAGTGTGTCTCTTCCTATTAGCAACTGGGCAGAGGTTACAAGCCCTGGGACTAATACGGAGAGGGGATTTCAGCTGGGAGGAAGGGGGTTACATGACCAAAATGAAATCAAACAATCCGACAAAAAACCCTCTGATCCTAAGGTTCCGCGAATTTGAGGTAAAAGAACTGTGTGTATATGAACATCTCAAATGGTACCTGCATCTGGTAGAACTGAACGGCGCAGCACTTCGCAACCACCCGCAGCCCACATGTGCAGGTGTCACAGGACACGCTGACCAGATATGTGAGATGCACACTACAGGAGCCGTTGGCCCTTCGTGACCTTATTTTACCATAATAATTCCTATTCTGCTGCATGTTAATAGCAGAATTTAACATTATTATTATCATTGTTGTTGTAAACATGGATGAGTTTATGTAAATAAAGACGGCGGTTTGTTAGTAATGCGCGGTTCTGTGGACCATTGTGTCTGTCACAACAACCACCTTAACCCGATTTACCCGAGCAATTAACAAACCCCTAATTGCAATTAACGAACGTGCCTGTTCTCTGCGCGGAAGTCTGCTTCCTTCCTCTCCTACCAGAGAGCTCCTGTAGGACTTCCGTCACGGTTGCTACGCAAACTGCACCGTTGCCAAGGCGCGTTGTCAACGAAAAAAGACCTCGAGGAAAGACCTCGTCAGGTCTCGGAAGTCGCGTCGCGTGGTCACGTGATCGGGCGGAGGGACGAGTGGCGGGAGCTGGCGTGAGTGTGTGTGGGGGGGGGGGGGCGTGGGGAAGTTTGTAAGGTCACTGAAAAGAGTGATTGCACATCGTAGCAACTGAAACGGACCTCACGATTTAATTGGGCCGCACTGAACTGCTCTCTTCGTGAATGGAGTCTGAGCACAGATTGTGTTTTGTTGTTGTTTTCTTTACAACAGCTGGTCGAGCCGCTGGTGCAGTGGAAATGGGTTCCCATTGCAAATGTTTGTCATTCTCATTCTTAGCCACCACGAAAGAAGGAACTCTTTTTTTTTTTTTTCAATTCCATTCATTTCTATTGTTGTTGTTGGTAAGCCTGAGGGTTCAGTGTGCTTCTGAGTTCGGGCATTGTTTCATAAATGCATTTTTCCTGATCTGGTTGTTTTCTGAAAATAACAATCCTAAGATCAAAAACAGAAATAGGCAGACACGTTAATATTCACTAGCGTGTTTTTGTAACAAAGGCTTCACTTTTTACATGACACCAGTAAAATCACAAAGAAATGTAAGCTAATCTTAGCTAGCATATTTATTCAATAAGAGATTCACTTGCTTGTTACATGACATCGGTAAAATCACATACCGAAAAAATAGAGAGATGCATGCTAATATTCACTAGCAGTTTATTTGACAAGCGATTTAATGTTTACGTCATATCAGTACAATCACATCCAGAAATATAGAGATACACTCTTTTAAAAATTCACTAGTCTATTAATTTAACAAGAGATTCTATTTCTATATATACATGTATCATATTTGGAGTTGAAGAAGCTAGAAACAAAAACATTGCATTAATTAAAACCTATACAGGTTACTACTTGCTTATCTGCTCATTTTGGGCTCAGAAATTCCAAACGTTAATATAATTAAAAAGTAGTCCCACATACTTCACTCAATATATAAATCCATCTTTCCCGGCGTGCTTAATCAAGCAAAAAGTAGTCCCGCATACTTCACTCAATATAAATCACTCAGTTTGGGCTCAGAAATGCCAAACATTAATATAATTTAAAAGTAGTCCCACATACTTCACTCAATATATAAATCCATCTTTCCCGGCGTGCTTAATCAAGCAAAAAGTAGTCCCGCATACTTCACTCAATATAAATCACTCAGTTTGGGCTCAGAAATGCCAAACATTAATATAATTTAAAAGTAGTCCCACATACTTCACTCAATATATAAATCCACCTTTCTCGGCGTGCTTAATCAAGCTGGTGATCAGTGCGCTGATCGACGTGTCGATTAGCAGGCCTTAGCGTGCTGTCAACAGCCTGACGCCTGCGCATGGGTAACACAGGTAATCCACCCCACCCACCTCCCCCCACCCATTGGGATTAGGCTCACCGCCCCACGCAGGCTATCAGCACAGGTAATGAGCTGCCAGGTAACACCTACAACTGGCCTAATCCCTCTCCTAATCACACTCTCCACCAGACATTGCCGGGCACTAGCGTCTCGCCAACCATTTCCCGCCAAAATGGAGTTGGGCGAATGGAGACGCTGGTTTTAATGATTGTTGCGTATTCAATCTTCATATCACGTCTCCTGAAAGTTGTGTATTGTAATAACCAGCGAGATTTGTGCATATCTGACCTAATTAGTCCCTTTATTCAGGGTTCTTTTTCTTTAAGAAGCAAAAAGGATCAGCAGGACATTACCTTTCCAATTTTCAAAAGATTCACATGATTTTAACACACCTTTAAAGATGTAAACTGACACTACTTTGATTCTTCGTCGTCGTCGTTGTCGTCTTCGTCTTCTTCCCTTACCACTAGCTTTTCACAGTGAACAATTAATCAATTTTCTTTCCTCCTTATCTTTCTTCTTCTTCTTCTTCTTCTTCTTCTTCTTCGTCTCCTTCAATATTCTATTCTTTTTCTTCTTCTTCTTCCGTAGTCTAATTGAATTTCCACATGCCTTTTCCTGGTGTTTCTTCTAGGTTGGTCTAATCGATCTACCTTTTTCTACCCCCCCCCCCCCCAACCCACCCTTTTTGTTGTCGTCTGTCCGTCTTCTTTTACTTTCTGATTGAGAACAATTGACCTTCCTTCTGTGTGCAAATAGGTCACGGCTCAACGATAACCTATCGTAACCAACCAGGTACAGGGTTAACCGGAAATGCTACGTCAGGTCTCTGGGGGCGGGCGAGGAATGGCGAAGGTCAAGGTCAGGTCATCTCACATGGTATGTAGGTGAAGAGACTGGAGTGGTGTCTACAGCACAAGAACGGACGTGACGTCACGTGGTGGTGACGTCATGTGAACTGGTGTTGGGGGCTATAATGAACTTCACGTCAAGAGGATGAACAAATCCCATACTGATATGACTGATATGATGATCGGATGTAAAACCCCATCTCCCCGCCCACTCAGAATCTGATGATTTGATTTTGTTCATAGCCGTTATTGGCTTGAAGAGTTCCCGTACCGCTTTGTCTAATGTTTTCTGAGTTGGATTTTGCTTACCAACAACAAAAATAGAAATAAAAGAATTGAAAAAAAGGAGTTCCTTCTTTCGTGGTGGCTAATAATGAGAATGACAAACATTTGCAATGGGAACCCATTTCCACTGCACCAGCGGCTCGACTAGCTGTTATAAAGAAAACGACAACAAAACACAATCAGAGATGTCTTTTTGGGGTTCGGTCATGACGTCTACAGCATACCCTGCCAGCGACCTCATTTAGCGTGGCTAAAAAGGGGGCACTAAACCACACTGATCTGACCATTTCAACATTTTGGATAAATTTCAGTATAAACATGTGAATGTGATTGACAAGACTGACAGAATTGATACCACTAACTTTTCAATTTCATCATGAATATGGCCATTACTACCAACATGGAGTGGAGTTATGGCCATCAGCAATCAATCAATCGAATATTATTTGATTCAAAATGTAACATTACTAGTTCCTAGGCTGGGTTGGCCAGTGTAGTAAAATATGTTCACAAAATGTTGAACTTCGCCCCCCCCCCCGGCTCCGCCTTCCCCACAGCTCTCCAGGGGGCGCCAGGTGGGGGTTTCCTTCCACTAGACCGGGCAGTCAGTTCCTCCAGGTGGTACATCAAGGCGCTGGCGACACGGTCCGTTGACCCCGGTTTGACCTCCATCAGGGAGGTCATAGGTCAACGCCCCAGCGGCGACAAAGGGTCCCTCCCAGGAAGTGTGGGAAGTTGGATGGTGTGTGGTGTGGGGAGGTAGGGATGGGCGATAGTTGGAGGGGGGGTGAGGGGTATAGAGGGGGTGTAATGAAGTCACAAGACAGCCTTCGGTGGCCATATTGGATGACATACAGAAGGCTTGCAACTGCCTACACTGTGCTTATTTACTGATTTGTTGGTTTATTTGTCACTGTTTTGAGCAGTTTGGCCTCAGAAGTTGTTGCTAAAGTGCTGTAAGTAAACACATCGGATGTAAACTTCCCAGAACCGGCCATAACACAAGAAAACTCTGTTTTACTGCATCTGCACGCATTCACAACATGGCTAGGGAGGGTGCTCGTAATCCAAGCTGGCAGCCCACTGACCGCTGACTGCTGAGTGATGACGTCACGTGCACTCCCTCTATAGGAATGTTGGTGGGTGGTAGAAGCGGTTGTGGTTGGAGAGATGTGTGTGGGGGGGTGGGGTAGATGTTTGAGGTGGTTGTCGGGGGGTGCCGGTTTGGGGGCGCTAGTAGTGATGGGAGGGCCGTGGTGGTGGTTATGATTGTGGGGGGAGGGATGTGGGGGTGGTGTGGTGTGATAGGGGGTAAGTGGCAGTGGTAGTGGTGTGAGGGATATGTTGGTGGGAGGAGTGTGGTGGTGGTGTGGTGTGAGAGGGGTGGGGGTGCAGTAGTACTGGTAGGAGGGGATGGGTGGTGTTGATGGGAGGGATGTGAAGGTGATTGATAGGAGGGATGTGGGGGTGATGGGAGGGATGTGGGGTGTGGTGGTGACGGTGATGGGAGTAATGTGGAGGGAAATACGGCGGGTCTGAACTCTTTTTTTTGTCTTCCTGGGGAACCAGCGGACTGGAACCTGGAATATACGTATTGTTAGTGAATTGTTGGTACACCTGCGAGCAAGGTGTGAATGTGTGTGGGTGTGGGTGTGTGGGTGTGGGTGGGTAGTGGTGTATAGAAGAGTGAACACCTGGCTGAGTTTCGATCCCACAGATCACCAGAGAGTTGAAACACCTGACATTAGCGATGACAGACCAATAATTTACCGTTTTTTTGTTACTTTATTTCGTTATATGAATATATATATTTTTTCGTTGACATGCAATGGTGATGTTGGCACGGAGCTAAGTGGACTTTTGAGTAAGACTAAGACGGAAGCAGCCAAGATGGTTGGTTGGTTGGTTGTTGGAGTTTTACATCCTGGCAACATCTGAGGTCATATCAAGATGGATACCGACTTGTGACAGTGCGCACTCATGGTGACTTTATATTGCTGCCCCACTGGGAGACTAGGCCGCCATCACCATGACCTAATATCCTACTCAGTCGCATTATCCTGACACCGAGCCAACCAGTTCTTGCCCTATCCTCATAATGCCAAGGCGCCTGGCTAGGAACCGATTTAGTATAAATTTTTAAGTTTATCGGTTTGACTCGACCAGCGTTGCAAATTTAATGAGTGCACCAGTATCTAAGTCGGACATGTCGGAGCAAATCTAGGTAAGTGTTTGGTTCCGAAATTTGATGCTTTCATCGGACTATGCAGCTTTTGTGTTGAGGACTTTGCCGAGTCTCAGTGACCCTGTGACCCAGTTTCGGGTCCGAGCAGACGACAATTCGCTGGTGGTGTAAGGGTTAACCGAAGCGGTGTCGATTGGTGTGGCTCCAGGTGTGAGGATCGATGATCGGCTGCATACCAACACACCTGGCCCGGACATACGTGGTCAGGTGGGCGGCCGCGTTCAGCGAGCATGCGCACGCACGTGAGTGTGTGTGTTGGGGGGGGGGGGGGGAGCTGTGTGTGAGTGGGCGGGGATGTGTGAATGTTGTGTGGGTGGATGTGTGAGCGGGGGGGGGTTGCATGTAGGAATGTGTGGATGTGTGAGCATTGTGTGTGTGTGTGTGTGGTGTGGGTGGATGTGTGAGCGTTGCGTGTGGGAATGTGTGGGTGTGGTGTGGGTGTCTGTGTGTGTTCGCGGATGTGTGAACATTGCGCATGTGAGTGTGGACGGGTGATGTGTGAGCGCTACGTGTGAGAGGGTGCATTGTGTGTGGTGTGAATGGATATGTGTGTTCATGGATGTGTGAGCATTGCGTGTGTGAGTGTGGATGGTTGTGTGTGTGGATGTGTGAGCGTGTAAGAGAGTGCATTGTGTGTGGTGTGGATGGATATGTGTGTTTGTGGATGTGTGAGCATTGTGTGTGTGAGTGTGTGTGGATCAGTGTGTGTATGGATATGTGAGCATTGCGTTTGAGAATGTAGAGTGTGTGTGTGGATGGATGTGTGTGTTTGTGGATGTGTGAGAGTTGTGTGTGGGAGTGTGGGTGTAACTAGATGCATGTGTACTTGGATGTGTTAGCGTTGTGTATGAGAGAGTGGAGTGTGTGTGGATGGGTGTGTGTGTTTGTGGATGTGTGTGTGTGTTTGTGGATGTGTGAGAGTTTCGTGTAGAATTGTGGGTGTGGGTAGATGCGGGTGTACCTGGATGTGTGAGCGTTGCATATGAGATAGTGGAGTGTGTGTGGATGGGTGTGTGTTTGTGGATGTGTGAGAGTTGCGTGTAGGATTGTGGGTGTGGGTGGATGCATGTGTACCTGAATGTGTGAGCGTTACGTATGAGAGTGTGGAGTGTGTGGATGGGTGTGTGTGAGAGTTGAGTTTGTGTGTGTGAGTGTGGGTGTGGATTGGTGTGTGTGTTTCTGTGTGTGTATGAGAGTTGCATTTGTGTGTGTGGGTGTGGATGGGTGTGTGTGTTTGTGGGTGGGTGAGAGTTGCGTTTGTGTGTGTGGGTGTGGATGGGTGTGTGTGTTTGTGGGTGGGTGAGAGTTGTGTTTGTGTGTGTGGGTGTGGATGGGTGTGTGTGTTTGTGTGGGTGTGAGAGTTGCATTTGTGTGTGTGGGTGTGGATGGGTGTGGGTGTGTGAGAGTTGCGTTTGTGTGTGTGGGTGTGGATGGGTGGGTGGGTGTGAGAGTTGCATTTGTGTGTGTAGGTGTGGATGGGTGTGTGTGTTTGTGGGTGGGTGAGAGTTGGGTGTGTGTGTGTGGGTGTGGATGGGTTTGGTATTTGTGGGTGTAAGTGGGTGCGGAGTTTTCGTGTGGGCGGAGGTTTTTGTGTAGGAGTATGCCTAGCTTCCATATACGCAGGTACGCAGCTGCATCCCACCTAACATTACAAATTCATGCTATTTTTGTTATTCGAATATGATGTTTTATTCCGTGTTTTATTCTATTAGCGTTCTTATCCATCACTGCAAAAGTCTGCGTACCACCTGAAAATCCAAAGCTAGGCCCCTGATGTGGGCGTGTGTTTTTGTGGACGGGTGTACTTGTGTCGGTTGTGGGTTGTGGTTTGGAGATGGGTGAATTTGTGTGGGTGTGGATCGGTCTGATGGGGTCTGGGTGTCTATTGATGTGTGTTTTGTGTGGGATGTGTACATTTGTGTGGAGTGAGTGAGTGTATGTGGGTGGGTGTTTGTGGATGGGTATATTTGTCTGATGTGTGTGAGTGAGTGTGTGTGTGGAGTGGTGGGTGGGTGTGTCTGGTGACGATATTATCCTGACCCCACATGTACATACCAGACTCCATCCCTATCCATATATATTATATCTAATATAAGCCCCTTTCTAGCTATAATAATCTTTATTCTGCTGCATAGTAATAGCAGAATTATATTTTCTCTACGTGCCCCTCTCCATCCCCAGACCGTTGCACTCCCTTCCCCCTTCTCCCTCTCCCCTCCCTTTACTCCTGCTTGCCCTCCCTCTCCCCATCCTCCCCCTCATCCCCCTTCCCCCTGTCCACCCTAGATACCCCCCCCCCCCCTACTCAGCAGGGACCAATAGACTAGATCACCATTCCAACCATGCAGTGCATTGTGGGATGCGTGGAAGAAAAACAACCCCCAATGAAGCACATGGCGCATGCTAATACACTGGGTGCAGCTATGAAATGTGCTAGATTCAGCTCATCTGAACTCTTGTTTGAAACATAGAATACCAACTAAAAAAATATATATATAATTAATTAAGATGTTACTCTTTTATCTAGCATTGCAATTAGGTCAATCTAATCAGCACATCTTATACCATTTGCATTTAGATTGAGAAAAATCTGGGCACTCAGACTAGTGTTAGTAGACATAGCCAGAGTCAGTTTCACTCATTTTATCCATGTTTATTTTATACCCTATGGTGAATAACATTTGTTGGGCAAGGAAATGGGTAGGGTTAATCAGACATCGGTTATATATTTCTTTGAAACAAGTTTTTGTTGACCCATTTGGCATTTTAATATTTAGAACAAGAATTACTTATGTCTATTCAATGGTGATGTAAACATCAGCCTGTAAAGTGACTGAAATTGTATGTTTCTTAGCTCAAAATGCTTAATTATGGAGAGTTGTGTCTTAAACATATTCATTTTATTATTATATTATTATATTGCATTCATCCATCCATGTTTGTGGCAAATTGTTATGTATTTAAAAAAATTAATTTTGAATAAAATCGAAGTTTTGCCCTACATGTATAGGCAAACTCAATGGACGGATGCCTTTGCTTCTTGCTCTCGACGTCGTTTTCAGCGCATGCGTAGTCGGAATGACGATATCATATATTTCCAAATTAATAGAAATACATACCAATTTGGCATAACCATGGATTCACACATGCAATATAATGATCTGATGAATTTATCTAAGACAAAACTAGCCATAGTTAAACAATTTGAGTTAAGAAATATACAATTCCACACAAAACAATCAGTCACTTTAAAGCTGATATCCACATCACCAGTATTAATTCTTGTTCTAAATATTAAAATGCCAAATGTGTCAACAGACACTTGTTTCAGAGAAATATATAACCAATATCTGATTAACCCTACTCATTTTCTAATTCTACATATGTCATTAACCATAGGATATAAATAAAAACATGAATAAAATAAGTAAAACTGACTGGCTATGGCTCTAATGCTAGTCTGACCAACCCGGAACTGGAACCCGGGCATACACCATAGTATTCCTCACAGCTGTCCAGCGTTGAAAACAATCACCCTCGCGGGAGCTTACACGGTATGGACAGAATAAATACCATATATAAAAAATAAAAAAAGCTGCCCAGATTTGTCTAAATCTAAATGCACATGGCATAAGATGTGCTGATTACATTGATGTAAATGCAATGCTGGATAAAAGATTAATATCTTAATTTATTATATATATATTTTTTTAGTTGGTATTCTATGTTTCAAACAAGAGTTGAGATGAGCTGAAACTAGCACATTTCATAGCCCGTGTCTTAGCATGTGCCATGTGCTTCTCGTGGGTTTGTTTTTCTTCCACACATCCCAGAATGCACCACACCACTGGAATGACGAACCCGTCTATTCCTCCAGGCTAGCCATCCCTGGTCGATGCAACAGAAGGCCATCGACTGGTAGACACTGGACCCCTCTTCTCGGCCCCCCCCCCCACACCCCCACCCCCCGCCCCCACTCTACTAGCCCGTCCCCGGGCGATGCACCAACAATTACTACCATTTCATCGACATTTCTCGCCAAAAATAGCCTGATTTTAAAAGTTGCGTCGTCATCCCCATCTATGCAAGTGATCTTTTTAGATTCTTTGGTTCTCTATTAGCAATCTGCACGTGAGGGTAGAATACGTTGTACACACATACACCTGTACAAATACACCCATATAAATATACCCACCCTCGCGCACACTCACACACACGGATGTATATATTAATAATTATTATACTAATTTGGCCACCCGGCGATTCAATACAATCTCTATGTAACTATCTGTCTGTCTGTCTATCTATCTATCTATCTATCTATCTATCTATCTATCTATATATCTATCTATATATCTATCTATCTATATCTATATATCTATCTATTTTCTATCTATCTATCTATCTATCTATCTATCTATCTATCTATATCTATATATCTATCTATTTTCTATATACAGTAAAACCTCTCTAAATTGGCTGATGATAGGACCGACTTTAAATGGTCCATTTATGATTTAGGAAGGTGGCCGGTTTAGGGAGTTTTTTTTGGTTACAATGGTATTGTATTGGCAATCGTTTGGGACCCAAATAAAGTGATTGATATAGGGGAGTGGTCGATATGTGGAGGTGGTCGGTTAGAGAGGTTTTAGTGTATATGTACATCCGCACGCACAATAGTTCAGGAGCATTAGCTACCAGAACAGTAAAACCCGGAAAAAAATAATGTCAAGCTAATTTTTTTTATATAAGCTTAGTGTAGTATATTAAACAAAATATCAAAAGTCCCCTAAAATCCCACCCTTGCTTCATCGCTAAAAAAATTATGTTGCCTAGCAACCATCGATGCATGCTAATGGCCCAGATAATGACCTTATAAATGGACTTATTGCATTATGAACTTAACATATGCTTGTAATTAACATTATAATTAATAAGCAAGTAAGATAATACATAGAACAACACCATACATGATTATTATACATCGGTAACCAATGGCAACAGCATACATATCAATGATTGTTCAATGAAATGCTTGAATTTTGTTCATTGCATATCGATATATATATATCAGGAAAGTTATTAGCTATGTAATCCTGATGTATGAGCGATCAACTGATCAACCAACACTTGAATTTACTCGTCCTCGCCAGTACCGAGTTCCTCAGCCTGTGGGGCGTTGCTGCATCCGATTCCCATACATTGTGAACACATTGCAGAACAAGCCATTCCTGCCTGTCTGCACCCACAACGACTCATGCATCCTGCCTTACAGTCGCAGCTTATGAGTTTTATTAGTTTCTGAGGTGCCGGTGGCAAGTCAGTAGGGAGGGGAAGCAATACATTGTTATGAGTTTTCCATCCCCACTCAGTCGGTGAGGGATCCTTTCCCAACCATTGTTGCACCTGTAAGTAGGTCCGCAAAGAATGTTGTCGTGCAGCTGCGCTGGTGGGTGGCAGAGTGGCTAGAGTGAACTTGGCACCCACTGACTTGCCAGCAATGTTCCTCTTTTAGGCATTGAATAACCTTGTTCCACCATATAATGCAAGAAGAAACTTTTCACACCCAGATATACAAGCTTAAAAGCCATGCTCCCGCTGACTTTAAAGCTTGCTCTTGCAGAGGGATTCTTTTGGCCCATCTAAAGCTGCATGGTCCGATGAAGTACCAAATTTTCAAAACCAAACCAATTATCTAGATTTGATTTTACATATCTAACTTAGATACTGATGCACTTATTAAGCATTTGTTTCTGCATAGAAGGCAATACTGAGTCAATTTAACAGAACCTGTTACTGCAGACATCTATGGTGTCAGAGTTTTGGCAAGCTTGCCAAAACTAATTTTCCATGTTTGCATTCTAAATATCTAAAAAGTTTACCATTTAAAATGAAATTAACTTTGAACTAATGTAAAGTAGATACTAGTGATCGAAATAATATATTTTACTCAGAAAAAAATACAGAAATTCAAAATCATCGGACTATGCAACTTTAACTAAGCCGTAGTAAGCGTTTAGACTTTTTTTAAATAATTAATTTAACGAGTAAACAATTCATTGGAGTAAACAATAAAAGCTATAAAATATAACTATAACAATCAATTTGAGATCATTGTAAGGCAGCAGGGTATTTTTGCAAACACACACATACAAACGCGCACACATTCACTTTTATTGATATAGATATGCACTCATTTTGACGTCGTCCATTCAACACTATCCACCTATCTATATCTTTCTCTGTATGGTCTGTTGGACCATTGTAACTCCACCGACTCACCAAGACACTCGATTTGTTGGTTGTTGGAGTTTTACATCTTTGCAACATTTAAGGTCACCGACTTGTGATGGGTACCGACTTGTGACAGTGCACACTCATGGTGACTTTATAGTGCTGCCCCACTGGGAATTCAGGCTGCTGGAACCATGACCTGATATCCCACTCAGTCACATTATTCTGACACTGAGCTAATCAGTCCTTGTCCCATCTTATTAATGCCGAGCGCCAGGCTAGGAAGCGACAAGTATAAATTTGATAAGTCATTGGTTTGACTCGACCAGGACCCTATCTCCCAATCTCCTACACGCAAGGTCCGCGCTCTACGGATTCGGCCACCCCGCCCGTTGAGGACACTCGATGCCTACAAGTTTGTAATGCTGCGTCTATAAGTCAGCATGTACAATATTATGACGTAGTCGTGTATTATTCCTTTATTCGTTTAACAACACTTAACATCTATTTCATGCAACCCAATAAAGTTAAATGCCTCAAATATCTGTATTTAATTCAGGTACTCTCAAATTCTTGCAGATTAATATGGTACAATAAACAACAGCATATCCATGTTTATATTCCTCGCACCTCCCCACCTCACCACTTAAAATTGATTACAGTAAAACCTCTCTAACTGACCACCTCCGCAGATTGACCACTCCCGTATATTGATTGTTTTATTTGGGTCCCAAATGATAGCCCATACAATACCATTGTAGCAAGTAAAACAAATTCCCAAAACCGACCGCCTCCCTAAATGGACCATTTAAAGTTGGTTCCATGGTCAGTCGATTTAGAGAGGTATTACTGTATTTGTACTACATTCGCTGATTATTGATGGGACTATTGATATTCCTCATTCGACTGCTCATTGCCTTGTTCTAGTGATGCCAAGCGCCAGGCTTGGTAGTGATATGTATATATTTTAAGTCATTGGTTTGACTCGGCCGGATTTGAACCCCACGACCTGCCACATGGGAAGCGAGCGCTCAACTCATTCGCTGTCTATCGAATCCACAAACACACATGCACAACCATGCCCACACACCTAAAACCAAAGAAACAAGCATGCCATACATACACAGACAAATATACTCGCACAGACATATCCATAGACAAGCACAAACAGAAAAATATACCCATACACAAGCCCCCAGGCACACACAAACGAACATACCAATGCAAATCCACACATACAGACAAACATACCCACACACAAGCACACATGGAAATATGCCCATACACAACCACATGTGTTTTCACCGACAAACATACCAATGCACAACCCGACACTCACCCATCCTAGTGGGGCAGCACTATAAAGTCGTCATGAGTGCGCGCTGTCACAAGTCGGTGCCCGTCCTGATATGACCTTAGATGTTGCCTGGATGTAAAACTCCAACAACCAACCACACACAAACAGACATGCCCTTAGAAAACTACATGCACAAATAACCATAACCATACATAACCATATACACATACTAACATACCCATACAAAGCCACACTCACACAAATAAGCAAATATACTCATACAATACTACATGCAAACAAACATACCCACACATACCAACACACATGTCCACACAAGCATCCGCCCATACAAACACAAACACACCATACACACACATACTATCTCTCACACGCACACACCCACACCCACACACACACATACCATGATCACGTTAGCATTGACAGATATATACACATCCAATCTCCATCCATCCTCCTTCCCCCCCCCCCCCCCCCCCCCCCCCAGCGTTCAGCATATAACGGATGAACTACGCTGATGGTGCTGCGCAACTGCCGCCTTTGTGAGCGACCCTCGCCAAGGCGTGCTTACGATGAGAACCGCTGCCGGATTGACCTATTATCGCTCATGTGGCATGTAGTGCGGCACTGACTGTCTCCTCATCCCCCCACCCCCACCCCCACACCGCCCACACCGCCCACCGCCCACCGCCCACATTCCCGCCCCACACTCGCCTCCCCTCCCCGGTCCTGCAGTGCCCCCCCCTCCCCCCTCCCGCTCTACTGTTGTTCTCTCACTGGGACTGGCAGAGCGACTCGGCGCAACGCAGACCGACTCACAGAGTTTGCGTTGTCGGGAGGTGATTGGGGGAGCGTCCGGCGAGAGAGAGTCTCTGTCCCCGTGCCGCCAAGCCGAGCTGGCTACTGAGAAGAGAGAGAGGAGAGGAGGGTGTGGCGGAATTCTGACTGGTCATGGAGTTTGTTAACTAAGAGAGAGGAGGGCATGAAGGACGACTGACTAGTCATGGAGTTTGTAAACTAAGAGAGAGGAAGGCATGAAGGATGACTGACCAGTCATGGAGTTTGTAAACTAAGAGAGAGGAAGGCATGACAGATGACTGACTAGTCATGGAGTTTGTAAACTAAGAAAGAGGAAGGCATGACAGATGACTGACTAGTCATGGAGTTTGTAAACTAAGAGAGAGGAAGGCATGACAGATGACTGACTAGTCATGGAGTTTGTAAACTAAGAGAGAGGAAGGCATGACAGATGACTGACTAGTCATGGAGTTTGTAAACTATGCGGCGCCGTAGCGGAACCAGGATTCCACCCAGTTCACGGTATAAACACACTGACCCATAAATGAGTGACTGTGAAATATTTAACTACACTTTGGAGGATCTAGATACTGCACGCACACACCCTCATAGCCCCACCACACACTTACACAGGCAGGCTACATGACACACACACTGACCCACAAATGAGTGACTGTGACATAATTAACTACACTTTGGAGGATCTAGATACTGCACACACACACCCTCATAGCCCCACCACACACTTACACAGGCAGGCTACATGACACACACACACTGACCCACAAATGAGTGACTGTGACATAATTAACTATACTTTGGAGGATCTAGATACTGCATACAAATACCTTCATAGCCCCACCATACACTTACACAGGCTGTCTACATGACACACACACACACTGACCCACAAATGAGTGACCGTGACATCATTAACTACACTTTGGAGGATCTAGATACTGCACACACACACCCTCATAGCCCCACCACACACTTACACAGGCAGGCTACATGACACACACACTGACCCACAAATGAGTGACCGTGACATAATTAACTACACATTGGAGGATCTAGATACTGTCTGCACCCCCCCCCCTCATACCCACCCCCCCACCCCACACTTACACAAGCTGGCCACATGACAGTGAGTGAGTTACCACTCAGGAGTGAGTGAGTTACCACTCAGGAGTGAGTGAGTTACCACTCAGGATTGTATCTATAGTCTTATAACCAAGCGCCAGGAACAAGTGGGTGGTCATTACCAGAACTACCAGAACGTAATTGCACCCCAATGACAGAGTTTAATAAGTACACCAGTAGATTATTGAGTTGGTGATTGTTTTTTTTGTATTAGTGATTTTTTCTCTCTCCCCGTCGAGGATTATTATCGACTTGACGAACGCTCAGTGGGTGGATCTGAACCATTTCAGTTTTATTCCTGTATGTGTCGTGGTGATGTGGCTGGGGTGTCACACCCAACGGACCCATTGAACTGCCACTGACTGCTGTTACTATAAATAGCACATGTTGGAATTACTGTCAATGCCTTGTTATGGGTGAAGGATGCTGTCAGCATCACTAGTGTTGACAGACAGCGGTGACAGCGTGTTGATTGACAGAATGTGGATTGATATACCTGTGTTGACACTGTTGCTTGAAGAGCTGTGTCAAGACTGTTGATTAGCGAGCAGCGTTGATAATGTGTTGATTGATGTGCTGCATTGACAGTGTGACAGGTGGTTTGGACAGTGAGTGTTGATTGACAGATTTCAATGCATGTGTGTTGATTCACAGACTCCTTTGGCGGTTGATACACAAACCCCACTAACTATATATATATTGATGGTGATTTTGATTGACACACGTTTGACTGTGTTGATTCCTAGACAACATTGACTGTGTTGTTTGACATACCATTGACAGTGTGTTGATTGATATACAGTTGACAGTGCATTGGATGCCATTGAAGTGTTGATTGACATACCATTGACAGAGGGTTTATTGATATATCATTGACAGTGTGTTGATTGATACCATTGACAATGTGTTGATTGATACCATTGACAATGTGTTGATTGACATAGCGTTGACAGTGTTGATTGACATACTGTTGACAGTGTTGATTGACATACTGTTGACAGTATGTTGATTGAGATAACATTGAGTTTTGATTGACATACATTTGACAGTGTGTTGATTGACATACCATTGACAGTGTTGATTGAGGTGCCATTGACGGTGTGCTGATTGAGATACCATTCACAGTACATTGATTGAGATGCCATTGAAGTGTTGATGACATACTGTTGACAGTGCATTGATTGACATACTATTGAAGTGTTGATTGACATACCATTGACAGTGTATTAATTGATATCCCATTGGCAGCGTTGATTGAGATACTATTGAATGCATGTTGATTAACATACCATTGACAGTGTGTTGATTGACAGACACCCACATGCAGTGACAGTTGACAGTGCATTGATTGGCATACTATTGAAGTGTTGATTGACATACTATTGACAGTGTATTAATTGATATACCATTCACAGCGTTGATTGAGATACCATTGACTGCATGTTGAGTAACATACCGTTGACAGTGTGTTGATTGACAGACACCCACATGTATAATACAGGCCAGTTTGGCTCACCAATTGACAGAGGGCGCCACTAAGCCTACACCTGCTCCTGGCGTGACAACTGTTGCATGAATCATCTTTAATCTACAGCTGTCTACTTGTACCACAGTAAACCCACGCACAGTAAATAAACCCAGTTACCTCAATATGCAGAACATGCATTGCGCAGCAAGTACCAACTGAAGCAAACACACGTGACCAAGAACCAATGTGACCAAGAGCCAATGGCTTTGGGTGTGACGCCATCATGTGTTCTCTCACAACGACATCATAAGACAGCAGGAGGGCAGATAAGATTGTGTTTATTGGATTCATGTTGCTATCAATCCTGACAGTGCCTTCATACTATATACTCTGCTTGCAGTTTCTGTGACAAGTTAATTAGGTCAACCAATCCCACGCTGACGTCGTGTGGAAGGTTTTTAATATATTCATGACCTACATTGGCAATCTGCATTGACTAATTGGATCGCATATTGCTCGATATATGCTGCATATTGATTAATACTTTGTCACCCACCATTGGAAAGAGGTTTACGTGGGAAGCAACCATGAGCCTGGATTACTGTGACCTCTTCACCGAGCTGAGGGGCCTCCTGGACACTGTTACCATGGCAACCAGATGGAGAAATGGTGAGAGGAAATTACTTTTGCAAACTTAATATATTTTCATTATTATTAATAGCTACGTGATATTCAAATGGTTCTTACCCTGTTACCGTCTTGCGGTATAATTTGTATTTCAATTGTATTCCGACTTTATCGTAGTTTTTCTTGTTTTAAGTTATTTACCTAATTTACGTAATTTAAGGAAAGGTATGGTCTTTCAAAGTGGGGAACCTAATTTACGCTGTATATCGGTCGATTTGCATATTTTCGTGAATTGTTGATGATTTGGGCTTATTTTTTAAATATTGTGCATATTCTAACAATTCTGCAGATTGTCTGCCTCCTTTTTTTAAGCATTACAAAATTCCAAGAAGATTTGAAATATTTCAACTGTTACAAGCACTTGGCATTGGTTAAGCTCTCAATTTAATATGCTCTTAAATTGTCAAGAAAAAATGAATGCAAAATTGTTTTGCAATTTTTCACTTCAAATGCCTCAAAAGTTAACCCTTTAAATTAAAAGTTTCTTCAAACGAAAGTAAACTGATCAACCTAATATATTTATCTAAAAATATAGAAAAATAACCATCGTAGTATGCAAATTTAAGTAAACATGAGCCATAGCAGTACTTGGGTCGTTGGCCAACCGCCTGGGAATACAAGGCACTGTAGATACATATGGCTTACCAAAGCACTAATACTTACTTAGGGTTATGTAGGCTTACTTAGGTTTACGTAGGCATACTTAGGTTTACGTAGGCTTACTTAGGTTTATGTAGGCTTACTTAGGTTTATGTAGGCTTACATAGGCTTACTTAGGTTTACATAGGCATACTTAGGTTTACATAGGCTTACATAGGCTTACTTGGGTTTGCGTAGGCTTACTTAGGTTTATGTAGGCTTACTTAGGTTTACGTAGGCTTACTTAGGTTTACGTAGGCTTACTTAGGTTTATGTAGGTTTACATAGGCTTACTTAGGTTTATGTAGGCTTACTTAGGTTTACATAGGCTTACTTAGGTTTACATAGGCTTACTTAGGTTTACATAGGCTTACTTAGGTTTACTTAGGTCTTTACTGGACGAAGCTTGTTAAACCTGTATATTCAGATCATTGCCTGATGACTCTGGAGAAACCCCATTTTTAGGTTGGTTTGAGTGACATGAGCTCAGAGCCGCTTCATAATTATATATAATATCGTGACCCATTCAGTATCTCTCAATCCTTTGTTTGATTGCCTTAATACTTGGGGCCTACAAGACATAACTCGGGAGGCTGTTCCAAACATCGGTAACTCTCTCAGTGAACAAGAGTTGCCTGCAGCGGAATGTACAAATAACTTTCAGTAATGTCGTCCTACCTCAATCACACACACAGACACACACAGACACACACAGACACACACAGACACACTGACACACACAGACACACCTGAACGCGTGTTCTTGATCCTCTTCCCGCCTTTGCCTTACCATGTGTCAATTTGTAGCATGAACAGGTTACATTGATGTCCTGGGTTTTTTGTCGGGGGGGGGTACATTTTTTTTTTTATTCATCGAACAAAGTTACCTTTTCATTATTGGGGCATAGGTCTTCCAGTTTTGTGATTATTTGCATTATTTATTTTCGTTGATGCACACATACGGAGGTGGTGCAGTAATAATTGTGAGATATAAATGGACATACAGGGGTGTATCGCAACAACAAAAAGTAACGCTTAGATGATGATCTAGGCTTGGCTTGACGGTGTGCTCAGTGGTTATGCGAAGACAATTGTTCTTCCTCATTCCACTGCTCCTTGCCCTATCCTAGTAATGGCGAACACCAGGAAAGTTAGCGATAAGTATCTATTTGTATGCCACTGGTTGGACTAAGCTTAGGTTTGAACCCACAACCTTCCGGGATTAGTTTGTGCCTATAGCATGCATACTTTATCATCTAGCTGTGGTAAATGTAGGTCTGTAATAGTCATCTTGGGATTGGCTAACTATATATACGATTGTTCACCAATTAGTCAGCAGGGGTCTAGCTTCCATATATACGCATGTATCTCTTTGTTTTACTATACAAGAGTAGCTCTCAGAAAAGGACAACTCTACATCCAGAACAATGCTGTCCTGAAATAGCGGGTGTCTTGTCATAACAGTCATATGAGACATAAACAGCTCGTACATTTAAAAATTGGCCACGCACCTACCCCCCCCCCCTTCTACTTCCCTTGTTTTCTTAACCTTCTTTTTAGTTATTTACCTCGAATTTTCATGGTTCTTATTTTTACAAGGCGTGGGAGGGTGGGCCCCTGATCCTTACCTTCGTATTTGTAGATTTGTAAGAATCTTAGTAATACTTCAACTTACAAGTAAGTCTAGTATAACTAAAATATTCACTGATCCCATGAGTCGCTATTTATTTATGCATTTTCACATTGCTATGCCAACTATCCCGACCTATTGTAGAAAGTCCCGAGTTTTGGTACATTTTTACATTGTCATGCCAACCATCTTTGACTATTTTAGAATGTTTCATGACTTATGGGACATTTTCGTATTATGACAACCATCCTGGACTGTTCTAGAATATCACTGAGTTATGGGACAGTTTCACATTTCCATGGCAACCATCCTGGACTGCTATGGAATGTTTCTGAGTTATGCGACAGTTTCATATTTCCATGGCAACCATCACAAACCGTTCTAGAATGTTACCCGAGTTCTGGGACATCTTCACATTTCCATGGCAAGCATTATGAACTGTTCTAAGAAGTCCGGTGTTCCGGTTGACTGTGGTGAGAGGGTTACCCGTGCCTGCAGCATTTCGCTGGTCCCCATACCGCCCGCCCAGTAGCCACGTGGCAGGGAGTTGAACCCAGCCAGGTAGAAGCAGCATGGCCAGGTAGTGTCAATATGGCGGCGGTGTGTGTGTGTGTGTGTGTGTGTGTGTGTGCGCGCGTGCGTGTGGGTGTGTGTGTGTTTAGCCGTGGCATGCTGAGTCAATACCTGTTGCACCAGCTTCAGGTTCCGTCCTGATGTGATCTTAGATGTTGCTAGGACGTAAAACTCCACCAACCAACCAAACAGCTTCAGGTGTTAAACATCACATATGTTCACGACAATTACCTATTTACTCCCATGTTTGTGTTATTTTTGTTGATATGCTTCTTAGAGTTGCCTAGCCCGGTGCTTTTGAGTTTCGGTCATTTACTGAGATAAATATATTAGGTCCGTCATTGTAATCTACCTTACTTTAGTTTGAAGTAACTTTGATATTAAATGGCTAACTTTTAAGATATTTGAAGTACAACCATGCAAAATTAATTTTGGTGGGCATGCCAAAACTCTTGACACCATCGGCTTCTACAGTAACAGGTTCAATTAAATTGCCTCAGTATGCCCTTCTTTGTGGTGACAAATACTTAATAAGTACACCGGTATCTAAGTTAGATATGTAGAATCAAATCTAGATAATTGTTTTGGTTTAGAGAATTTGATGTTCGGACTATGCCGCCTTAAGCTCTCGCAATTTTCATGCACACAACCCGCCAAAAAACCCTTCAAACTAACCTAGAATATTTCTACGCATAATCATGAATGGTCATAGTTTTGTAGACATTGCAACTGCTCTTTGTCAGACAATACATGTGTTCCAAAGTCAGCAAGCAATACGCATCATTAAGTTCAAGCACTTCTATATCTGTCGCGGAGTGTTGCAATCAAACGGGATGCTCTGCCTAGAGTAGGAATCGAACCTACATTTCTGTCATTCCGGGACGTGCGTCCTAACCATTAGACCATCTATCCCGCCCTCGGGAAATCACCTGACCTACACCTGACAGTGCAGGTGGGTTGTTGCCTGTGAGGTCAGTGCAGCCAACATTAATTTTAAATCCATAACAGCAGGTGTGGTGGAGTGTTAGTTAGGCAAACAAAACAGCGAGTGCACTTTACTCACACACAATAACTGCAGGAATTCATGTAGGAACTGTGGGAAATGTTTTTTTTGTGGGGGGGGGGGGGTCATTCATTACTTTTGTTTTGTTTTGTTTTAGCGTGTACAAATTATATTTTTTTTTAATCGATTTTGATTGCGGACTGCACAGGATCTTTTTAAAATTTAATAAAAAGGTGAAGTAATCATTGCATTTCTGAAAACAGCTGAACCGTATAGACTTCTATGATTTCTCTTTCAATTTTGCATTTGTATAACCTTTACTTTTCTAGAGAGTTTTTTTTATACATAAAAACTGATGTGTTTGTATAATCTTGTGTTTTACTTTTTTGCTGAGTGATATAGCTAAGTTTATGAAAAGAACACAAAAAACCATCTCGCCATGAATATGGCCATAGTTGCAGACATGGCGTAAAACCCTCATTTTCGGACTCCGTGGGTGTGTGGGTGTGTGGGTGTCCTGGTGGTGAAAGGGTGGGGTGGGGTGGGACTGCCAGTTTGTAGGAATGGTGTGTTTGTTTGTTGTTCTTTTACGACCTAGCAACATCTAAGGTCATATCAGGACGGGTACCGACTTGTGACAGTGCACACTCATGGTAACATTATAGTGCTGCTCCACTAGAAGACCAGGCCACCAGCACCATGACCTGATATCCCACTCAGTCACATTATCCTGACACTGAGCCAACCAGTCCTTGCCCTATCCTAATAATGATGAGTGCCAGGCTAGGAAGCAACAAGTATCAATTTTTAAGTCATTGGGTTGACTCGACCAGGATTCGGACCCACGATCTACCAACACGGGAGACGGATGCTCTACCTCATTCGGCCATCCCGTCTGGTAGGAATGCTGTGTATGTGGGACTGGGACGGAGGGAGGGGCGGTTGTCCCAGAGTACATTGACACATATCCACTTCTTATTGATTTTATTGATTTCCGCACCGGACGCAGTTGCTGAATCGGTAGAGCGCAGACTTCCCGTGCGGAAGGTCGAGAGTTTGAATCCAAGCCAAGTCAAACAAATGATACTTGTCGCTACCTAGTCTGACGCTCTGCATTAATAGGATAGGACAAGGACCGATTAGCACAGTATCAAGATACTGTGACTGTGTGGGATATCGCGTCTTGGTGCCGGTGGTCTGTTCTCCCTGTGGGGTAGCACTATAAAGTCACCATGAGTGTGTGCTATCATAAGTTGGTACCTGTCCTGATATGACTCGGATATTGCTAAAACAATAAACACAAAACACAAATTGATTTCCACCATTTTCGCTATGGTAAATATATATTAATAATACGGGTATTCGTGTCCGCCACTGGTCCCTCGGGACTGAAGCTGGACCCCCAACATGCTAACGTGCTGGGTCACAGCTTCAGTCACAGCTTACACGACGGAAGCTGGGAGAGTTGGTGAATACACATACATAAAGTGCTATTTTATAATTAACGTAAAATATTTACGAGTACAATTTCACTGCAATTTACATTAGAAACAAATGTATGGCAAGAACCCTATCAAGTTTGATCATTAGCAGACATGTGGTTATAGTGACGAATGAATTTACCATATAGGGCCTATTGTGAAATATAAAGGTGGACACTAATCACATATTCTGCAATGTAAGCCGAAGCCGTGATCCAACACGCTGTGTCGCAGCTACAGTCCTTCTTGGAAGAGAAGCGTAACTAGGAATGCTCTTCAGAGGCTTAATTTTAGCACTGCCAGATAATCATGGGAAAGCTGAAAGTCCTATATTACTTGCTATTTCCTTATTTAGTTTGAAAAGCTGTTGGCATCTCGCCTTCTATCTCTCCCCACTCTACCTCCTCTCTCTCCCTTCTCTCCCTCTCTCCCGTCTCCCTCTCTCCCTTCTACCCCTCTCTTCCCCCCCTGTGTTCCCCTATCCCCAATATCCATCCTCTCCCCGCCCCCTCTCTCCCCTCCCTCCCCTCCCTCCTCTCTCCCACTATCTCCCCACTCTACCTCCTCTCTCTCCCTTCTCCCCTCTCTTCTCCCCCCTGTTTCCCCCTATCCCCACTCTCCATCCTCTCTCCCTTCTTTCTCCCCTCTCCCCCTCCCCCCCCCCCCTCCCCTCTCCCTATCTCCCGCTCTTTCCCCTATCTCCCTACTCTACCCCCACTCTACTCTACCCCCTCTCTACCTCCTCTCTCGCGTTCCCCTCCCCCTCTTTCCCCATATCTTCACTCTCCATCCTCTCTCATCATCTCTCTCCCCCCCCCCCCCCCCATCGAGCTGCCCCCCTCCCCCCCCTCCTTTCTCTCTCCCCCTCTCTTCCCCCCCCCCCCCTCTCTCTGTTAATGGGTTGCATGTTCCCCCGCCAGTCCCTTCCCATGATGCACTTCACTCCGCCCTAGCTCATGTTTACCTGCGCGCAACACCGGAAGTAGTACCACGCTCTTTTTTTGTCAAACCCATTTCAAACCACCAATTATTATTATTATTATTATTATTATTATTATTACAACAAATCTTCAATGCGTAGATCACGAGAGTGATTGAAACACACAATCATTAAACTAAATACAAATATATTGTGCTCATTTCTATTGGGGTGTGTGTTGGTGTTTGTTTTAAACTTCTTAGTTTCGCTATTTGTGTGTGTGATATGGGGGCAGGAGTACTGATTCACAATACTAGACTCACTGCTAACTTCTAGTGAAGCCTGGCCGCGGGCCCCGGTGCCCGGAGCCTCCTCACGCCGTTACCAGCGAGACCCTTTCATCTCGTCTGCGCATCCACAGGCGCGCACGGAAGTGGCTTCTGAGCATGCGCGCCGGGTGACATGGCCGCTGGCGGCCGGCGGGCACTGTCCCGGCATTCTGGGCGGCACAGGGGTGTGTGATGGGGTGGGGGGGGGGGGGGGGGGGGCTGGTGGTAGCCAACTGCTCGAGATGTTCAGTTAGAGTAGCGTGGGTGGGTGGGTGGGGGGGGAGGGAGAATGATACTAGGGTTAGTGTTGATTTTTATTAGGAGAAATGATTCTATTATTGATTTGATTTTTCTGTGCGGTTTTGACTTTTCAATGTGTGTATACGAGGAGAAATGATTCTATAATAATTTTGATTCATCAATATCAGTGTGTTTGTATGTGTGAGGGTGTTTGTGTATGTGTGTGTGTGTCTGAAATCATTCTCATGTTGTTTTTAATTTCTGGATATGTTGTCTATGTGTGTGTGTTGAGGGATATCATTGTTGGGTTGTTCTTGGTTGTTGCATGAGTACACTGTTTGTGGGGGGGGGGGGATCATTCCAGTTAAAAGAACTTGTTTATTGTTTCATTTCTAGATGTGCGGGATGGAACTCATTCTCAGGTTTCCTTGTAATCCAGATTTCTTGAGTTTTAACAGGTCTTTTTGACTATGCCGAGGAAGGGACCATTCTGAGGCTGTGTTTAAAGTTGTGTAGTGGTCTGAACTGACCTCTCAGGCAAGGAGCCGCATATACAGGTAGGTGAGGGTAGTGTGGTGATATCAGGGAGCCTAGGTGGTGTAATGGTTAGCACACTGGCCCGGAATGCAAAGGGATGTGGGTTTGAGTCCCGCTCAAGGCGCAATATTTCCCATTTTCATAACCCCCACAACACTGGTTGCCGTGACCGTGATCCTGTACAAGCTACGAGCTGTATAGTTGTTGAACCTACCCTGTGTATGTATATGTAAATGCATTGCCTGTATGTATGTAATTGTAAGCATTATAAGATTTACAATTCCAGGGGGACGAGTGTAGTGGTATGCACTGACCTCTCAGGCAAGGAGCCGCATAGACAGGTAGGCGTGGGTAGTGTGGTGATATCAGGGAGCCTAGGTGGTGTAATGGTTAGCACATTGGCCCGGATTGCAAAGAGATGTTGGTTCGAGTCCCGCTCTAGGCACAATATTTCCCATTTTCATCACCCCCACAGCAGTTGTATAGTCCGAAGAAAGTATCTAATTTTTAAACCCGAAACAATGACCTAAATTTGATTTTACATTTCAAACTTAGACAATGGTGCACTTATTAAGCATTTGTTGCCATATAGAAAGGAATACTGAGTCAATAGAACCTGTTGCTGCAGAAGCCAATGGTGTTTGGAATTTTGATGCGCTTGCCAAAGTTAATTGTGAATGTTTGCACTTCAAATATCTCAAAGGTTAGCCATTTAATAATTTTGTTAATGCCTTCAAACTAAAATCAGGTGGATTATGACAATCAAATTAGTATATTTATCTTTTAATTAGGACACAAAGTCAAAACCATTGGACTATGAGGCTCTACCATCCAGCTGTGCGGGTGTGGACGGGGCGGGGCAGGGGGGGCATCCTCGGATTTTCTCTAGCCTGCTCTCTTTCCGACGTCTGCCTTTTCACATACTACTCACACTATTGATCTTTTGTTTTATTAACGTCCCGGCAAACACTATTTGACGCCATTTACTAGGATAGTGCAAAGGCTTGTTTGTCTCAGGATAATGAGACTGAGTCGGATATCGGGGCATGGTGCCGGCGATATGGTGGCTTAATAGGAACATGAGTGTGCACTCTCACAAGTTGGGACACACCCTAATATGACCTCAAGTGTTGCTAGAATGTAAAGCACCAATCACTGACTCAATTACATATGGTGTATACCATCAGCTACCATGACTGAGTTAGCTAATTGGACAACAACGTAACTCAGGTGGTGGTGGTGGTGGTGATGATGATGATGGTGATTGTTGTTGTTTTACGTCCTAGCAACATCTAAGGTCATATCAGGACGGGTACCGACTTGCGACAGTGCGCACTCATGGTGATTTTATAGTGCTGTCCCACTGAGAAACCAGGCCGTCGGCCCCATGACCTGATATCCCACTCAGCCACATTATCCTGATACTGAGCCAACCAGTCCTTGCCCTATCCTAATAATGCCGAGCATGTGTAAGTCATTGGCTTGACTCGACCAGGGTTCGAACCCACGAACCCATGGGTTCTTATCCCCTGATCTCCCAAAACAGGAGACGGACGCTCAACTCATTCGCCCCCCCCCCCCCCCGTCTGGTGGTGGTGGTGGTGGTGATGATGATGATAATGATGATGATGATGATTTAACACTGTCTGCAGCAAGGGCCTTTTTCGCAGTGAAAAGTTAGTGGTATTGATTCTGTCAGTTGTCGTTATTCACATTTACATGCCTACATTGAAATTTCCACGAAATTCTGACATGGTCAGATTTGTGTCAAATCAGCAAAAATTATCTCCGATGCAAGTTGGGGGTCAACACACTTGTCCAATAGCCCTAAAGTGCAGCACTATAAAATCCCCAAGACTGCGCACTGTTACAAGTCAGTAACCCTTCCTGATATTGATATGAACTTAGAATATGCTAGAATGTAAAGCGACAACAAACAAACATATATATAATAAAATATAGGGTATGCAATACTATATTTAGATTATATATTATATAATATTCCCCAGCGCCAACCCCATAGCGGTGTTCCTTTATGGTGGCCTGTACTGCTGGTGGGGTGTGAGGTAGGTGTGTGTGTTGGGGGAGGAGGGGGAGGGGGCTCAGTGTCACGTGTGGCTGGCGGCAGGAGTGCGCGTGCGCGCGGTGAATGATCGGGGGACAGGGACGCTACCTGCCCTGGGGAGCACGCGGCACGCTCGGCACATGGCTGGTGTGTTTTGATAAAGGAATCATGCAAGGTTGGGTCCCGTAGTCACCCCCCCCCCCTCCCTCTGTCCTCCCAGCCATACCGCCCTCCACTTTCTCTTCCTCTGTAACTCCCATAAAGCCATCCTTCCCCCCACCCCATTATCTGTACCTTCCCCTTCCTGTGCCATTTACTTCTTCTTCCCCCTCCTTGCCCCCTCCCTCCCCCTCTTCCTGCTCTACCTCATCCCCTCCCCATCCTCCTTCCCCTATTCTCTCCTCTTCCCCCTCTACATCCTACCCTCCTTATCCCCTCCCTCCTCCTCCTCCTCCTCATTGCCCTCCTGCCTTTCCTCCTCTACCTCCTTCCCTCCTCCTCCCCTCCCTCTCATTCCCCATCTCCTTCCGTTCCTCCTCCCCTACCTCCTCCCCTCCTTACCCCTTCCTTCCCCCTTTGCCCCTACCCGCCCCTCCACCTTCTCTACATCCTCCCCCCTCTCCCCCAACTCTTCCTTACTCTCCTCCCCTCTTCTCCCCCTCCCCCTTAATCCTTCCCCTCCCCTCCTCCTCCTTCCTCTCTTCCCCTCTTCTTTCCCCTCACATTAATCCTTCCCTTTCTCCCCCTCTTCCTCCTCCTCCTCCTTACTCTCCTCCCCTATTCTCCCTTCCCTCCCCCTCCTCCTTCCTCTCCTCCCTTTCCCCCCCGCCTTAATCCTTCCCCTTCTCCCACCTCTTCTTCCTCTCCCCCTTCCTTCCTTCCCTTCCTTCTCTCGCCTTCCCCCATCCCTCCTATCTTCGTTCCATTCCTTCCACTTCTCTCCCCGCCTTCGCCTCATCCTCCCCCCCTCCCCTTACCCCTACCAAATGCAGCTCATAGACACAAAACAAAGACTTACCTAACTGATGATTGTCTTAACTTATCTGACTCTTGGCATTACTAGGATATGACATGGACTGATTGAGATACTGTGTCATTCATTCTATTGAGAATACTCATCACCATCATCATCAATCTGTGCCCTGATGAACCGGAAATATGACCATACCACTATAGTTTGCATCTCTTTATGATCATCAGATCTTTGTGTGGCCCAATTACTTGTTGGATCCTGGCACAGACTTCCTCATTGCCAACATGACCTTTGTATGCGATGTATAGTATCTTGCAGTAGCGCCTCATTTCCATGCTTTGTATTCTTCTTTGGAGTTCTGCTGTGAGGGTCCACGATTCACAAGCATCCAGGAAGATGAATGTGACAAACGACTGCATCAGTCACATCTTTTCGCTAAGAGAAATACTCTTGTCCAACCAAACTGGTTGTTGTCTGTGTTATCCGATAGAATATCTCAGGCTTGGAACCCTCATCAGTTATAACTGAGCCGACCTATTTGAAGCTTGTAACTCTCACAACCCTCTGTTCATTCACTTTGTTGATGCCGTGTTGATGTCACTGCTGTTGTTTGTCATCAGCTTGTTCCCCTCGGTACTGATCTCAATGGCGTAGACTGTTGAGGCTTTGTCAAAACGCTCAACTAAATTTGCCAGTTCTTCTTCCTCTCCTGCTGAAGGGGCTGCCACATTACGACGCATCGCGCCGACGTATGTGATTTTTGGCCGCTACGTCGGGATACGTCGTTATGCGTTATGCGTGTGTTAGACACTCATTGGTATACATCAATGTATGCCGATGTTCATCGAGATACGGCATCACACGTCAGGGGGACGACAAAGTTTTGTGCATGCAAACATTGTTCACTACGTTTCACTATGTTGACCTACTTTAAAGGCAGTGGGAACATAGAGTCCTCATACTGACAACGTATGGATAACGTACGCCTAATGTAGGTCTGTACGTTTAGCATTTCTCCAGTGTGTCTTGACGTATGTAACGTATGACGTGTAGTTCTGGTGATCGAATGACTATACAATGTTCACGGGCGTTCTATGAATGTACCATGAGCATAATTCGAGCATTTTTCACCGGGAGGTACGTTAGCCATATGTTGGTCATATGTTGACCATATGTTATGTGTATGGTATGTATACATCCAACTTTGCCCCACATGCCGAAAAGTTTGACGCTTCTCGATGTAATAAAGTGATTTTACGCATTGGCCGCGCACTTGCGAGATGCGTCATAATGTGACAGGGCCTTTAGCCACCATTGTCATCAGCGAAGCGGAGGATGGGAATTGTTCTATCTCCAATGCTAACCTGACTATGCCTTCATGATGCTGATATATGCGTGCACACTGGTGGTTATGTTGAAATGACGCTGCTCGACGTAAAACCGCAATCAGTGACTGACTAACTTTCTCATGAGATGGCAGGCAAAGGCCTACAATGTATGTTATTACAGTTGGAAATTACTCCTTTTCCCCCCGGTGCCTAGTGAGCTGGCATTACTGCAGGGGCCGTATGCATGGAGCGGTGTTAGTGGCGTGTGGTGTTATACCTCTAACTCCGGGTACCTATCTCCGGTTATCGGCGTCGTCAAGAACATTGTCAAGCCGTATGCATGGGCGCTTAAACGGTGAGTGTTAGCTAAACGTGAATGTATTTATAGATTTGGGAAATCCCTCTGCGTTTGTAGCCATATATTAGGCTCAAATCTATTAAATGCTATCGTATTTAACAGAATTACATAAGCAATAAGTGAAATTTTATCAATTTAACCCTAAATTCGAACCGTTATTAATGCCGCCGCCGCATTGGCGGCGATATTCATATTGTCGAATCGACGAATGTAAAGTAAACAAATCGCCGCCGCCGCCAAATCGGCGGCTATATATTAGGCCCAAATCTATTCAATGCGATCATATTTGACAGAATTACATACGCAATAAGTGAAATTTCAGCAAATTAACCCTAAATTCGAAGCAATATTAACGCTGCCGCCGTAACGGCAGCGATATTAATAGTTATATTTTCGAATCGACGAACGTAAAGTAAACAAATCGCCGCCGCCGCTGCATCGACGTCACTTTCCATACTGGCAGCGGCGGCGGTTTGTTTACTGTACCTTCGTCGATTCGAAAATATAACTATTAATATCGCTTCGTTTTCAGGGTTAATTTGCTTAAATTTCACTTATTGCGTATGTAATTCTGTTAAATATGATAGCATTGAGTAGATTTGGGTTCCATCCTGACACTAACCTAACACTAACACCGCTGTAAACCTGCTATGAGCAGAGTTAGAATTTCCGAGTTTAAACGCTCGGTGTTAGGCCTAACACTGCTCCATGCATACCGACTTTTCGGCTCTAAACCAGAAATCCCGCCATAAACGCGTTTTGGGTCGGTAACACCGCTCCATGTATACGGCCCCAGGTGTGTAATTACTGTGCTGACACCTGGTGGTGTCGGCAGGCGTCATACATCGCACACCACGCCAAGCCGGTATGTGCCAGAAACCAGGCACTATTCCCTAAATAGAGCATGCTGGTTTAAGTCGAGTAGGATTCGAACCCACAAACTCATGGGTTCGGATCTCCTGATATTCCACAACAGAAGACGGACACTCAACTCATTCGGCCATCCCGTCTGGTCAGGCCCCATGTAGTTTCATACATGTATACATACATACATACATACATACATACATACATACATACATACATACATACATACATACGTACGTACGTACGTACGTACGTACATACATACATACATACATACATACATACATGCATGCGTGCGTGCGTGCGTGCGTGCATACATACATGCATGCATGCATGCATGCGTGCGTACGTACGTACGTACATACATACATACATACATACATACATACATACATACATACATACATACATACATGCATACACACATACACACACACACACACACAGACACACATCATGCTGTCGACATACACACACACATCATCATGCTGTCGGTCGCGATGCGACAAAGACTGCTTTCATTACTTGACTGCCGCTCTCCATTTAGCTCTCTCATTTCATGAAAGCTGCCTGCAAAAGTGTTGAAGTGCTGCTGGCTTTTGCAAGTTACCAGCGGCACTCTCTCGGGGAGCAAATAGAGGTTTCACACGGGCAAGAACATGTCCAGACAGGTGCAAAACTATTTGTCTCTGCAGTGGCTGGTCGGGAGATGTTGGGAGTTCCATACATCAACCGCCCTTAATGCTGCCACAGTGACATGGATTTCTGTTTAGGGTTTGCTCCCTTAGCCTTCGGTTCTGTCAAGAACCTATACCACAAGGCAGTGATTTACAACTCTGCAGGGCAGGGGCGTCAATCTCCCTGAGGTATTGCAATACCTGCAATACCTGCATACCACTTGCAATACATACTTGCACACACATACATACATGCATACATATATACATGCATACATACATGCATACATGCATACATACATACACACACATACATAGATACACACATACAATCACACATACACACATACAAACAACCATACACCCATACAAACATACATACATACACACACACATTCATACACAAATTGACAGTGATGCACTTAAGCCTACTCAACTAAACCACTTGTGTTCACACACACACCTTCGGGCGACTCGGGCTAAGTCGCCTCATCTAATCTACGTCGTAAAGCGGTCTACATGAGGCAAACTAGTTCAGTCGACTCAGCCCTAATTTGCCTGAGAGCAGCGTTCACATGCACGATCTGAGTCGACTTAGATGAAGCAAACTAGTTGAGGCGACTTAGGGCCCGTGTGTGACCGGGGCTTTAGTTACTCTGTCACATTATCATGAGACTAAGCCAAGTAGTCCTTACCATGAGTACTAGATAAGGTAGTGACAAGTATTGCCTTTGATTGGAGAGCGAACCCACATGAGAAGCCCTACCCACTCGACCCATCTCATCCGGTCGCTTAGTTTACAGTCAGTATATTTAGAATGTGTGTTTCCTAAGCCGCGATGATGATGTGTGATGATCACCTGTCTTAAAAAGTCAAAGCGCTGGCTGGCTTCCAATGCAGGAGGTGGTGGGTTGGGACCCCGATGGAGTCAAACTAATGACGTACACAATTTATACTTTTTATTTAGCCTGGACTTAGGCGTTAATAGCATAGGGCAAGGATTGCTTTGCTCATTATCAGGATAGTGTGACCGAATGGGGTATCGCTGGGATAGCACTATGAAGTAGCTATGAGTGCGTACTGTCACAAAACGGTACGTATCCTGATATGACCTTACATATTGCTAGGACGTAATGCCCCAACAAACAAACAAAATTCGAAAAGGCGGAAACCTCATACTTCATAGGCCACCAGGGAAGGTATAGTTAAACCAGAAGTCACATTTCTCTGTCTGTATGTCTGTCTGTCTGCCTGTCTGTCTGTCTGTCTGTCTGTCTGTCTGTCTGTCTGTATGTCTGTCTGTCTCTCTCTCTCTGTCTCTCTCTTTGTCTCTCTCTTTGTCTCTGTCTGTCTCTTTCTATCTCTCCCTATCTCTCTCCACTCTTGATCTCCCTCGCTCCCTCTCCTCCCTCTCCCTCTCCCTCTCTCCTCCCTCTCCCTCCCTCTCCATCTACCTCTCTCCCCCCTTTCCATCTTCCTCACCGTCCCTTTCCTTCCCCTGTTTCCACCTTTCCACCTCCCTCTCTCTCCCTTCTCTCTCCCCTTTCTCTCTCTCTCTCTCCCCATTCTCCACCCTCCCCCTCTCCCCCCTCTCTCTCACACTCTCTTTTTGAGGTGGTGGAGGGGAAGGGCCGACTTTCATTCTGGCATATGACAATGCTCATGGCACTTAGTCATTAATGTACGCATCACATCCCATAATTTGGTTTCCTCCCTAACACACACTCACACACACAAACACTCACACACACTTACACACATATACTCACACACACTAAGTCACAGTACTCACACTCACACCCACACACTCACACTCACACACTCAGCCACACACACACTCACACACACTCAGTCACACACACACACAGAAACACACACACGAGCGTCCAAGCCCTTGCCCTGTTGGTGTTCCTACACCACACCTACCACCTCCAGCCCCACACACTCACACTAACACACAGTGTCACACACACACGAGCGTCCAAGTCCTTACCATGTTGGTGTTCCGACACCACACCTATCACCTCCAGCCCCACACACTCACACTAACACACACTAACACACACACACACACACACACACACACACACACACACACACACACACACGAGCGTCCAAGTCCTTACCATGTTGGTGTTCCGACACCACACCTACCACCTCCAGCCCCCACCGCCTCCTCACGACCCCCCCCCCCCCAGTCCCTACCCGCCTCTCTACCCCCCTCCCTACCCCGTACCGGTGCTGACTCACTTCGCCCCAAACACCCGTAGCCCCAGGGACCATCTTTAATGCACCTGTCTGTCCACCCGAGTTCTGCTTTAATGATGATTTTCAGGCCCGTCCCTTCTGCTTACGAACCGGGCTGAGGCTGGCCTTAATTGGGTTGTTTGTGGCCGTCACCTTTTCACTAGCACCTCTCTCTCCTGCCCCTCCTCCACTCCATTCCCACTCACCCCTCCCTTCCACTCCCACACCACCTTCCCTCCCCCTCCCCTCTGCTCTCAACCCCCATTCCCTTCCCTCATAAGCCCCTCTGTCCTGACGCTCCTCCGCGTGCCACTCCCCTCTCCCCCTCCCCTTCCTCTTCCCCCCTCCCCTCCCCCTCCCCTCCACTCCACTCCCACTCACCCCTCCCTTCCACTCCCACACCACATTCCCTCCCCGTCCCCTCTGCTCTCAATCCCCATTCCCTTGCCTCATCCGCCTCTCCCTAGCTCCTCCTCTCCCTCCTCTTCCCATCACCTCCCCTTCCCCCCTGTACCTCTCCCCCTCTCGTCCCTCCTCTTCCCCCGCTCGCTCCCCCTCCTCTTCCCCGTCCCCTCTCCCCTCCACTCCTTCCTCTTCCCTCTCTATTTCCCCTCCCTTCCCTCCCTTCCCCCTACCCCCCGATCCACCTCCGCTCCGGCCTCCCTCCGCTCCTCACTCACGCATCCCTCCCCACTCCCGCATCCCCTACTCCCTCCTCTCTCTCACGCGTCTCCGCCTCCCCTTCCCTCCTCCTCTCCCCTCCCCTCACTCCCTCTCCCACCCCGTCTCAGTCTACCTCTCCGCCTCCTCTCCTCTCTTCCTCCCCCTCCCCTCTCCTCTCTCCCCTCTCCCACCGACCCTCCTCCACATTCACCTCTCCCTACCCTCCACTTCAACTTCACACATACATACACAATACCATGGGAACCCTTCACCGAATTTGCCGTCATATTTCATTCATGTGTTTGATCCCTGGCCGAGTCAAGCCAAAGACTTGTAAACTTGATACTTCTCACCAACTTGGCTGGCGTTCGACATTACTAGCACCTTTACGTGCTTTGTCTACACTCTCCACCAAGTCTGATGGTCCCAGGTCTACTCCGGAACTGTTCCTATCCGCCATTTTCAATCAAAACAGGCCGGGCACAGTTGCCGAATCTGTGAGGGCCTCGCGTGCGGGAGATCAAGTGTTTGGTTCCCGGTCGAGTCAAACCAATGACTTATAAAATTGATTCTTGTCTCTTCCTAGCCTGGCGCTCTGCATTAATAGGATAGGGCAAGGACTGGTTCCCCCACTGTCAGGATAATGTGACTGAGTGGGATATCGGGTCTTGGTGCCAGCGGCCTGATTTCCAAGTGCAGCATCACTATAAATTCACCATGTGTGTGCACTGTCACAACTCGGTACCCGTCCTGATATGACCTTAGAGGTTGCCAGGACGTAAAACTGTAACCATGACGCAACCATTTTCAATCATGGCCGAGTGGGTCAGGCAATGGTTCCCCGCCTTGTGGATCACAAGTTTAAACCCTACTGAGTATAAATAAGATTGACCAAATTTACATATTTTTTTAACTTGCTTGGCACTCAGCATTACTGGTGTGGTAAGGACTGGTTTGCTCAGTGTCAGGATAATGTGACTGAGTGAGATGTGGGACCAAACTGATTGTTTGATTGATTAATTGATTGACGATTGGTTTACGACATCACAACAACGTCCAAATTCACTGCCAAAAGCAAATAGCGGCAGTACTATAAAAGCATCATGACATGAGTGCACGTGCATCAGTTGGTACCTGTCCTGATATGACCTGAGCTGTTATTAGGACCCTTCTCCGTGGGGTGTAACCTGATGTGGTTGATAATGATAGTCCGTTCGGTAACCCATCACTTACGCTGAAACTGAGGAACTCCCACCCCCACCACCACCAGGAACTCTATCGTCTGTCTTAATTAATTAATAAATGAATGAATGAATAAATAAATAAATAAATACCGGAATGACAATATAGCAATGATATTACCAGACCGCCTTGTGTGTCACTCTCATCCCCACTCTCACTCACAGTTTCACTCAGTTCCCCCCTCTCCCTCTCCCTTTCCCTTTCCCTTTCCCTCTCCCTCTCCCTCTCCTTCTCTCCCTGTCCCTTCCCCTCTCCCTCCCCTTCCCCCTGTCCCTCCCCTTCTCCCTCTCCATCTCCCCCTGCCTCGCTCCCGTCCCCCCTCCCTCCCCTTCCCCCCTCTCCCTCCCCTTCTCCCCCTACCCCCTCTCCCTCCCCCTACCCCTCTCCCTCCCCCTCCTCCCCTCCCCCTTCCCCTCTCCCCCTTCCCCCTTCCCCTCTCCCCTACCCCCTCTCCCTCCCCTTACCCCTCTCCCTCCCACTCCTCCCCCCTCCGCTACCCCTCCCCTCTCCCCCCTACCCCTACCCCTCCCCTACCCTCTCCCTCCCGCTACCTCTCCCCCTACCCCCTACCCGCGCGCGTGTGTGTGTATGTGTGCGCGCGTGTATTTGTGTGTGTGCGCACGTATGTGTGCATGTGTGCGCGCGTGTATATGTGTGTGCGCGTGTCGCTGTGGTTCAGTGAAATGACGAAAGGAATGGCAAATATAATAGGACAAAAGAAAATGATAGGCAAGATGGGGTTTGTAATCGTGATGAGGGAGTTGTAGAGGGGGGTGGAGGTGTACCGCCTTGCATGGGAAGGACTAGATAAAAGATTCACCCCGTACTTCCAGTACAGGGGTGAACGAAAACGTAGTCTAAATACGGGAGAAAATAGCTTTAGTATGGAACAAGAAGTAGACTGCCTGGCACCAGTGTCAAATGGTTACTTATATCAGTAATTGTATCATTGGTAGTGGTAATGGTGATAAAGATGGTGGTAATAATGATAATAGTGATGACTAATTCTAGCGTTAGTAGTGGTAATGGTGATAACAATGGTAATGATAATACTAGTGATGACTGTAAGTGTATCATTGGTTGTGGTAATGGTGATAATGATGGTGGTAGTGATGATAATAGTGCTGACTGTAATTGTATCATTGATAATAATGGTAATGGTGATAACAATGGCAATAATGATGGCGGCAGTGATGATAATACTGCTGACTGAAATTGTATCATTGATAGTAGTGGTAATGGTGGTACCGATGGTGATAATGATGGTGGTAGTGATGATAATAGTGCTCGACTGCAATTGTATAATTGGTAGTGGTATCACTGGTAATGGTGATAACGATGGTGATAATGATGGTAATAGTGATGACTGAAATTGTATCATTGATAGTAGTGGTAATGGTGATAACGATGGTGACAATGATGGTGGTAATAATGATAATAGTGATGACTGTAATTGTAATGTTAGTATAGTTGTAATGGTGATAATGATGGTGATAATGATGGCGGTAGTGCTGATAATAGTGATGACAGTAATTGTAGTGTTAGTTAGTAGTAGTTATAGTAATACGGAAGGAAGCTGGTGATAATGGTGCCGACAGTGATGGCGATAACTACTATTGTCATAGCTCTGCAGCTATTGCGGTGATTATATTACCAGTGACAGTGCCGACATAAGTAGTGCGAGGCCTCGCTTGTGGCGCCTCTTTGTGACAGGCTGGGGCGTCCCCTTGCGCCAACATAAAGCCGAACTGCGCCTGCGCGGACGCCCCTGACTGCGCCTATCTGCCACGCACATGCGCCCCGACTTTGCACGGACAATATTTGAATTTAATTAAGTGTGAATACCTTAATTAAGTCTAAGATAATGGCGCGTCCTTTTATTGAGATCGGCTCGGCCAATCACCATATCGCTTTCAGGCGTCGTCGGGCTGCCAATCCAAAAGCCCCCTGTCATTAACAAATCATCGCCATTCAAATGAAAGCAATGTCCAATTCGTCGCTTCTTTCCACGAATAATTCACCGACTATATGTATATATATTTTGTATTTGTAATAGCAATTCTAATTCGCGTCATGGCGTGCTGGGGTGATGGGGTGGTGGTGATTATTGCAGCCATGCGATATTTTCGCGGTCATGAGCGGGTGAACCGTTTGTAAACGGTGACCACACGGCGCTTTTGTTCCTGTCATGCAGTGGGGTTGTCAATCAATGGCGGGGAATGGCGGCGCCTTCTCTGGCTTGGTTTACTAACAGGTAACGAACCATTTCAACCTATGTTGCTTCTTTGGTGTGATGGATAGTTTGTGTTAGCTTGTGTGACATCGGGCTTTGTCGGTTTAATATTATTTTTATCGCGAACGACTGGGAAATATCTCTCTGGTAGTTTGTATGCAGAATGTGCATCCTTTACGTATGATTGATATGTTGCATCGACGTGTATATTATATTATTAGATTCTGGGATATATTAATTAATATGTGAATGCAAATAATTGTGTATGCGTTCATATTATCTATCATTCATTATGTAAATATAAATATGTAGATGAGTTTAGGTGCTATCTAAATATAAATATAAATAATGATGTAGATGAGTTTACTTTCTATCTAAATCATTATGTAAAGATATAGATAAATATGTAGATGAGTTTAGGTTCTATCTAAATTATTATGTGAATATAAATATGCAGATGAGTTTATATTGTATTTAGAACATATGTAAATATAAATATGTACATATGAGTTATGTTGTATATAAGTCATTATGTAAATATAAATATGTAGATATGGGTTTATGTTGTGTATAATCCTTTTATAAATAGAAATGTGGAGATAAGAGTTATGTTGTATATAAATCATTATGTAAATACAGATACGTATTGGTGTATGTCCTATATAAATGACTATGTAAATATAATTATGTAGATATGACTATTTTATGTCATTCATTATCGAAACCAATTTTATGCTCGGAGTTCTTGGTCGCATTATGTGAATGTATATAATCACTTTATATCTGAATGGCAATCGTAAAAATACAGCTTCCAACATTCCAGGTTCTTGCAGTGAGTATGGCCTTTGCTGCAGACACAGCACTACACATCCACCAATCAATCAGTCAGGTCCATCACTGTCTCTGGCATTATTGTAGTATTGCCTTATGGAACTGTATGGTAGTGTACCAGTGGCTCCACCTGGATGTTCATCGTGGTAACTACTGTCTTTCCGCACCCCCGCCCATTTACCAAGTGAATAACAGCTATATTCTGGGATGAAAGATCTCCGCGATTTCGCGGATTTTCGGGATTTTTCCTGTAGCTATAAGTGTATACTAATACGTTGTTCAAATGCCGCAGCACTATAAGTGTATACTAATACATACACCATCAGCGTATACTAATATGTGGTGCAGAAGCCGCAGCACTATCACGTATCAGCGTATACCACTAATAAATGCTTCAAATGGCGCAGCACGATCAGCGTATACTACTAATACATGCTTCAAATGGTGCAGCACTATCAGCGTATACTACTAATACATGCTTCAAATAGCGCAGCACTATCAGCGTATACCAATATGTACTAGACCCGACTTCTTGGAATTTTCCGCGATTCCCTGACAATGGTAAACCTATGGGAGAATTTCCGCATTTCCGCTTTTTTTTCCCGGAGAGCACTTTCATCCCTAATTTAATATTGTTGTAATTTCCACTGGGACTGGTACAAACAATGTTGTTGGCCTGTACTAGGGCACCACCAGTGTGCGAATAGATGGTGACGGAGATACAGACAATTTCAGTTATTTAAACTCATATACTTCTCATATGTATACATGTATACATGTATGCATGTATACATGTATATATGTATATACGTATATATATACCAGATGGGTTGGCCGAATGAGTTGAGCGTCTGTCTCCTGTTTTGGGAGATCGGGGGATCTGAACCCGTGGGTTTGAATCTTGGTCGAGCCAAACCAATGACTTAACAATTTATACTTTTTGCTTCCTAGCGAGGTCATCGGCATTATCAGGATAGGGCCAGGACTGGTTGGCTCAGTGTCAGGATAATGTGACTGAGTGGGATATCAGGTCATGGTGCCAGTGGTCTGGTCTCCCAGTGGGGCAGCACTATAAAGTCCCCATGAGTGCACACTGTCACATTTTGCTAGGATCTAAAACTCCAACAACCAACCTATATACATTAAAACCTCTAACCGACCACCTTCACAGATTGACCACTCCCCTATATTGATGGCTTTAACTGGGTCCAAAACGATCGCCCATACAATACCATTGTAACAATTGTAATGAAGACGATGTGACTGCTTCGATGCCCAAGTAACAAGTGCTGTTTATTGTAGCTCACTTTACCACATCACATTCCACGCATGCGCGTTCACTCTGCTGGTACCGGCTTGTCCCGGTGCACACACATATACTACAACAATATAAAAAAACCTCCTTAAACCGACAACCTCCCAAAATATACCATTTAAAGTCGGTCCCATGGTCGGTCGATTTAGAGAGGCTTTACTGTATATGGCGTATGTATGTATATATATCATATTTACATGTATATGTATGTATGTGTATATATTAATAATAATAATAATGACAAAGTACTGTTAACTGAAGCATTTGGCTCCCAAATTTGAAAATTGGTGGTTTTGGTGGGTGAAGTGTTAGTACGGAGTCGCCCCGCCCGGTGGGAGGAGAGGGGTGGTTGACCCCGGCTCACCTGGATATCGACAACACCTGAGACGCTGGATCACCACACCTGCACTTCAAAGGCGCACCTGTGGGAGCGTCTCAGCGGCCTCAGTGTGGCGCGTGCGCGTGCGCATGCGTGTACGGGGCTGCGCGTGAGTAAAGTGCTGAGGCTAGGAAAGGCCAACTGCTTGACTATTTGGTTGGTTGTTGAAGTTTTATATCCTGGCAACATCTAATGTCATATCAGGACGAGTACTGATTTGTGACAGTACCCGCTCATGGCGACTTTATAGTGCTGTCCCACTGGGAACTCAGGCCACTGGCACCATGATGCGATATCCCACTCAGTCACATTATCCTGAACACTGAACTAACCAGTCCTAGCCCTATCCTATTAATGCCGAGCGTCAGGCTAGGAAGCAACAAGTATCAACGTTATAAGTCATTAGTTTGACTCGACCGAGAACCGAACTCCGGAGGCCAATGCTCTACCGATTCAGCCAGCATGCCCGATGCTTGACTAGTTTACGAACGTGTTGCAATGCTACTGGTGCTGCATGACAGGTCCATCTCTGACACCCCCCCCCCCACCTCCCCCCACACCCTTCTGTGAATTCATTAGCACACGTAGACAAGAAATTCCTGCTCCATGACTCGAGTGTGGGTCCACACATGAGCCTGTCTCAAAAGGTGATAACTAATTTAGTTTTTTCCCCGTGTAATGATTGACGCAAAACAGCACGGAAACGGTTACAGTGAAAACACAGGGACATTTGCTTCAAATCAATATGTATTCTATTGGGATTATGAAAGACCATGTAAAAAACAAATCAGTTTATCCTGAGCAAATGCACATGTTGATCGTTACAATGGACAAAGTTTTGTCCCATTTTACTTATCACCTTTTGAGACAGTCTCATATGTATATGTCTCCTTATAAGTTATAATTGCTTAACAAGTCTTAACAATCAATACAGGCAAAGAGAAAGGAAGAGTATAAAGTGTGAAAGAAGAGACAGAGTCAAGCCCTCTGGTTTATTATTTATATGGTACATGGATTCAGTGTAGAGTATCACCCCACCCTATTCTCCCAATGAGAAACAAGCATTCTTAGCTCTACCAATAGGGATCCAGCATTCCTGGTCCCCATGGTTACCAGTGATCTGCCCACCACTCCCAAGCTGTGTGGCTCCCCTGGCCACCACCTGCATTGAGCCTGACTGAGTGTGGTGATCCTGACTAGCAGAGGGGGGAGGGGATAGGCTCTTAGTGCCCCTTACACACAGTCCTGCCAGCACCACTATGTCTATTTACCTCTCAATCAAGCACCGCCAGGACCTACGTATACACATATGTGCACCTGGTCACGTATACCCGATCAATAATAGAACATTTGCATTCCCCCACCAATGCATTAAATCAGAATATTTTACATAGTGTTATCAGTTATCGTTTCAGGAATTAAGGTTCAGCAATGCCAAAGTGAATTGTTACTAATGTTAATATACTTGCCTCACACACAAACACTTACATCAACTCACGTTCACACAGACTGAAGCACACACTCAAATGCACTCAAGCACACTCACACCACCACCAGACGTAGTGGTCCAATCGGTAGAGCGCAGGCTTCCTGCGCGGAAGGTTGGCAGTTTGAATCCCAGCCAAGTCAACCCAATGACTTACAAAATGTGTAAGTGTCGCTACCTAGCCTGGTGCTTGACATTGCTAGGAGAGGGTTAGTAAGTTCAATATCAGGATAATGTGAAGTCAGGATAATGCGAACTCAGGATAATGTGATGGAGTGGGAAATTGGGTCATTGTACTGGTGGTTTTGTCTCCCAATGGGGCGGCACGGCAAAAGTCGCCATGAGTGTGCACTGTCACAAGTCGGTACCCATCCTGGTATGACCTTAGATGTTGCCAGAATGTAAAGCCCCAACAAACAAACAACAAACACACACACTCACTCACTCCCACCCTCACATCCCCACACACACATACTCAAACACATACTCACACACACTCACGTACAAACACATCCACTCGCACCCACACACTCACACACCCGGACCGGACGGGGTGGCCGAATGAGTTGAGCGTCCGTCTCCCGTTTTGGTAGATCATTGGGTTCGAACCCTGGTTGAGTTAAACCAATGACTTACAAATTGATAATGGTCGCTTACTAGCCAGGCGCTTGGCATTAATCATAGGATAGTGCAAGGACTGGTTGGCTCAGTGTTTAGGCTAATATGTCTGAATGGGGATATCAAGTCATCCCGCTGGTGGCCTGGTCTCCCAGTGGGAAAGCACTATAAAGTCGTCATTATGCGCGCTTTCATAAGTCGGTACCTATCCTGATATGATCTTAGATGTTCCCAGGATGTACAACCCCAACAAACAAACACACATACATACATACATTCACCACACCTTCACATCCCCACATACACATGCTTCTCACACACTCACTCACACTTACAAGCACATCCACACACACCCCACATTCGCATACACACACACACCGACACCCACGCACTCAAGCACACCCACACACTCAAACACACACCGACACCCACACACTCAAACACACACCGACACCCACGCACTCAAGCACACCCACACACTCAAACACACACCGACACCCACACACTCAAACACACACCGACACCCACGCACTCAAGCACATCCACAAACTCAAACACACACCGACACCCACACACTCAAACACACCGACACCCACGCACTCAAGCACACCCACACACTCAAACACACACCCAGACCCACACACTCAAACACACACCCACACTCGCAACCACACTTGCCCTCCATCCCCCCACTCCCACCCACCCCAACCCCTACACACAACCTGATTCAGTGCTCTCCAGTCCAGATTCCTAATAAGTGTGTTCTGGCGTCGAATTGCATGTAAATGATGTCAACCCCACGCCCCCCTCCCCCACCATGAGCCCCACCAAACAAACAGGCGGGTCCCGGTGTGCGTTGCATATTCTCAGCATTGTTTCCATTGTTACCTGGCGAGCGCGTTTGTTCCAAAGCCGGATGTGATCGGACTGTCCCAGTGCGCATGCCTCGTCGCAAAGCGCACTTCCGGTAGTGGGAAATGTGGCCGGTAGTCCAGGTCCCGCCGTCACCAGGTGCCGTCTGATATGACTAAAATAACTCCATCGTGGAACCTTTTGTTACGATAATCTAAATTATTCATCCCACTGAACAACGGGTGCCTCTACGGTAGTGTGCCGTCCGAACGACTTTTGAGTGTTGCAGGGTCCGTACGAGGCCTGGAATGTCTTGAAAGGTCTTGAACTTCATTTTCCCAATATCAAGGCATTGAAAAGCCTTGAATTTAACCTATTTTATTTAATTAGTCTTGAAAAGCTTTGAATACCATTAAACTGTCCCCACTGATCTAAAGTAGTCTGAAATCACCATTCGCTATTGTTTTTTCTCTCTGAAATCCGAATGAAGATAGTTTTGAATTCCTATCAAAAACAGCATTGAAATAGCCTTGAATTCCATATGTTCACATGTGTATGGAGCCTGGTGTTGCGATGGTGATTCCACCGTCACTATGACACAGGCGTGTTTTGGGGTGTGTTTTTTTGGTGGTTGAACGGCACTAGTACCACATCAAGTCATTGGAATATCAAGTCATTGGGATAGCGCTGTACATGTACAATAATAACTGAAGAGCATAGCTTAACATATATATATATAGGTATAATAACAGCCACCGAAGATAGATTTCATAGCACACAAACACACACAAACACACACACACCCTCCGTATTCTTCCGTATGTGTTATGGAGTCTTGTTTGTTGGAGTTTTACGTCCTAGCAACAGCTTAGGTCATATCAGTACGGGTACCGACTCATGACGACTTTATAGTGCTTCCCCACTGGGGAATCAGGCTGCCAGCACCATGGCCTGATATTCCCACTCAGTCACATTATCCTGACTGAGCAAACCAGTCCTTGCCCTATCCTATTAATGTCGAGCGCCAGGCTAGGAAGCGACAAGTATCAATTTTAAAGTCATTTGTTTGACTCAACCGGGAACCGAACTCCCGACCTTCCGCACACGAGGCCCGCGCTCTACCGATTAGGCCACCGCGTCCGGTGTTATGGATTCAAACACTGAATATAAAAAAAACAGATTTGTTTGTTTCGTTACGGAATCGCCATCCACCAAAAAAAGGTTTGCTTACCCCTGTTTTACGTCATAACTGTAGCGGGAAACTAATGTTCTCCTTCTGCCATTGCTTAATTTTCATGGTAAAAGTAAAGGGCCTGTCACACTACGATGCATAGCCTTAGCATATGCCGACGTATGTGATTTTCGACCAACATGTCGTCATACGTTACGTATACGTTGGGCGAACATCGGGTACATTCCGGGTACGTCGTTATACGTCGCCGTGCATCGAGGCTCCGAAAAATGTGTGTGCATGCTGAAAATTTCCAACATATGTCGATGTGTGGCTCGTACGTTGAATGTATGCTGCATGTATGTTCGGGATACGTCGCCGTACATTGGGAGTAATTTAGGGATATTGGTATACGTTGCTGTACGTTAGCCGTACGTTCAGCCAGTGGGAATGTGCAGTCCGCGTACAGTCCGCATCCTGCCAATGGATGCATTACATACTCTTAACATGCTTCGAATGTATGCCTGCGGTATCTGCAGCATATTTAACGTATACGCCATACTTCTAGCGATGGAGTAACGTATGTAGAGTTGGTCAGCATTCCATTAGCGTATGCGAGCGTTTTGCGAATGTTTTGCGAGGCACATGAACGCTCTCATACGCTAGCAATAGTAGGTCAGAGATACGTTCTGCATACGTTACGAATGGTGTATGTACGTTGTGTGTATGTTGTGTATACACCCATTTTTATCCCCCTCCGCTGAAAAGTTTGACTAATGCCGACATACTGGCAATTTTTTTTAACGTTGAGCATGTGCTGATGCCGTACGTCGTAGTGTGACAGGGCCTTTACAGAAAAATCATCCAAGAATACTGAAATATGTGAAAATAGCTTGGACGGTTTTTTCTGGAGGCCAAAACTGGAATTATGGTTTTATTTTAATTCAGTTTTTTTCTGGCTGCCGAAAAACCTCTGAAATACACTATTTGCATCGCTCTTGCGACTCAGTGGGATGCTGGGTGTCCCCACGATAACCTAAAAAAAATTTCAGTTTTTTTTTCCCGCACCCAATCACATCCTGATATAGATATATAATAGATATAGTGCAGTAGTCTGCACTGACCTCTCATGCAAGGAGCCGCATAGACAGATAGGCATGGGTAGTATGGTGATATCAGGGAGCCTAGGTGGTGTAATGGTTATCACACTGGCCTGGAATGGAAAGAGATGTGGATTCGAGTCCCGCTCTAGGTGCAATATTTCCCATTTTCATCACCGCCATGACAATATTTTAGATATATTATATGTATATCATAGATATATTATGTATATATTATATATATAATATATATATATATAATATCATTGTATTTTATTATGCGTATATTGATACGAAATGCTGATTACATAATCACTTCGTTTGTTTATTTATTTATTTATTTATTTATTATATATATTCATTTCAAGAGCTTTTAATTTCCCGGAAGTGGCACTTACCGGAAACACCCGCCATCCATGGACAAGTAGGAGCTACCATGTCTCCCCCCCCCCCCCCCCACCGCCCACCGGCCCCCGCCCCCTCTGGCTGCTTGATTGAGATTGCGGTGAACCTGTTTGTCGTGTGCTGTGGTACTGCGCATGCGTTAAAAGGTGGGTGCTTGCCAGCAGGCAATTGGCACCGTTACCTGTGGCAGTGGGTGGGTGGGGTGGGGTGAGGGGTGGAAGTAGGGTGCACTAACCACCCACAGACCATCGCTACCACAAATATCTTTTTGTTTGTTGTGTTACGTCCCAGCAACATCTAAGGCCATATCAGGACAGATACCGGTTTGTGGTTGGTTTGTTGTTTGAGTGTTTCGTCCTGGCTACATCTAAGGTCATATCAGGATGGGTACAGACTTGTGACAGTGCACACCCATGGTGACTTTATAGTGCTGCCTCATTGGGAGACCAGGCAGCCAGCACCATGACCTGATATCCCACATAATCACCTTATACTGATACTGTGCTAACCAGTCCTTGCCCTATCCTAGTGATGCCGAGTGTACGCGAGGTCCGCGTTCTACTGATTAGTCCACCGAGCCCAGTGACTAGTGTCAGTCTAGAGCTATCAAAGTCAATAACACACACATACACACATACATACATACACATATACACACATACATGCATTCATGCAAACATACACACACTTGCATACATACACACATACATGCATACACATCATCATCATCATGCTGTCGGTCGCGATGCGACAAAGACTGCTTTCATTACTTGACTGCCGCTCTCCATTTAGCTCTCTGCTGTGAGAGTTGTGTCCATGAGTCGGTCTTAATGTCTCTCAGCTTCAGGTTTCTCTTGATGGTATCTTTGAACCGGAGACGGGGGCGCCCTCTCTTTCTGTAGCCAAAAGACAGTTGAGAATAGAGGATCTGCTTTGGTAGCCTGTCTGATGACATCCTCATGAGGTGTCCAGTCCACCGGAGATTCTTTTTGATCAGAAGATCTTCCATAGAGGGCAGCCCCATCCGTTCGAGTATTTCCTTATTCGTCACTTTGTCCTTCCAGGTTAGCCTCATGATTGAACGCAGATGTCGCATCATGAAGGCATGCAGCTTTTTCACCTGCTGTCTGTACGCTGTCCAGGCCTCGGCTCCGTATAGTAGGGTGGATAGCACGATTGCGCGGTAGATCTTACCTTTGACCCGAATGGACACATGGTGGTTGTTCCAGAGTCTCTGGCGTAGTCGGCCGAAAGATGCGCTAGCCTTGGCCATCCTCCTCTGTATCTCAGCATCAATGCGTCCATCACTTGATATTGTGCATCCGAGATAGGTGAATTCCGGAACAGAGTTCAGCTTGTTTCCGTCAACCATGATCTCCTCCTCTCGGGTTCTTGTAGAGTTGGGTTGGTACAGCACCTCTGTCTTCTTGATGTTAATTTTCAGGCCAAACTTCTTTGATGCATCGGAGAAAGCGTCCACTATTTTCTGGGTCTCTTCAGCAGAGTGGGCAACCAGTGCACTGTCATCTGCGAATAGTAGCTCTCTCACCAGTATCTGAGTAGTCTTGGTCTTCGCTCTGAAGTGTGCGACATTGAATAGGTCAGCGCTCTGTCTGGACTGTATATAGATGCCATCCCCCATGTCTCGGAAAGCCTCGTCTAGCATTGCTGATAGGAAGATGGAGAAGAGCGTGGGGGCCAGTACACAACCTTGCTTGACCCCATTGGTAACCGCAAACGATTCCGAGACTTCCCCTCCAGCACTAACGTTCGCCATCATTCCTGTATGTAGAGCCTCGATCATAGTTGTGAACTTCTCTGGGCATCCGTACTTCCTCAGTAGCTGCCATAGCCCGGTCCTCCCGACTGTATCAAATGCCTTAGTGAAATCGACTAAGGCATTTGATATGTATGTGTGTGTATTTGCATACACACACATACATATATACATGCATACATATACCAGGGATGAAAGATCTCCGCGATTTAGCGGATTTCCGGGATTTTTCCTGTAGCTATAAGTGTATCCTAATACATTGTTCAAACGCCGCAGCACTATAAGTGTATACTAATATGTTGTTTTACGCTGCAGCACCATCAACGTATGCTAATATGTGGTACAGACGTCGCAGCACTATAAGCGTTTACTACTAATAAATGCTTCAAACGGTGCAGCACTATCAGCATATACCAATATGTATGAAACCCGACTTCCGGGAATTTTCCGTGATTCCCTGCCGATGCTAAACCTATGGGAGAATATCCACATTTCCGCTTTTCTTCCCAGAGACCACTTTCATCCCTGATATACACACATACATATATACAATACATATACATACACATAATTGCATACATACATACACGCATACACATACATACATGCAAACATACACATACTTGCTTACATGCATACACTTACATACATACATGTCATCATCATGCTGTCGGTCGCGATGCGACAAAGACTGCTTTCATTACTTGACTGCCGCTCTCCCATTTTTGTGCGGTTGTACATTTCATGAAAGCTGCCTGCAAAAGTGTTGAAGTGCTGCTGGCTTTTGCAAGTTACCAGCGGCACTCTCTCGGGGAGCAAATAGAGGTTTCACACCGGCAAGAACATGTCAAGACAGGCGCAAAACTATTTGTCCCTGCAGTGGCTGGTCGGGAGATGTTGGGAGTTCCATACATCAACCGCCCTTAATGCTGCCACAGTGACATGGTTTTCTGTTTGGGGTTTGCTCCCTTAGCCTTCGGTTCTGTCAAGAACCTGTACCACAAGGCAGTGGTTTACAACTCTGCAAGGCAGGGGCGTCAAACTCACTGAGGTATTGCTATACCTACAATACCTGCATACACAATTGTACACACATACATACATACATACATACATACATACATACATACATACATACATACATACATACATACATACATACATACATACATATGCACACATACATACATATATACATACACATACACACATACATACACACATGCAGACATACACATACTTGCATACATACATACATGCACACACACATGCACACACACATGCACACACACACACACAGAAGGGCCTAATCCAGCTGACTGCGAATGACTTGTTTGAAAGGTAGTCCCCCTGACTTGAGATATTGTCTTCGCGGAACACTTAGTAAGACCACTGTGCGCTGGCTGTTGATTTTGTAGTAAGACGCGGTGGGTTATCCCTGGTGTTTGATGTCGGGACGCCGGGGTGGTTGTTGTGAGTGGGTGTGATGGGGTGTGAGTGGGTGTGACTTGTGGATGGCTGATTAGGGGCAGTGGGAGACAGGTGTGACAGCTTCTCACCGCCTGTTGGCACGGCCAGGCGCACTGCGGTGGGCTCGGTGTGGGAGGTGTGAAGGCGCGTGCAGTGTGCCCCACTGTAGGCATCCCAGGGGCCGAGTGGCAGGCAACGCGCGTACGTTGGGGCTACCAGCATTTACTTTTGTGTTGCGATTTCTGATTTTAACAAATTTAATCAAATTTAAATGTCGGGTCCAGTATTTCGTTCACATGCTAGATTCAGCATTATAATTATAAGCAAAATACAGTATTTCGTTTATACTTACTTATAGGCCAGATCCGATATTTCGACTATATCAGTATATGCCAAATTCAGTATTTCAACTATATGCCAGAGCCAGTATTTAAACTATATGCCAGAGCCAGTATTTCAACTATATGTCAGATCCAGTATTCCAACTATATGCCAGATCCAGTATTTCAACTATATGCCAGATCCAGTATTTCAACTATATGCCAGATCTAGTATTCCAACTATATGCCAGATCCAGTATTTCAACTATATGCCAGAGCCAGTATTTCAACTATATCATATATGCCAGATCCAGTATTTCAACTATATGCCAGAGCCAGTATTTCAGCTATATACTGGATACAGTATTTAAACTATATGACAGAGCCAGTATTTCAACTATATACTGGATACAGTATTTCAACTAGATGCTAGATTCAGTATTTTAACTATAGACCTATTTCAATGTTTACTAACATCGTGTATGCATGCGCAGCTTGGCTGCAGAACGAAGGCACACTGCCATTGAGTTTGCCGGTACGCGCAGTGCAAAACGTTAATTTTATTCAAAATTAATAGAAATGCACAACCCTAACCTTATAAATTTAATATAATCTATTCGTTGAATATGTGTTCTATATGTGTACCAATCGGTTTGTCTCTAAGTGGTGTGGTTTGAGAGATATTTCACTTTTTCTGTATGAAGATTGGGCACGGCCATTGACAATGCATTGAGTAAATGAGTTTCCCGGTACACGCAGTGCAAAACGTTAATTTTATTCAAAATTAATAGAAATGCACAACCCCAACCTTATGAATGTAATATAATCTATTCGTTGAATATGTTTTCTATATGTGTACCAAGCGGTTTGTCTCTAAGTGGTGTGGTTTGAGAGATATTAAATTTTTTCTGTATGAAGATTGCCCACGGCCATTGACAATGCATTGAGTTTCCCAGTACACGCAGTGCAAAACGTTTATTTTATTCAAAATTAATAGAAATGCACAACCCTAACCTTATGAATGTAATATAATCTATTCGTTGAATATGTTTTCTATGTGTACCAAGCGGTTTGTCTCTAGGTGGTGTGGTTTTAGAGATGTTTCACTTTTTCTGTATGAAGATTGCCCACGGCCATTGACAATGCATTGAGTTCCCCAGTAAGCGCAGTGCAAAACGTTTATTTTATTCAAAATTAATAGAAATGCACAACCCTAACCTTATAAATTTAATATAATCTATTCATTGAATATGTTTTGTATATGTGTACCAAGCGGTTTGTTTCTAGGTGGTGTGGTTTTAGAGATATTTAATCTTTTCTCTATGAAGGACTGCTCATAGCCATTGAGTTTGCAGTGTGTCAGTGTGTCGTCCTGCAGCCAAAAGGCGCGCGCACTGACCTAGATACCTATGCTGACGTCACATGAAATTGGTCAATATGATGGATCCAGTATTTTAACTCTATATGTTGGATCAACTATTTTGACTATATAGCCTAGATCTAGTACTTCGACTACATGCTGGGTCCAGTATTTCAACTATATGCTGGATCCAGTATTTTAACTATATATACTGGATCAACTATTTTGACTATGTAGCCTAGATCCAGTACTTCGACTATATCTATGCTGGGTCCAGTATTTCAAATATATGCCGGATCCAGTATTTTAACTATATGCTGGATCAACTATTTTGACTATGTAGCCTAGATCCAGTACTTCGATTATATCTATTCTGGGTCCAGTAATTCGACTATATGCTGGATACAGTATTTCGATATAGGCTAGATTCAATATTTCAACTATATACAGGATCCAGTATTTTGACTATATATCCTGTGTCCTATATTTTGACTATATGCAGGATCTAGTATTTCGGCTGTGCATGCTAGATTAAGTATTTCTACTGTACAGGCTAGATCCAATATTTAGTGTATGCCAAATCCAGTGTTTCAACTGTATGCTGGATCCAGTATTTAGACTATTCATGGTAGATCCAGTACTTTGACTGTATCCAAAGGTTCTAGATCCAGAATTTCGGCTATCCACTAGATCAGTCCTTTGTGTATAGGGGCCTAACCCAGAAGCACGTAAGATATCAGCTATAATCTGGATCCAAGGTACCAATTTACAAACATAAGAATTTAGGGAGGTTCCAACATTTTTACTATAGAATGAATTTGGTTGTGTTTAGTTAGTTTTGTTCATTTCCCGTTTAATTTTAAATGGCCTCCTAGATTTGGAATTTGTCCAAATAAGACGCTGACAACAGAAGTATCTTTAATCTGTGACAACCCAGTTTGTGGTTCTGACTACATTTCTGTGTCTAGTGAACTCGCGTTAGCCGAATCGGTAATGCGCAGGCCTCCTGTGCGGGAGATCGGGAGTTTGATTCCCGGTCGAGTCAAACCAATGACTTACCAAATTTATACTCAGCGCTTCCTATCTTGGCGCTCGCTATTAATAGAATAGCGCAAGGACTGGTTAGCTCAGTGTCAGGATAATGTGACTGCATGGCATATCGGGTCATGGTGCTGGCGGCCTGGTTTCCCAAATGGGGCAGCACTATAAAGTCTCCATGAGTGTGCACTGTCACAAGTCGGTACTCATTCTGATATGACCTTAGATGTTGCCAGGACATAAAGCTCCAACAACCAACCGACGAATTTCTGTGCCAATTCTGCACATTGTGAAGCTGTTTGCGGTACTCTCCCCTTACTCCCAACCCTAAACAAAGAGGGGCTAGGCATCTTCCCAAAAGTGTACTGTTGTAAATGCTGTCTAATATGGTGGAGCAATAGTATTTATCCACTTCTCGTTAATAGCCTCTAGTCACGTGACTCTTAAATCCTACCGCTCGCTGGCTCAACGTATATATGGCAATTGCATGTCTAGCGGAAATCACCGAATGATTTCTATGGACAACTTTTTCTTTTGCAAATATTAGCTCGCTAATTTCTGATGAATCCTAATCACTGCTTCTACACGATTGGTTGGTTGGTTGTTAGAATTTGACGTCCTGGCAACATGTAAGGTCATATCAGGATGGGTACTCATGGTGACTTTATAGTGCTGCCCTACTGAGAAAATCAGGCTGCCATCACCACGACCCGATATCCCACTGTCACATTATCCTGACACTGAGCTAACCAGTCCTTGCCCTATCCTATTAATGATGAGCGCCGAGCTAAGAAAGTGACAAGTATCAATTTTATAAGTCATTGGTTTGACTCCACTCGGAATTTAACTCCAGATCTCCCACACGGGAGATCTGCGCTCCACGGATTCGGCCACCGCCGTCCGCTTCTACACGAGCATGCGTACCTGGAACAGGCTTGTTTTCTTTCACCCACCCACTGTGATATTATATCATAGAGCTAGGATTCCACATACGGGTGTGGTATGCGAATGTGTGCAAGGCATGCGGCGACTTTTTGCTGTTTATACTGGAAGTGGAAAAACTCGGTTCACATTCACACCAATTATTTCACGGAGCGATCCAGTTTGCAGCCTACGCAAATCGAAATCGCAGACATATGAAGAGTTCAGGCGCAAAACCACGTAAACTCCAAAATTTGAATTAAAATAAAAGATTGTTACCTTATGATGAATTTAATTCTCACTAATTCCACTTTTCTTGTGATGTCATGATTCTGGAGCAATCAACAAACAACGAGTAGGAGTGTAAACAATCAAACTCTCTGAAGGCTTGATTCCAATGTTGTTTCACTTTTTGGATTGGCATTTACGGGATTTTGCACCTGAACTCTTCATAAGGAATCAAAGCTATTTGAATATTTACATGTCTAACATTTGTCGCTACCTAGTCTGAAACTTGACATTACTAGGATAGGGCAAGGTGTCAGGATAATGTGACTGAGTGGGCAATGAGGTCATGGTACAGTGGCATGGTTGGTATCCCAAGTGGGACAGCGCTGTGCATTCACCATGAGTGTTCACTCTCCCGTCCTGATATGACCTTAGATGTTACCAGGATCCAAACCCCAAACAAACAAACAACCGCGTAAGATGGCCTGTATTATACAACATAACACAACATGATCGGTGTACTGTACCCGGGTATGGTTCTCCACGATAATGCATTCGATTCAACTATTTGTAATGATGATGGTGAGGTTTTCTTTTGTGTACCATTTTCACCCACTCGCCCCCCCCCCCGCCCTTCCCCACCCCAATTTGTATTTTAATGTGAATTCACCTCACCCCACAACCATCACATCCCAGGAGGGGTGGAAGTTAGAGATGGTTGTGTGAGTGGGGCCGGGGGGGGGGGGGTAAAGAGTGGCATGTGGCGCATGGGGTGGGTGGGGGAAGGTTGGGTGGGGGAGGGTTGAGTGGGGGAGGGTTGGGTGGGGGAGGGTTGGGGGCTAAACAAAGGGATTCTGACATTGCACGTGGGTAATCAATCATTGTAGTGAGATGGGGGTTGTTGGGGGGGGGGGGAGAAGATGGGTGGGGGGTGGTGATTGTGTGACGGTAATAGTTAGAGAAAGGATCCGGGAGTTACAACGATAAAAATTAGTCTCCCAGTAAGCACCCCCACCCCCCCCGCCACCTTCACCCCCCACCGTGAGTCAGGCGAGACCTGGGCCAGGACGCCCACTGCGCATGCCCGTTGTGACTTGGTGCACCTTGCGCCTGCGCACCGCGTCCGTTGCTAGGCAATGTGCACCAATAGGTGCTGCGATAGTAATTGTTATCCCTCAGACGCCGGTTTTGTTTTGGGTTTATCTTGTCCTCACGAATTCACCACCACCACCACCACCACCACACACCACCGCCACCACACACCACCGCCACTACCACCACCACCACCACCACACACCACCACCACCACACACCACCACCACCACACACCACCACCAACACCGCCACCACCATCACCACCAACACTATCACACACCACCACCATCACACACCACCACCAGCACCACCACACACCACCACCATCACCGCCACCACCACCATCACCGCCACCACCACCAACACCATCACACACCACCACCACCACCACCACACACCACCACCACCATCACCACCACCGCCACACACCACCACCATACACCACCACCACCACACACCATCACCGCCACCAACACCACCACACACACACCACCACCACCACCACCACCACCAGCACACACCACCACCACCACCACTACCACACCCACCACCACCACCACTACCATACACCACCATCACCACCACTACCAACACCACCATCACACGCCACCACCACCACACACCACCACCACCACATACCACCACCATCACACCACCACCACCACACACCACACACCACACGCCACACACCACCACCACCACTACCACACACCACCGCCACCATCACCACCACCATACACCACCACCACCATTATCACACACCACCACCATCACACACCACAACCACGAAAAATACAACAATCCTGTGTAATGTCAGTAGGCTCGGTAATGTGTTAGTAAACAGAGACCCCGACTGGGAGATAATTTCAGGTGGAAGGCGGTCACGTGGTGTGTGTCTGTGTCTGTGTGTGTGTGATGCCTTTGGCACTAATAGTCTTTCCCGCTCTAATTGGCCCACCTGAGTACCACTGCCCCCCCCCCCTGCCCCCTCCACCCCTTCCCCTCTCCCCTTCCCCCTCCCCCCGGCCCCCACCACACGCCTGTCACATGTTCCTGACATGCTTATCCCCGCGGGTGGAAGCTGCCCGCTTGGTTTGCTAACAATCCGTCAGGTGGCGTTGCATGTTTCAGAGCATGCTGGGAGAAGGCAGCGCCGGAAATGACTTTGGGGAGTCCAACTCTAAGACAGGAGAACATTCTGTTACTTCTACTTCCTTTACTTCTTCTTCCTCTTCTTCTTCTTCATCATCATCTCCCTTCTTCTTCTTCTTGTCCCTTCTTCTATTTCTTCTTCTTCTATTTCTTCTTCTTCATCTTCTGCTTCTTCATTGTCTGCTTCTACCGAGCATGGTGGCCGAGTCGGTAGAGCGCAGGTCTCGCATGCGTATAGATCGGGAGTTCACCTCCCGGTTGAGTCAAACCGATGACTTATAAAATTGATGTGTCACTTCCTAGCCTGGTGCCCGGCATAAATAGGAAGGAGTAAGGACTGGTTTGGATCAGTGTCAGGATAATGTGACTGAGTGGGATATCGGGTCATGGTTCTGTCAGACTGATCTCCCAGTGGCGCAGCACTATAAAGTCAGCATGAGTATGTACTGTCACAAGTTGGTGCCCATCCGTATATGATCTTAGATGTTGCCCGGATGTAAAAGTCCAACAAACTACGACTTCTCTATCTTCCTCTTCTTCTCTTTCTCTTCCTCCTCCTCATCCTACTTCGTTTTTTTCTTCTACTTCTTTTCCTTCCCATCCTTCTTCTGAACAATTATTATTATCATTATCATTATCACCATCATGCGTAACTAATATCACACATGACCATTTCTGTAATATTAAGATTGATGGTGAGTATTTCAGAACTGTCAGTCTCAGGAAGTTAACTTCTTCCTACGTGTATTGCCAAGTACACACCTACCGTTTACTATTCGCGCACTAAAACTCGCGACTCGACCCGACCTGCTTAAAACTGAAAACGGGCCGATTCATATTTCGAATCATGAATCACAATCACAATCGTCCCGTTTCAGCCCGAAAACTGAGTTTTTAGTCGGGAATCACAATCGCTAGGTGTGCGCGGGGAGCGCACACCTAGCGATTTTTGTGTGCGAAACGGGCAGTTTTAGATCGTATACAGTAGGTGGGTGCGCACAAACGGTAGGTGTGTACCTGGCATTAGTGTGGTACTCGACTGTACTACACCTGCATCCCCGCCCACCGCCCACCCCCACCCCCACCCCTGCCCCTCCCAAATAAATAAAAAGTTTACAAAGTGGGCCGAATCTTTACACAAATTCTCAGAACCAAATTCAGTGGCTCAGAAATCATTCTAGATTTGTAGAACAGAAATACCGACTAATTATCGTTTCCCAGTACGCGAGTACTGTCATCGCTGTGTCAGTAAGTAAGATACCCACTCCTCCCCCCCCCCTTCTTCTCCCCCCCCCCCCTTCCCCCCACGCGCCGTCGCTCATGCACTTGTTACGTGCTTCTGCCAGGCGGCTGCCGGGTGCCGGGACTAACTTCAGTCTGACCCCTGACCCCGGAGCCGCTCGCTGCGCGTGCGTAGTCGGCGCACCTGGCGCGGCGCGGGAAAACGCGCTGACATCTCGTGAGGCGGCGTGACCCCGTGGGGCTGGGTTGGGCGCGGCATGGAAAACCACAATTCTTCATTCCCTACTTTTGTAGTGTAATGAGGGTCACTGTCGGAAAGGCAAGGGTGGGTTTGTCTAAAAAAAAAAAAATTATATAAAAAAAAAGTTGCTTGAAATTCGGTAATGGAATTCGAAAGAGCGACTTTGTTTTTGAAATTTTATCTCGCCAGTTAATCATAATTAAGAAAGTGTTATATAACGCAACTCGCGTAATACAACTACATATTATATATATATTTTACCTCGGTATATAGCCTCAGGCTAGCCGCAGGCTAGGGAGAGATAAGCACATCCGGGTCCAGCAATTAGCATAAGCAGCTCACGGCGGGAGGACGTTCGCTGAGCTGCTCTGGCAGGATTTAACTACTACAACACTTTAACCAACTGTAAGTATTGCAAAATCGCGATAAACTTCCTAAGGATGGTTTATAGCATCCAATTATGAAAGCTTAGAACTTTCTCAGGTCCGATTTGGACATGTTTTGGGTGTTATAAAAAACACAAGGTTAGAACACTTATGTACAGAACCGAAACCGATACCGCTTGATAGCGCAACCTGTATACAGACAGGCAGAGATGTTAACCCGAGTTGCATCTCCTAAGGAAATTCCTCCGAACCCTAAAAGAGGGTTTTGTTGGGGATGATCCTGGGTTTCTTTTATAGACTCCCCAGACCGGTTTTTGAGGCGAGCCTCCGAGTTTCGTAATATTTTCTTCAACTTGCTGGCGCAGAATGCCGCGGGTGGGAGAAGTGTACGAAACAGAGAGAGCGGGCGTGCCAATGGCCGCCCCTCCGTTTGGTTGGTTTCACTACCGATAAAACCTACGGCATACCATTAGCTTAACGCCTGTATACAGAACGGTGTAAACACGTTACTCTATACCATACGAATAATACCTCAACCCACTTTGGGGCTCACTTTGTGACCATGTTGAGACGATACCGGTATTGTCATCAATTGATGTAACGCAATTCAAGGACAATCCAAAACTGTGTGTAGTTTCTGCGATTAGAACATATATATCCAAGACACAAGGAGTTAGAAACTCAAGACAATTATTGATAAGCTTTATTAAGCCACACAAGGGCATTTCAAGGGACACACTTGCCCGTTGGACAATTAATGTGCTAAAGCTGGCAGGAGTGAATACGGACAAATATGCGTCACACTCAACGAGAGGAGCCATGGTGTCAAAAGCACGCCTCCTAGGAATTTCGGTCAAGCGCATCCTAGCGCATGCAGGGTGGAAGACCGAACGATCGTTTGCTAGACATTATAACAAGCGTCTGGAGAAGCCCAGTGGTGTCGCACAACGACTGCTACAGCATTAAAGGTCAAAAGGTGAGAACATAAGCATAGTCACAAATAGTGATTTTAACAATGTTCCATACCAAACAAATAATCAGAATAACATAACAATAACAATGAAATATCAGGATAAAATGATATTACGTAAAGTCTCCCTAGCCTGCGGCTAGCCTGAGGCTATATACCGAGGTAAAATAGATTAGTTAGACGAATCTTACCTTGGTATAGATGATGGATAACTATTGTTTTCCCGAGGTATAAGCCTCGGCTAGACGTGGGTGAGGGCCCACCCTCCACACCCTACCACGTCTAGTCTGTTGCTTGTACAAAGGAAACATTAGTTTTTTCAAGAATTTATTAGAGATCATTTTATCCTGAATTAGTAGGTAAAGATTGCTGGACCCGGATGTGCTTATCTCTCCCTCACCCACGTCTAGCCGAGGCTTATACCTCGGGAAAACAATAGTTGTTTTACTGAGTGATGTATAATCTATTATGCGGATATAAAATGGTGGAGTCTAGCCTTGCTGTCTCTATGATTACTGAGTATTGAGTACTGAGTATATTATGTATTATGTCCAATCGCCTGGCTGGCTGGGCATTTGCTCCGAGTCAATATATAATAGTAAAACCTCTCTAAATCGACCGACCTTGGAACCGACTTTAAGTGGTCGATTTAGGGTTTTACTGTGTGTGTAATAATACTAATATAATAAATAATATGTAGTAGTCTGCAGTGACCTCAAACAATGCGACACCAATACAGGTTGGCGTAGGGTGATGGAATCAGGGAGCCTAGATAGTGTAATGGATAGTATGCTAGCTCTGGAATGGCAAAAAATGTGGGTTCGATGCCTGCTCTGGGCGCAATATTTCCTATTTCCATCACCCCCATGTTATATGTAAGTATTAATTTACATATAAATAAAATTTACATGTATAATAAATTGATATGTATCTAATTCATATATAACTTTAATCTATAATATAATTGAGGGATTTTTTTAATAAAGGGGTTTCATTGCCTACCCTTAGCCCCTCCTGCCTTCTTCCCCCCCCCCCTCCTCCGCTCCTCCGCTCCTCCCTGATATCACCGGTCACTCCTCACAATCTGCAGCCATTACGGACGCCATTACCTGTGTGTGGATCGCCTCATGACGTGAGACGCGCCATCTCACGTCACGTGGTGCCGCGGGTCACGTGGTGGCGCCGTGTTACCAACAATTACAACACCACCTCAAGACACTCACACCTTGAATAGTGACGTGCGGGAGATGGGGAGTTTGATTCCCAGTCCAGTCAAACCAATGACTTTTCAAGTTGATACTTGTCGATTCCTAGCTGTCGCTGGTGTGCTGTCATTAGTCGGTACTTATTTTGATGTGACCTCAGATGTTGCTAGGACAGACCTTGATCCTTACCGGACGCGGTGGCCCAATCGGTAGAGTGCAGGCTTCCTGTGCGGAAGGTCGGGAGTTTTATTCCCAGTCGAGTCAAACTACTGAATTTCAAAATTGATACTTGTTGCTTCCTAGCCAGGTGCTTGGCATTATTAGGATAGGACCAGGACTGGTTAGCTCAGTGTCAGGATAATGCGACTGAATGGGCTATCAGACCATGGTCCTGGTTGCTTGGTCTCCCACTGGAACAACACTATAAAATCGCCATGAGTGTGCCCGTTCTGATATGACCTTATATGTTGCCAGGACGTAAAACGTCATTTTGAGTATTAGGAACCGAAATTTAAATATATTTGAATAAATAAACACAATATGAAAAAAATGGCCTCGCTGGATTGGAATACCCAGTTTGATATCAATCTGATATCAAATTTGTTCAGACCGTGTCGGCTATTGAGCATTCTAATAGATATCACCATAGATATTGTACTGTATTTAGATTTTTTAGGCACTATTTGAGCATTTAACAATTGTTGTTATGGCACTCGAAAGAATTCGATGTGGTTTCGTGCAGGTTGCGATCTAATGCATTACCTGTCGACACATGTTGCCAATAATACTGACCTCAGCACTCGTCATCACAGGTCACGTGACTCCATTCTTTTAATAAACATTTTTATTCAATTGTGACCATTTCTGGTTTTGCACATCCATTGATAGGTTTTCCGTCACTTTAAATGTCCCCAAAATTCATAAAATATTTTCCTTTTTTTTGTGTTGTTTTTTTGGTGTCAGGTCATTCATTCTCATCTATGAGTTGAGGTAATAAGTTTCAAAGAACTATTTCCCAAGAAATTATCCCTTTTTATGTTTTTGACGGTGAGTTGTTAGTTGCACCTTTGCTGCACGGCTTGAGGCTCTGTGAAGGGCTGGAAGCTGCTTCCCTCCACAACACGCCGGCCTTAAGCCCCAGTCACACTCACACTACGACTTGCGACCGCTACGGACCAAAGAACCCACCTCCAGGCAACATTGCAACCGAAGCAATAGTCGCCTACCTCTGAACAACCATTTTGGTCGAAAGGAGGTCTTTAAGTGCAGTAGCTGAAACCTCCTTGTGACCAAAATGGAAGAGAAATTGTTATTCCCCAGTCACACTACAGCTTGCGACCACCTTAGACCAAAGAACCCACACTCACCAGTGACGCCCAGACATCGGCAACCATTGTTTTGGTAGCAAGGACGTCACAGGTCAGTGTGAGTTCTTTGGTCTAAGGTGGTCGCAAAGTGGTCGCAAGCTGTAGTGTGACTGGGGTTTTAGTAATTCAGAGAGGTTGGTTGGTGAGTTTTATGTCCTGGCAACATCTAAGGTCATATCAGAAAGGGACATTCAGAGATACGTTCAGAGAGATATTGATGGATACATCTATATATACCAGTGTATACAGTAAAACCCCTTGAACCGACCACCTCCATAGATCAACCACTCCCCTAAATCGATCGATCGCTTTATTTGGGTCCCAAATGATCGCCTGTACAATACCATTGTAACAACAACACAAAAACTCCCCAAACCACCCACCTCGCTAAATGGACCATAGAGGTGGTCCCCTGGTTAGTCGATTTAGACAGGTTTTACTGTATATCTGAATCCGTATAATCATATATATGATATATACATGTATATCTGTATAAACTTTGTTCCCTGCTCAGGCAAACAGCTCGTTGTGGGAGAGTGGTTATACCTGAGATGCGCTTGTACGCTGCTGCGATCACGTGACATCGCAACTCCACATCCGGTCTGTAATGCCTGGTACACACCTACCGTTTGTGTGCGCACACCTCCCGTATACGATCGAAAACTGCCCATTTCGCCCACAAAAATCGCTTGGTGTGCGCTCCCCGCGCACACCTAGCGATTGCGATTCGCGCATAAAACTCAGTTTTTAGTGCTAAAAGCGGCCGTTTACGATTGCGATTCGCGATTCGAAAAACGAATCGGCCCGTTTTCAGTTTTAAGCGGGTCGGGTCGAGTCGCGAGTTTTAGTGCGCGAATCCTATACGGGAGGTGTGTACTAGGCATAAGCCAACAGCCTGTGGTGGAGAGAGAAAAGGAGGGAGAGGGAGATTGTGGTATCTGCTGAAATCTTATACTTACATTATCAACCCCGCAACTCAGGCTTTCACGCCCCACACAGGGGGCGTTGTACTAAAGGTTTGTCACCCATTGCCACTCCCCAACTCGACAGCTTTTAATGGAAATATTTATTTTCTTGAAGATTTATACTGCCTATCATGGATAAGTCTGAATAGACTTGTTTTCACCATTAGACAGTTTGTCTATAGAAAGCCCGAGTCTACACTGCTACCGACCCAATGGATTTTTAACCTCCCACACTACATAGACGTGGTACGAGAGCAACTGGCCTATCATGACGCTGTACGTTATACACAGCTGTGGAAATCCAAATTGACAGAGGTGGGGGGGCATGGCGAATCGAACCACTGACCTTCAAATTAAAAATCAGACACTCTAACCACTCTGCCACAGAGAATACAACATTTAGCGCAATTTCACATCCTGGATGGCTGAATGAGTTGAGCGTCCGTCTCCAGTTTTTGGTCGTTCGTGGGAATCGAACCTACCTTTGTTTGTTGATGTTTTATGTCCTAGCAACATCTAAGGTCTATAAGGACCATGACCTGATATCCCACTCAATCACATTATCCTGACACTCAGCCAACCAGTCCTTGCCCTATCCTAGTAATGCTGAGAGCCTGGCTAGGAACCAACAAGTATCAATTTTTTAGTCATTGGTTCGACTCGACTAGGTTTGAACTCATGAACCCATGGGTTCAGATCCCCCGATTTTCCACACCAGGAAATGGACGCTCAGCTCATTCGGCCATCCCGTCTGGTGTTCGAACCCACGGGTTCGAACCTTGGTCGAGTCAAACCAATGACTTACAAAATAGCAAGATATATTAGAATAGACAATGTCCACCCACAAACACACCCGCTGACATTGAGTAGAAGACACTAATGGTTTGAGTATCAGCTCAATGTGTTGCATGCTCTGTGGAAAAGGTTTGAAAGTAGCTCTCCACTACCAGCCTGCCCTCTGATGGCAGTGGCAAGAACTAATGTGGGTAAAAGCTAACTAGACCTGTTCGATGTTCAAGATCTATATTGCCTCACCCCTCACCACCACCACCACCACCACCACCACCACCACCACCACCACCACCACCACCACACACGTCACTTCCTGGCCGAGTCAAATGAATGACTTAGAAATTTGATATTCGCACTCTGCATCCCTCTCACTCACTCTCACTAATATCCCCTTTATCCCTCTTTCTCTCACTCGCTCTCACTGCCTCTCTTTCTCTCACTCGCGCTCAATAACTGACTCTGTTTCTCGCACTCTGCATTCCTCTCACTCACTCTCACTAATATCCCCTTTATCCCTCTTTCTCTCACTCGCTCTCACTGCCTCTCTTTCTCTCACTCGCGCTCAATAACTGACTCTGTTTCTCGCACTCTGCATTCCTCTCACTCACTCTCACTAATATCCCCTTTATCCCTCTTTCTCTCACTCGCTCTCACTGCCTCTCTTTCTCGCATGCTGTGTCCCTCTGGGCCTTTCTGCCTCTCTTTCACTCCCTCTCATTAATTGCTTCACTCCCTCTTTCTCTTACCCCCCTCCTACTTTCTGCCTCTTCCTCATATGCTCTAAATTCCTCTCACTTTCTGCCTCTTCCTTTCTCTCCCTGCGCATCCCTTCCTCTCCCTGCCTCAGTATTCCTCTGCCTGCCTCAGTCTTCCTCTCCCTTCCTCTGGCTTCCTCTCCCTTCCTCTCCCTTCCTCTCCTTTCCTCTCAATCCCTCTCTGTTCCTCGCACCCTGCATCCCTCTCACTCACTCACTTTCTGCCTCTCCCTTCCCCTCCCTTCCTCTCCAGTCCTCTCAATCCCTCTCTTTTCCTCGAACCCTGCATCCCTCTCACTCACTCACTCTCACTTTCTTCCTCCCTTCCTCTCCCTTCCTCTCCCTTCCTCTGCCTTCCTCTCACTGTCTGCCTCTCCCTTCCTCTCCCTTTCTTCCTCTCCCTTCCTATCCCTTCCTGTCCCTTCCTCTCCCTTCATGTCCCTTCCTCTCCCTTCCTCTCCCTTCCTCTCCCTTCCTCTCCCTTCCTCTCTGTTCCTCGTCCCTCTCGCCCTGTGGGTTTCCATCTGGCGTGCACGTGCCCAGCCGTTACCCTAGCAACCTGCCGACACCTGTCCCCGGCCCGCCATCTTCCCAGGGTGCTTTGCGGCATCTGTGAGTGTGCGTGTGTGTGGGGTGCGTGATGACGTCACTACTGCACCCGGGCTAAGCCGAATATCGATAGATGTACTGATTTCACTCTCCGCGCGGATTTCCGCGCACACACTTCACACTTGGTGGAGAGAGTGTGTGTGTGTGTGTGGAGAGTGTGGGTGGGGGGAGGCGCCGTCTTGATTTAATGCACATCCGCTTGGTGGCAGCACCGTGCCGCAACCCTTGTGCGTGGAGTACCTGTGTGGGTCGTTTTACCCACAAAGCCACTTTGGGGCGGCGCTAACCAAATATGGTCATTTGAACCGGAAGTGATAAGGAGGCAGTTTCAGAGGCATGGCCGAGTGCATAGATCATATGGACGAGTGCAGGCTCTATATCCCCTTCGCTGTCTCTTCTACGGTGCGCATGTGCATTGCAAGTGGTACCACCTTTCCTTGTGGTTTCTCGCCTCTAATTTCTAAACTGGCCTTTGTTACCGACATTGCGTTAATTCTATGATCATTCGCTTACTCATGCGTTAAGTCATTGTTCACTTTTTCATTTCGCTAATTCAATCAGTCACTCACTCATTCACTTATATATTTATAATTATACATTTCCCAATTCAGTCAATCATTTTCTGATTTAGTGATTCACTCAACCATTCACTCAATTGCTTACACAAACACTCAGGCACCTGCTCATTTCCTCATTCATTCACTCACTCACTTTCTCATTCACTCACTCAATCATTCACTTTGACTGCCAGTTCACCGCACACTGCTTTTATAAGGCAGACCCTTTTTGATGGCCAGCCATCTGTAAGCCGCTGCCAGTTTGTTAGTGACAGTCAGATGATGCACGCAATATCCAAGGTTAAACGATGACCAGTTCTTCCTCGTGAGTCTTATGTGAAGGATGATTTTGGACCTGAGTGGTCATTTTATCGGTAGTATCCAATATGTGATTATGTTCAGCAACATTGGTAGATATACTTCAATAGTTATTTTCTACCCTCTAATTGCTTTGAATCCAAGATGCAGTGTTCTAAATACATAGTTGTGTACCCTTCAACTCATGCATATTGGGTGGTTGTTGGAGTTTTACACCCTGGCAATATCTAAGGCCATACATATCAGGACATTAAGACCGACTCATGGACGCAACTCTCACAGCAGAGAGCTAAATGGAGAGCGGCAGTCAAGTAATGAAAGCAGTCTTTGTCGCATCACGACCGACAGCATGATGATGATGACATATCAGGACGGGTACCGACTTGTGACAATGTGCACTCATGGTGACATTATAATACTGCCCCATTAGGAAATCACACTGCGAGCACCATGATGTGATATCCCACTCAGTCATATTATCTTGTCACTGAGCTAACCAGTTCTTGCCCTATGCTATTAATGCTAAGCGCCAAGCTAGGAAGCAACAAGTATCAATTTAATAAGTTATTGTTTTACTCGATGGGGAATTGAACTCGCGATAACCCTCATGGGAGGCCAGGACTCTACCGATTCGGTAGAGCTGGGAGAATCCTTTATGTCCACAATGAGCACCTAATTACCTCACAGACCTGACGTCTACATGCCCCACACAAAACAGCCGGCCAAGTAAAGTCGATTACTGCGCGACACAGGGCAAGATGCAAACAGTGGCAGTCAATAATGGCTTCAGTTGTTTGTTTGTTGTTTTATGTCCTAGCAACATCTAAGGTCATATCATGACGGATACCGACTTGTGACAGTGCACACTCATGGCGACTCTAAAGTGCTGCCCCACTGGAAGACCAAGCCACCAGCACCATGACCTGATATCCCACTCAGTGATATTATGCTGACACTGAGCCAACCAGTCCTTGCCCTACCCTACTAATGCCGAGCACCAGGCTAGGAAGCAACAAGTATAAATTTTTAAGTCATTGGATTGACTCGACCAGGGTTCGAACCCACGATCTACCAACATGGGAGATGGATGCTCTAACTCATTCGGCCATCCCGTCTGGTAGTACTACTAGTAGTCATAGTAATAGTAATAGTAGTACTGCTGATAGTCATACATAGTAGTCGTAGAAGCAGTACTAGTAATAGTGAGAAGGGTTTCTTTGTCAATGCTGAGGTCAACAGTAACTAGCAAACTAACATTGGCTTTTTGATGGATGGCCATCAAAAGGGTTCGGCTAGTAGCGTACACTGAACCTGTAAGGGAAGTGAATGATGGAGTGAGCGAATGACAAAGCAAGTGAATGAATGAATGATTGAATGATGGGTGAAATGAGTAAGTGACTGAGTCAGTGGGACTCTTACATGTATAGTGTTAGTTCTAAATAAGGAATGTTGACATGGGTTTAGACATTGTGTTAGATCCATGGTTGCGTCATCATCATAATCATCATGCTGTCGGTAGCGATGCGACAAAGACTGCTTTCATTATTTGACTGTCGCTCTGCATTTAGCTGTCTGCTGTGAGAGGGATGTCCATGAGTTGGTCTTAATGTCTCTCAGCCTCAGGTTTCTCTTGATGGTATCCTTGAACCGGAGATGAGGGTGCCCTCTCTTTCTGTAACCAGAAGACAGTTGAGAGTAGAGGATCTGCTTTGGTAGCCTGTCTGATGACATCCTCATGAGGTGTCCAGTCCAGTGGTTGCTTACAACTGTTATTACAAACCCCAGAATTTTTATTTTTATTAAATACAATCAGCTGCCTTACTCCAAACAATTAAAAGAGAGCAATCTGGGTGTATTTTTGTACCTGCACCAGGTGCAGTTTTATAATCAATACATGACCTTAAATGTTGCTAGGGCGTAAAACTCCAACAACCAACCAACCAACAATAATCAATATATTGTGGCGCTGCATTGCGCTCCATGCCTGCCTACAACCCGAAAAGTGAATGGTTAGGCGAAGCTCACCCTGCCACCTATCGTGCTCTGGCGGTACTACTGCTAAAAGCGGTGGCGGCCATGCGCTGTTTGTAAGCTTCATCGCTGTCTGTTGTCATTCTGCTCTGTGTGACGCTGCTTATTTCGCATGAGTGGTCAGATGGGGGCAGGTCATGAGGGTGTGTGTGTGGGAGCGGGAGAGGGGAGGTATGGGGGAGCAAGATGCCTCATGTTGGTGGCATTATTCTCCGAAACAGGTCTGGATCATTCCTGGAATCCCAGTCTTACGTGTGTGAAAACTGGACACGGTGGCTGAATCGGTAGAGCACAGGTATCCCATGCGGATGGTCGGGAGTTCAATTCTCAGTCGAGTCAAATCAATGACTTGCAAAAATTATACCAGCCAGGCGCTCGGCATTATTAGGATAGGGCAAGGACTGGTTGGTTCAATGTCAGGTTAATGTGACTGAGTGGGATATCGGGTCATGGTGCTGGTGGCCTGGTCTCCCAATGTGGCAGCACTATAAAGTCACCTCGAGTGTGCACTGTCACAAGTCGGTATCCATCCTGATATGACCTTAGATGTTTCCAGGACGTAAAACTCTAACAATTAATTGCACGGGAAGTTGTTGGAAGTTAGATTTTTGCTTCTTTGTTGTTGATTTATTAGAGGCTACTTTGGTCCCTATTTTGATGCTGCTGAGTTTGTCACCCCACCCTGTCACATAATGGCTATCTTCTTATTGTATTGGCTTAACACTCTCGGGGGAAATTGCTGGAAATCAATTACCAGCCTTTATTTTCTCATGATAATATAAGAGAAATTAATCTGTTTCATAGGTTTTCAAAATAATGTGACTTAAATTCTTATTTGTTTAAACCGTGTTATGTTATGTCATAATAAAAATGTTAACTCACCACCTGAATCGTACTTGAATTGGGGAGCAATTTGCTGCATTATTGTCTTCCTATTTTTTCCTCTTCTTCTTCTTCTTCTTCTTCTTCTTCTTCTTCAGAATTAATGTCACGTCTAGAATTGGGTTAGAAATAAGTTGATGCGACTAGAAGAGTGGGTACAACATAACGCAATCCTTTTACGTCATTGCTTTGACACGGCCAGGCTTTGAACCCGCGACTTTCCACATGGGAAGTCACCGTTTGACTCTTTCGGCTACCCCTATCCCAACATTTTCAGATGGAGACACTGGCTGTTTGTTATAGGGATGTCCTAAAATAGCAAGAAAGAGAGGAAGTGTGTGGATGCAGGTAGTTTCATGCTGTGGGGATGCCCCCTAATTACAAGTAGTGTCCAGCGGGTGTTCAACTAATGCAGGTCGCATCCTGCTGTGGGGATTCCCATAATTACAAGTAGTGCCCGGTGGGTGTTCAACTAATGCAGCTCGCATCCTGCTGTGGGGATTCCCATAATTACAAGTAGTGTCTGGTGGGTGTTCAACTAATGCAGGTCGCGTCCTGCTGTGTAGATTTCTCTAGTTGCAGCTGGGTGTCCTACTGGGCTTGACTAATGCAGGGACTGACTTCGGCGACTGCGGGTACTGTCCTGCTGTGGGTATTTATCTAATACAGGTGGAATTCTGCTGTGGCGACCAATGCAGGTGGCATCCTGCTGCGGGAATTTGCCTAATTACATGTAGTGTCTTGCGGTTATTCAACTAAGACAGGTAGTGTCCTGACAGTATTCAACTAGTGCAGGTGGCGTCCTGCTGTGGGGGCTCCTCTATTTACAGGTAGTGTCCTCCAGGTATTCAACTAATGCAGGTGGCCTGCTATGGGGATTCCCCTAATTGCAGGTAGTGACCTTAAGGTATTCAACTAATTCAGGTTGCGTTCTGCTGCGGGGACTCCCCTAATTACATGAAGTGTCCTGACAGTATTCAACTAATGCAGGTGGTGTCCTAGTGCAGGGATTCCTCTAATTACAGGTAATGTCCTGACAACAGTATTCAACTAATGCAGGTGGCCTGCTGTGGGGATTCCCCTAATTACAGGTAGTGTCCTGAAGGTATTCAATTAATTCAGGTTGCGTCCTGCTGCGGGGATTCCCAAAATTATATGTAGTGTCCTGACAGTATTCAACGAATGCAGGTTGCATCCTGCTGGAGGGATTCCCCTAATTGCAAGTAGTGTCCTGACACTATTCAACTAATGCAGCTAGCGTCCTGCTGTGGAGATTCCCCTAATTACAGGTAGTGTCCTGCAGGGGATTCAACTAATGCAGGTGGTGTCCTGCTGTGGGGATTCCCATAATTACAAGTAGTGTCCTGCAGGGGTTCCTCTATTTACAGGTAGTGTCCTGACAGTATTCAAATGATGGAAATGGCGTCCTGCTGCGGGGATTCCCCTAAGTACAGATATTCCCCTAATTACAAATAGTGTCTTGTTGTTATTAAACTAATGCAGGTGGCGTCCCTTCTGCGGAGGGTGCAGGTGACCAGTGTGTGTGGTGGCGTGGGGGGTTGGGTGGGGGGGAGTTGCAGGTGCAGCAGCCCTGAGCTGGAGTTGAAACCAAAAGGACGGCGCGTCGGGAGCTCTCCTCCTTTCACCGGTCCGCATCACCCACTCACAGCGCCCTCTATCGGATTCCCAGGGGCGCCCTTTGAGCGTGGGCACGGGGTCAGCCGGCTGGAAAGGCGAGCAAACGCAACTCTTCATTAAATTAGTCAACATGATCAGGGCGCTGGGCACCAGCGCTGTTTGTTCACCGGCGCCTGTGTGCGCATGCGCGGGCGTCCGGGGGTTGGTGGGAAGGGGGGGGGGGGGGCGCGGGTACAGATCCCCAGCAAGGTGCGTCAGGCAAGCACACACCAAAGGCACACTGCGGCTAAAGGTCAAACTACACCGCTCTGCATCGCGGTGAGCGCAATGCATTAGTGGCATTGAGTCTCGCAATGAGCTTGTTTTGCGACACTCAGAAAAGAGGATTTTTATTTTTCTTCTGCTGCGGTTTGACTGTCAAATGTATGGTAATATCAGCACACACACAACTATGTATATAACACGTATATGATTAATTTTGTAATATATGTAATATATATATATAAATATATATATTACATATAATATATATAAATGTATGTGTATATAATATGTATGTGCTCTATAATACATTATTTACCTTCGTGGTGGCCAAATCGATAAAGCGCAGGCTTCCCATGTGAGAGATCATGAGTTCAATTCCTGGTCGAGTCAAACCAATGACTTACAACATTTACGCTTCTTAGCTTGGTGCTCGCATTACTAGGATAGGACAAGGACTGGTTAGCCCATTATCAGGATTATGTGACTGGGTGGGCTATCGATTCATGGTGCTGGCAGCCTGGTTTCCCAGTGGGGCAGCACTATAAAGTTGCCATCAGTGGACACTGTTACAAGTCTGTACCTCTCCTGATATGACCTTAGATGGTGCCAGGACGTGAAACTCCAACAACCAACCAAATACTATCTAGATATATTCTATACCACGAGCCCAGGGCTCGGCCCTTAGCACATTGTTTACTAGTCATCAATCATTTCATAACAAAACTGACACCTAGGATTTTTGCTGAGTACATCCCACATTCAAGCATCAAATTTTTGTTGTCTGCCCATGTTTTGACTTATTTATATCAGATATGGTTTCTGGCGTACCTATAATCGGATATGGATTGGAACGAAGGAGATAACTTGATAAGCCATGCATTGAGAGGAGATAACTTGATAAGCCATGCATTGAGAGGAGATAACTTGATAAGCCATGCATTGTTCTCATCATGCATGATGAAGATAGGAGATAGCTTGATAAGTCATGCACTGTTATCATCATGCATGAAGATAGAAGATAACTTGATAAGCCATGCATTGTTCTCATCGTGCATTGTGAAGATAGGAGATAACTTGATAAGTCATGTATTGTTCTCGTCATGCATGATGAAGATTCGAGATAACTTGATAAGCCATGCACTGTTCTCATCATGTATGATGAAGATAGGAGATAACTCGATAAGCCATGCATTGTTCTCATCGTGCATTGTGAAGATAGGAGATACCTTGATAAGTCATGTATTGTTCTCATCATGCATGATGAAGATTCGAGATAACTTGATAAGCCATGCACTGTTCTCATCATGTATGATGAAGATAGGAGATAACTCGATAAGACATGCATTGTTCTCATCGCGCATGATGAAGATAGGAGATACCTTGATTAGCCATACATTGTTCTCGTCACACATGATGAAGATAGGAGATAACTTGATAAGCCATGCATTGTTCTCATCACACATGATGAAGCTAGGAGATAACTTCATAAGCCATGCATTGTTCTTGTCACACATGATGAAGATAGGAGATAACTTGATATTGATAAGCCGTGCATTGTTCTCGACTTGCATGAAGATGAATCAGAATGTGATCGTATAATTCCTGAAGGGGAAACAAACGTTGACGTGTGTTGAAATCAGCAATTGACCTTCGTACTCTGAACTTGAAATTTGCATTCAAATACGGCACTACATGTGGGTTATGCACACTGTAAATGTCTCGCTGAATATTGGATGCGTTTGGCTCACCCTCTAGCATTGCTCAGAACCTGCCGAAAGGTATTGTTTGGTGTCCTCTAGTGGTGTTTGAGTGCATTATCAAATCCTCTGTCTGCCTCCCCCTCTCAGCCCCCCCCCCACCCCACCCCACCTCACACGTGCCCTTAGCGGCTTCAATCCCTACCTCAAACCCTTCCATCTCCCTCACACACACATCCCTTAAAACCTTCCATCCTTCCCTCAGTCTCCCTCCTCTCCCTCAAACACCCATCCCTACCTCAACCCCCTCCCCGTCTCCCTCATACACCCATCCCTTAACACCTTCCATTCCTACCTCAGCGCCCCCCCCCCCCCATTCTCTCTCACACACTCATCCCTTAAAACCTCTCATCCCTACCTCAACCCCCCTCCCCGTCTCCCTCACACAACCGTCCCTTAAAACCTTCCATTCCTACCTCAACCCCCCCCCCCTCCTCGTCCTCACACAACCAACCCATAAAACCTTCCATTCCTACCTCAAACCCTCCCCCCTTTCCCTCCCCCTCATCGACCGTCCCTTAAAACCTCTCATCCCTACCTCAACCCCCCTCCCCGTCTCCCTCACACAACCAACCCATAAAACCTTCCATTCCTACCTCAACCACGTCCACTCTCCGTCTCCCTCACACACCGTCCCTTAAAACCATCCATCCATACCTCAGCCCCCCCTTACCACCGCTCCCTTAGCCCTCCCCCCCCCGTGCGTAGGTAAAATATTGATGGGGGTAAATAGTGCATGGTGGACATAGAGACCCGAGTTGTAATTGTTAATGGCAAATGTTCATTACCGGCGTCAACAAGCCGCGTTCCCATAGCGACGGCGCCATGCTTACCCATGATGCACCGCAAACAAAAGTATCCAAGGTGAGCGCATGTGGCGCCACCGCGCGGCTGTTGTTGTAAGCGCATTAATTTGCGCGGGAAGTGGGGCGCGCGCCCTGAGCACAGCTGGCCAGCGTTTGACCCGGTCTGCGCAGGGCCGAGGCACACTTCCGGTTTTGACCTGCTGATGTTATTGGATTGTTTGGCTGTTGTGTTTTTTTTTTGTCTTGCTGTAATATTGAGCTGATTTGTCATGTGGTGGGGTGTGGGGTGGGGTGTGATATGTGGGGGTGGAGGTGTGGGTGGAGGTAGGGGTGTTTTGTGTGTGCAGTGTATTATGCATACACTAGAACATGTGTGCGCTCGGACATCCGGTGATGATTATTACTATTAATGTTTTTTTAACTCGCGTATTTGTATCTAATTTTGTATTAGTGTAATATTAATACTAGCATTATTCATGCTTTCTGTCTCAGCTATTTGTATCTGGTTTAGTATTGTGGCACGATTGCCGTGATTAATACTTTCTGGGGTACTATTAATACCAGTAATGTATTCCAACCCCTGATATGTGTATCTAATTAATGGAACTAATATATTCTGATATCATCATCATCATGCTATCGGTCGCGATGCGACAAAGACTGCTTTCATTACTTGACTGCCGCTCTCCATTTAGCTCTCTGCTGTGAGAGTTGCGTCCATGAGTCGGTCTTAATGTCTCTCAGCTTCAGGTTTCTCTTGATGGTATCCTTGAACCGGAGACGAGGGCGCCCTCTCTCTTTCTGTAACCAGAAGACAGTTGAGAATAGAGAATCTGCTTTGGTAGCCTGTCTGATGACATCCTCATGAGGTGTCCAGTCCACCGGAGATTCTTTTTGATCAGAAGATCTTCCATAGAAGGCAGCCCCGTCCGTTCGAGTATTTCCTTATTTGTCGCTTTCGGCTTTCTAATATGGTAACTAATATAACACAGGGGCACTAGTAATAACATTGATGTATTCTAACCTGATATGGTATCTAAGTTAACACAAGGGCACTAGTAGTAGTAATACTAATACCAGTAATGTATTCTAATTTAATTAAAGGGTACTATTAAAGCCGTTACTGTATTCTAAACTGATATCTGTATCTAACTTAAAATACAGTGGCACTATTTTGTGACTTCCCTATCGTGTGACCTAATTGGAAGTAAAGTGACTCATATTAAAGTTGCACAGTCTGATGGGTTTGGATTTTTGGCATTTTTCTGAGATAAATATTTTAGATTGATCATTATTACAGATTTTACTTTAGTGTGAAGTAACTTTTATTTTATATGGTAAACTTTTGAGATATTTGACATGCAAACATGTCAAATTAGTTTTGGCAAGCTTGCCAAAAATCTGACACCATAGACTTCTGCAGTAACAGGTTCTATTAAATTGACTCAGTGTTCCCTTCTACGCAGAAACAAATGTCTAATAAATGCACCAGTATCTAAGTAAGATATATAGAATCAGATCTAGATAATTGTTTTGGTTTTGAAAATGTGATACTTCATCGGACTATGCAGCTTTAATATGTTCTAACTTGCCACAGGACATGTATCCTATGTACTACTCAACCATTAATCAATGTTGCGGTAAGGTCATTGAAAGCAGAACAAATCTTGCACATGTTGCCTGCTATTAATTCATTCCAATTCACCACAAAGTCTAGGTAGGATTTTGCGACAGCAGGATGCGGTGAATTAATTGGAACTCAATCCTGTCTAAAACTAAATGCTATGAACATATTCTAATTCACGACATGACATATGTGTCCAATCTAGTCCTGAGGCAATCATTTGGAACCTCCATTGCAAGGCTCAAAATAAACTTTTAAAGGTCCCTTGTCAATTTGGCAAGTGGAACAGAAAGTACAAAAGTAAAGCTTGTTTTATTTAACGATGCCTCTAGAGCACGTTGATTTTCATCATCGGCTATTGGACATTAAACATATGGTCATTCTGACATATTTCTTTGGGAGGATACCTGCTGCCGCCACATAGGCTACTCTTTCTGATAAGCAGCAAGGGGTCTTTTATATGCAATGGAACAGAAAGAATTGCATCGCAACTTGCACCGTATTTTAGATATCATTTGTTCTCACTCTGGAGTCTGTATTCAGAAATGTGGATCTGAGACATTGTATAGTATCATTGGATTTATTCAATTGCCAAATAGACAGACTTCTGATTTAATTAACTTGACTCATCTTGCAGTGTATTTGTCCCGGTGTAAAGATTTCAAATTCCCCCCTGATTGAAGTTCCCCCACGGGAACTTCAAAACGTTTTCAAATTCATCCCAGGGGAATTTGAAAACGTTTTCGTTTTCCCTCCCTCGTTTTAGCTTTCCCTCCCCCCATTTTGGGGAAATTTTCTTTATTTTTGTTATTTTGTGTTATATTTCATGACAAATATAATAGTACACAGAGAATAGCATAATGGAAATTATTACTAGTACAACAAACATATTTCTACCCAAATGACACAAAAAGTCTGGTCTGAATTTTAAAACGTTTTTTAACGTTTTTTAAACAATTTTAAATTCCCAGAGGGGGTAATTTGAAAATAGGGGGAGGAATCTGAAAACTGTTTTTAATTTCCCCCCCGGGAATCTGAAAACGTTTTTAATTTCCCTCCTCTGAAATTGAAAACGTTTTCAGATTCCCGGGGGGAACTTGGGAAGGGGCGAAATTGAAATCGTTACACCGGTACAATCAAACCCTGCATGGTGCAAATTAATTTGGTGTAGAATAAATCCTGCATAAGTTAACTGATACTAACTAATACTGACTAATTCAAGGCATGCCATTTGTGTTTAATCTAGTTCTCTACTCCCAATAGCCCATGATTACTTTTTGTGCTGGGGGCGGGGGGGGGGGGGGGGTTCGTTAAACAAATAAACAGATCTAATTATTTGGCTCTATGATGTAAGAACTGGGTGAAGTGAGATAATTTGTAGTAGAGTTCCTATATATGTTAAATTAGTCGACTCCCACAGTCCTGGTTTGTGGACAGGATTGCTAAACTACCCTACATAAAAAGTACCGACTGGCTGGCACATAGACAGATAGCCACATGACTTCCCAATCTAATATGCAAGATATATTGTTCACCTACTTATTTTTCCTGGCCTCATCCTTTTGGAGTGAAGAATTAATTAAATCAAGCAGATTAATATACTTTAAAAGTTCAGTTTTAGTCGAGTTCCTGTATACATTAAATTAGATTACTCCCACAGCCTTGTTTTGTCCGTGTTCGAAACATTATCATTTATACAGCCTAGCATGGATAAGCCTGAATCGACTTGTTTTCACCATTAGACAGTTTGTCGTTAGAAAGCCCGAGCCTACACTTTTACTGACCGAAGGGAATTCTAACCTGCCACACCACATAGACATGGTATGAGAGCAACTGGCCTATGATGACGCTGTAAGTTATACACATCGGTGGAAATCCTAATTGGCAGAGGTGGGTGCATGGGGAATCAAACCATTATATATTATAAACATGACAACATGCTCAGGTTCCCACAAACCTCGCGACCCTAGTTTCATGGTAATAATATTTATGTCAAATGTTAGTTTACATCACACATATATATATATATATATATATATATATATATATATATATATATATATATATATATATATATATATATATGCTATATATAGTATATCATTACATTAATAATAATATAGATAACTGCCCAAGCCATGTTATTTTACTACTATTACTACCCGCTACAACCTAGTCATCGTTCCATATAGGACATTGGTGCCGGCCTATTTATGATTTCTTGCGCACAATTTATTCGTCTACGACTGAACTAGAAGGGGAGGTTATAATATAATATACCACAACACCAACATCCGAAGCCGAGAGCAATGGTCTTTAAAGATGCGTAGTCCGATCAAATCTAAAATATTCAAAGCCGAAGCAATTATCTAGATTTGATTCTACATATCTAACTTAGATACTGGTGCACTTATCAAACATTTGTCACCACATAGAACAGAATACCATGGCAATTTAATAGAACATGTTTCTGGAGAAGCCTATGGTGTCAGAGTTTTGGCGTGCTTGCCAAAATATAACTTGCACGTTTGCGCTTCAAATATATCTAAAAACTTACCCGTCAAACTAAAGTAAGATAGATTATAATGATCAACCTGATATATTTATCTCAGAAAATGACAGAAACTCAAAACCATCGGACTACGCAACTTTAAGAGGACATAGAACCTATTTCTCCCCGCCCCGCACTCACCCCCACCAGTTCTCCTCTCTGTAGTTACTTACACCTGCTGGGTCCTTAAGCGTGGCGGTAATTGGCGCATGCGCAGAGACGCTCACAGAACGCACCTTTATGTGGCACGGCCGCGCACTCACGCGCTAATGAATAAAGCAACTACATTTGCATGGTGCTGTTTTCTGGCAGGCCTTCATTGGATCCCCGGTCCGCCTTTTTTATTATTTTTTTATTTCGGGGCGTTCTAATTAATCTCCTTTACCAACCTCCTCCACACCCGCACCCCTTCCTAACCCTTTTCTCCATCCTCCACCCCATCCCCACCCTCTGTCCTCTTCTTCCTGCACCTTCGCCCCCCCCCTGTTCCCCCCCCCCCCACTCCTCACACCCTCCTCTACTTCCTCCTCCTCCTCCCCATTCCCCCTCCTCCTCCCCTCCTCACACCCATCCTCTACTTCCTCCTCCTCATTCCCCCTCCTCCTCCCCTCCCCACACCCTCCTGTCCTTCCCCTCCCCATTCCCCTCCCTTCCTCCCCAACACCCCTCCCCCATCTCCTCGCCACGTTCCCTTTCTCCTTTCTCCTTCCCCTCCCCGCCCCTCCCGCACCTCCTTTTACCCTCCTCTTCTCCCCTCCTCCCTCCTCATTTGTCCTTCCCCTCCCCTTCCTTCCCCAACACCTTCTTTATCCCCACCTCCTCACCCCTCCTCACCTTCCCCCCCATCCATCCCCATTCCCTCCCAACCTAGTAACACCTCCTCACCCCCACCTCCTCACCCCCACCTCCTCACCTTTCTCTCCCCATCCCACCCTCTTCCTCCCCAACCCTCTTAACCACCTCCTAACCCCTCCTCACCTTCCCCTCCCCACCCCCCTCACCTTCCCTCCACATCCATCCCCCATTCCTCCTCCAAACCTACGAACACCTCACCCCACCTCCTCACCCCTCTTCACCTTCCCCTCCCTCCAACACCTCCTTCCCCCACCTCCTCACCCTCTCCTCCCCATTCCCTCCCCATTCCTCCTCCTTCCTTCTCCAACACCCATTTATCCCTACCAACCCCACCCCCTTTTCTCCCTATTTCTCCCTCCTTCTTCCTTCTCCCCTCCTCCTTCCCCTCTACCCCTCTCCTCCCCTCCCCACCACCCACTTACCTCCTCAACCCCATCCTCTTCAACCTCCCCCAGAGGAGACAGCCGAGCGATAAATGGGGTTGTTGCCCGCTTATAACGCCGTGTCTTACACCTGGCGGGAGTTTGCATCAAATCAACGTCCCTCGTGGTTGTCATGGTGACACCGTCACGCATGATCCAATGTCTCCCGGACCCTCCCCCTCTCTCTTTCCCTCCCTCCTCTTCGTGTCTAGAGTTTTAATTTGAAATATTGTGTGCTTGAAGAAATAAATGTGTGTGAATTAGTCATAAAATGTGGCTATTGTTGGCGAATCTTTAGTAGAAGGCGCGCTTGTACGGCGCTTCTCAAGCGGAAGTACCTGTGGTGTGTTGCTACTAATAATTCACCGACTAAATCCTCCAACTCATTTCGATGATTTGTGTCAATTCCTGCCAATCTCCAAAAGTTTGTTTTATTTAAGACACCTCTAGAGCACATTGATTTTTATCACCGGCTATTGGACCTCAAATATATGGTCATTCTGACATATTTCTTTGGAGGAAACCCACTACCGCCATATAGGCTACTCTTTCCGATAAGCAGCAAGGGACATTTTATATGCACTTTCCCACAGACATGCCAGCACATACCACAGCCTTTGATGACACCAGTTGTGGACCACTGGTTGGAATAGAAAATAGCCCAAACTACAAATGCGTCCAATGAGCAGGATCAATTGGATAACCCACACCTTCACAGGTGGATGTGCTGCAGCCTGAGCTACGTCCCGCTCCGCCTATCTCCGCATCGCACACCTCTTACTCAATTCGTGGAAATTCCCTTACTCGGCCATTTGTGAATAATCTAGTTATATGCTTGATCTCAAATCCTAAACAAACAAACTAATCTATTCCATTGCGGTTAAGTCATGGTAATTCTGCTAAATCGGACGGTGAACTGCTTAGTGGCGCAGGCCCCGTGGTGCGGCGTTCCGGGCGGGTAGGCTGCAGGAATTTCCGCCAGTTTAATTAGAAAGTGAGTCATTGTGAGCGTGTGTGTGTTTTTTGTGTAGTAACACATCGATATGGATGGCCCTCGCTGTCTACTGCCTGTCTCAGCAGAATCTGTGCTGGGACACTTTGTGCCACCGGCGGCCTGCTTCTGGTTGGTTGGTTGGTTGTTGGAGTTATAAGTCCTGGCAACATCTAAGGTAATATCAGTACGGGTACCGATTTGTGACAGTGTACACTCATGGCAACTTTATTGTGCTGCCCCATTGGGAAACCAGGCCACTGGCATCATGATCTGATATCCCACTCACATTTTCCTGATACTGAGCTAACCAGTCCTTGCCCTATCCTATTAGTGCCAAGCGCCAGGCTAGGAAGCGACAAGTATAAATTTGATAAGTCGACCGAGGACCAAACTTCCGATCTCCCACACGCTAGGGCCTGCACTTTACCGATTCAGCCACCGCGCCCGGTGCAGCCTGCATCTGTACTGACTGGGGAGGAACAGTGTATTCATCACGGGTGAAAGATCTCTGTGATTTCGTAGATTTCTGCGATTTAAAAAGAATATTTACCGATTAACGTTAAAGTTGCATAGTCCAATGCTTTTGAGCTTCTCTCATTTTCTGAGATAAACATAATAGGTTGTTCATTATTCTCTACCTTACTTTAGTTTGAAGTAACTTTTATTTTAAATCGCTAACTTTTGAGATATTTGAAATGGAAACATGCTAAATTAGTTTTGGCAAGCTTGCCAAAAACTCTAAAGGGCGCATTCCATATACGCGTAATGCGTAATGCGTTATGCGTTACGCGTTATGCGTTATGCGAATGCCAGCATTCCATATACGCGTAATGCGTATTGCGTTATGCGTTAGCCGTTATGCAGTGAAGTATATAAAAAGTATATAAAAAAGTGTGTGTGACTCTGTGTCTGTGTGTGTGTCTCTATGTGTGTGTGGTGTGGTTTTGGGTTTGGGTTTTTTGTGTTGTGTTTTGTTTTTTGGTTGTTGGTTTTTTTTTGGGTTGTTTTTTTTGTGTGGTGGTTGGTTTTTTGTGGTTGGGGTGGTTGTTGTTGGTTGGGTTTTGGTTTGTGTTTTGGGGTTGTTTGTTTTTTTGGTTTTCCCTGATGTGTGTGTCTGTGTCTCCGTGTCTCTGTGTGTGTCTCCGTGTGTGTCTCTGTGTGTGTGACTCTGTGTCTCTGTGTGTGTCTCTATGTGTGTGTCTGTGTCTCCGTGTCTCTGTGTGTGTCTCTGTGTGTCTCTCTGTGTGTGTGACTCTGTCTCTGTGTATGTCTCTATGTGTGTGTCTCTGTGTCTCTGACAAAGAGACACACACAGACACATATACACACAGAGACACACACAGAGACACACACAGACACAGATACACACACAGAGACACAGAAACACAACACAGAAACACACACATAGACACACACATACACACACAGAGACACAGAGACACACACACACAGACACAGATACACACACAGAGACACACACAGAGACACAACACAGAGATACACACACAGACACACACAGAGACACACACACAGAGACATACACACAGACACACACACAGAAACACAGAGACACACACACAGACACAGACATACACACACAGACACACACAACAACAGAGACACAAAGACACAGACACACATACACACAGAGAGACACAGAGACACAACACAGAGACAGACACACACACACAGACAGACACACAGACACACACAGAGACACACACAGACACAGATACACACACAGACAGAGACACAACACACAGACACACACACAGAGACACACACAGACACACACACAGAGACACACACACACAGACACAGATACACACACACAGAGAATGGGACGGTCCAAACATGGCTCAGTTTAACTTGCTTGGAGGGATGTTAGGACCGTCCCAAATATGAAGACTGCTTCCTAACAGGTCCGCCGCATAAACCTACATGTTTGCACCGTCCCATAAACAATTATTCTCCATACTGCTCTGTATATGACCAAATATTGCATTTATATCTATGTAACTTTGTGTACGTCACATGGGGGTTCCTACCTTTATTATAGCCAAATTATAGATAAGTATTCATATTTCTGTGCATATGGTAGCATTTTTAGCTTTCCCATAACAGTCAGTCTCCCGATTGGGACGGTCCTAACATCCTAAACTGAGTCATGTTAGGACCGTCCTTTTCGTTCAACAAAACGGCTGTCCATAATTATCAGTCGCCTCCTCCAGCCTTATATCAATGGACAAATGCGACTGATGATATTCTATTCGCACCACCTTTACGCATTACGCATTACGCACCGATCGCTACATGGAGCGATCGGGATAATGGATTTCTTTCGCATTCGCATTCGCATTACGCATTACGCGTGTATGGAATGTAGCTCATAGGTTTCAAGGCGTTTCGATTTTTTGTCGCATTCGCATTCGCATTCGCATTACGCATTACGCGTATATGGAATGCGCCCTTAACACCATAGGCTTCTGCAGTACCATGCTCTATTAATTGATTCAGTATCCTCTCATATGTGACGACAAATGTTTAATAAGTGCACCAGCATCTAAGTTAAATATGTAGAAAAAAATCTAGATAGTTGTTTTTGTTTTGAAAATTCTATGTTTTCATCGGACTATGCAGCTTTAAGCAAAATGCCAAGGAATCTGAATGTTTATGACAACAATTGGGTTCCAAAACCCGTTCTTATATGACCTTAGATGTTCGTAGAACAGAAACCCCAAGCAAGAATGAGTTTGATAATAGGCATTAATATAGGCACAACAAGGATACTTGAAACCTTACTTTCGGTATTTCTTTCGCGATTCCCAAGCAGTGCTAATGCAAGGGGGGGGGGGGGGCGAAATCTGCGTTTACCGGGAAATTCGCCATTGGTGTAATATTACTAATAATCTCCACTTGATTTCCACAATTTTTGGTGGAGACCACTTTCATCCCTGCTTCGTGTTGTTTGTTTAAGTTTTGCATCCTAGCAACATCTGAGGTCACATCAGGACGGGAACTGACTTGTGACAGTGTGCATTCATGGCAAGTTTATAGTGCTGCCCCACTAGTAGGAGACCATGCCACTGGTACCATAGGCAGCTTTCCCATTCAAGTCCCATTATCCTGATACTGAGCTAACCAGTCCGTGTCCTCTCCTATTAATGCTGAGTGCCAGGCTAGGTAGCGACAAGTATAATTTTTGTAAGTCATTGGTTTGAATCGACCCGGATTCAAACTCCCGACTTTCGCATTGGGAAGCCTGCGCTCTACCGATTTGGCCAACATGTCTGTGCGTGTGCTCGTGTGTGCCTGTGTGTGTCAGTGCGCGTGTGGGCGTGGGTGGAGTGGAGGGGGGGTGAGGTTGGTGTAGATTCGTTTAGCAGATAACACATCGCAGTCCGGGCAGATTCATCACGTGACCATGGAGACAAGAGGGTGTGTGACAGTGACACTGACACTGTCCAGTCTCATCACTAGGGCCGCCATCACACTGAGTAGTGCGCCACCAGCACCTCTACCACCACCACCACCACCACCACCACCACCACCACCACCACCACCACCACCACCACTACCACTACCACCACCACCACCATCATCACCACCAGCAGCAGCAGCCCAACCACCACCACCACCACCATCACTACCACTACCACCACCATCACTACCACTACCACCACCACCATCGCTACCAATACCACCACCACCATCACCACAAGCAGCAGCACAACTACCACCACAATCACTACCACCACCACTACCACCGCCATCACCACCACCATCACTACCACTACCCACCACCAGCAGCACAACTACCACCACCACCACTACCACCATCACCACAAGCAGCAGCACAACTACCACCACAATCACTACTACCACCGCCATCACCACCACCACCATCACCAGCAGCAGCACAACCACCACCACCATCACTACCACTACCCACCACCACCAGCACAACTACCACCACCACTACTACCACCACCACCAACACCTTCACCATCATCACCACCAGCAGCAGCACAACTACCACCACCACCATCACCACCACCACCACCACTACCCACCGCCACCTCCACCACCACCATCACTACCACACACCACTACCATCAGCAACACCAGCACCAGCACCATCCGCTCACCAGCACCACCACACACCACACCATCACGAACACTAAATACCACACCACCACCAGCAGAACCACCACCACGAACCACCACCATATCAGGTGTGAATCAAGAGGTGTTTGGTGTCAATCAATAGAAGTGTTTTGGTGTCAATCTAGACAGGTGTTTTGGTGTGAATTAAGAGGTGTTTGGTATCAATCAATAGAAGTGTTTTGGTATGAAGCAAGACAGGTGTTTTGGTGTGAATCCAAGGGTGTTTTGGTGTGAATCAGGAGGTGTTTGGTGTGCATCCAGAGGTGTTTTGGTGTGAATCCAAATAGGGGTTTTGGTGTGAATCAGGAGAGGTGTTGTCGTGTGAATCAAGATGTTTTGGTGTGAATCCAGAGGTGTTTTGGTGTGAATCCATACATGCTTTTTGGTGTGAATCAATACATGTGTTTTTGGTGTGGATCAAAATCGGTGTTTTTTTTGTGAATCAAAATAGGTGTTTTCATGTGAGTCAAAAATGGGAAGCACAAACAGACATCTACTTCGTTGAGGTAGTGATGCACCGTGTCGGGGACAGAGAGGTCTATTTAGTTTAGGTAAGCAGACAGACAGACAGACAGACAGATAAAGAGACAGACAGATAAAAAGACAGACAGACAGAAAGGGAAAGAGAGAGACGGGGGAAGAGAGATACTGAAGGCCGGGTCACATACACGTTAGTGGACGTAGTTGAACGTAGTTGAACATACAGGAGAAGTACGGATGGCAGCACGTTCAACTACATCCAACTACGTTAGCCTCCACTACGTTCAACTACGTCCACTTAAGGGGCTGTCACACTACGACGTAACGACGTCAACGTAGGGAGAACGTGAAGAACGTTGAACTTCTCGGCGTAGTATGCAAATTTGGGCAGAAGTTGAACGTGGATGCAGCGTAGTGGACGAGAGAGTAACGTCGGTAAAGCGTAGTGATACCGTCGTTCGACGAGAGAGGTGAACGTAATGACGCTGACGGAACGTTATGAACGTTATTCCATTGTCAGAAGAACGTTACGTGACGTTAGCTACGTCATGAGACGTTGAACGTACGTTGAATGCACGTTCTCCTGACGTTCTCCTGACGTTGTCCTGACGTTCCCATTACGCCCCGTGGGCATTTGCACTTGGTTGAATGGGGGTCAACGTAGTGGTACGTAGTTGAACGTAGTGAGGAGCGTTGGAATAACGTCCGTTTAACGTCATTGACGTTCGCTGAACGTGAACAGAACGTACGGCGAACGTAAACCCTTACGTTCGACCTACGTCAAAACTTTTGAACATGTCCAAAACCTCGACGTATCTCGACGTAACACGACGTAATGTGACGTAGCTCGACGTCACTCTAACGTCATTATGACGTCATCATAACATAATCCAACGTACATCAACGTAATGACGAAATATCACCACGTTAGGCTCACGTTGGCTCATTACGTCGTAGTGTGACAGGGGTATAACGTGTATGTGACCTGGCCTAGAGAAAGAGAAACACAGTGACCCACATACAGCGACAAATAGAGATGTTGGTATTTGGTGGATCACAGGAGAAAGGGTGTAGGGTTGTACACTCGATAGCCGCTAGGTGCATGGGCGGACAGGGCGAGGGGCGGGTGGTGGTGGGAGGTGATTGAAGAAGGGTGAGGTGGGGTGGGGGGGGGGGGAGCTGTGTATGTGTTGAGATAGTGTGACGCGGATGGATTTTTCTCAAGGTCAGAGAAAGCGACCTGAACACTGCCCAGATAGCGTTGACAACTTTACAGACATCCCGCTGTGTGAAGGGAGGCCCTGGTCGGCCTTTAACACGCTGTGTTGTGTACGCAGCATGTACGTGGTGTGTAAGCAGCGTGTAGGCAGCGTACGTACACCACCCATAACCAGCATGTCTATGTAGAGTATGTAAACTGTATGTAAGTATACACTGTATGTGTGCAGTGGGTATGCAGTGTGTACACATTGTGTATGCAGTGTGTACGCAGCATACGTACACCACCGATAACCAGTATGTCTACGCAGAGTATGTAAACTGTATGTAAATATACACTGTATGTGTGCAGTGTGTATGCAGTGTGTGTGCAGTGTGTATATGCAGTGTGTATGCAGTGTTTAGGCAGCGTACATACACCACCCATAACCAGCATGTCTATGCAGAGTATGTAAACTGTATGTAAGTATACACTGTATGTGTGCAGTGTGTGTGCAGTGTGTATGCGCAGTGTGTATGCAGAATGTATGCATTGTGTACGCAGCATGTAGGCAGAGTCCGTACACCACCCATAACCAGCATATGCAGAGTATGTAAAATGTATGTAAGTATATACTGTATGTGTGCAGTGTGTATGCAGTGTATACATGCGGTGTGTATGCGCAGTGTGTATGTACGCAGTGTGTAGGCAACTGACGTACACCACCCTTAACCAGCATGCCTATGCAGAGTATGTAAACTGTATGTGTGCAGTGTATGTGCAGTTTGTATGCAGTGTGTGTGCAGTGTATATATGCAGTGTGTGTGCAGTTTGTATATGAAGTGTGTATGCAGTGTGTATGCAGTGTATGTGCAGTGTGTATGCAGTGGGTATGCAGTGTGTATGCAGTGTGTGTGCAGTGTCTATATACAGTGTGTGTGCAGTTTGTATATGCAGTGTGTATGCAGTGTGTATGCAGTGTGTGCAGTGTGTATGCTGCGTTTGCATGCACACTGTGTATATACACCATGTGCAGCAGTGATAGAATGATAGAAATAAGCAAAAGACATTTCTAAGACAGGACAAGTCTGGTGTGATTTTTACTTGTCCCTCTGAATTTTCACTTTTCTGCACTTTCTGCATTTAATTACCATGATTCTTATTATTAGTTGCTAACCTGCTTAACTGCTTAATGGTAACTTAATGCTAGTATCGCTATATAACTATACAATGTGTACCTGGTTAACTTTGAATTGTCATGACTTATAGCAAATTTGTCACTTGTCCAATGGAAAAGCTCAACCCATATTCTGCTTGTCCGTACTCTCACTTGGCTCGGACAAGTGGACATGCCTAATTTGAACGCTGTGCACTGTGTGAGAGGGTTAATTTTCTTTCACGCGCACAAAGGATTTCTGCTCAGACTGAAGAACCAGACCTGTTCGAATCTGTAGAGCGCAGGCTCCCCATTTAGAAGTTCGAGAGTTCGATTCCTATTTGAGTCAAAGCAATGACGTACCAAATTTAAGCTTGTCGCTACCTATATTGGTGCTCGGAATTACTAGGATATGGCGAGGGCTGGTTAGCTCAGTATCACTATCAGGATAATGTGACATGAGTGGGATATTATTGGGTCATGCTGTCAGATTAATTTTTGCTGTTTTCACTTTATATATCTCAAATGTGAACCATATGAAGTAAATTTACTTTAAGCTAAAATAAAGTATGTTATAATAATAAATCTGATATATATGTATCTAACAAGAAACTATGGTTGAAACGCAAACCCTTGGAACTGTAACTACGCCTGCTATCAGTTTCTAACTGTCATCTTAACCTGAGACCATATTCATGTTGACTCAATTAGTCCTGTGGTCCGCCTCATCTAGATGACCTTGTAATGACCTTCCATTGGATGTTTTTCAGGTGAGTTGCCCTTTACGTTCTCAGATGTGGCAGACAACATTCACAGTAGGTAAAGTCGAAACAAGATGGAGGCGGCTTGCTCAATCGCTTCCGGTTTGTTTATGGGCTCAATTCAGCAGAATTATTCAATTTTAGGTAAATCTATTGATTTTGAATGAAATGTTTCACCTAATACGTAATAGCGGGTAAGAAATGCAGTGTTGTTATGGCACATGAAACAATGCACATCATTCAGCCAATAATACCAGGTAGATCACTCTGCGTTATCGGGGTAATGTAGTGTTTCACAATATACCAGGTAAATCAAATCATGTCATGCTGACAATGGTGGCTTTCACCCAATGATATATAGATCGTTCTGTGTTAGCGGCATAATGTAATGTTTCACAATATACAAGGTAAATCAATCCATGTCATGCTGACAATGGTGGCTTTCCCCCGATACTACAATCGCCTGTGTTAGCGACGTAATGTAGTGTTTCACGCTATACCATGTAAATCAAACAATGTCAGGCTGACAATGGCGGCGTTCACCTAATACTGTGTAGATCATCCTGTTTTTATGGGGGTAATGTTGTGTTTCGCACTATGCCAAGTAAATCAAACCATGTCATGTTCACAATGGTGGCTTTCACCTAATACTAAGTAGATCATTCTGATTTAATGGTGAGTTGTTTTGGTAAGACATAGGATTTAAACTCCCAGGTTCGAACCCTGGCCGAGCCAGACCAATGACTGAAAGAAATTGAAACTTATCGCTACCTAGTGGGGCATTGAGCATTACTAGGATAGGTCAAGGAGCCCAAAAGGAGGTTAATTGTTTGCGATTGAAATATCTCCTGCTTGATCAACAAATGTACTAAAAAACAAACAAAAATTATTATTTCACGTTATGCCGGGTAAATCATGCAATAACATGCTGTCATTGTGTCAATGGTGGCTTTTACCCAACATCAGGTAACTAATTGAACCAGGTAGATTGTTCTGTCTCAATGGTACAGTGTAGTATTTTGCGCTATTGAGGATTTGCGTGTGACGTAGGCATCACACTACTCCTGCATCATGGTTGGATAGAAGCAGTTCATTCTCCTATCAAGTGTATGTAAATAAAACCAAAAGCACAAGTCTATTCACTGCTATTCACTGCTACGATCTAATTCTGTTATTTAGAAACATGAAAATTCAATCGGGGGTTGAAATAATGTTATTTATGAGAATAGCTTATTCAAAAAGTGAAATTTGGTTAAATTAAACCCAAAATCCAAGCGATATTAATGCCACCGCTGCATCGGCAGTGTTATGCTGTACTTTCTATCCAACCATGATGGCCGACGAGGCACTGATCACGTGGTGCTAATCGTTTGGCGCAAATCCTCACACTATACCAGGTAAATTAAAGTTGCATAGTCCGATGGTTTAGAATTTCTGTATTTTTTCTGAGATAAATATATTATTATTAGATGGATCACTAGTATTTACTTTACATTAGTTCAAAGTTACTTTTATTTTAAATGGTAAACCTTTCAGATATTTTGAGTGCAAACATGGAAAATTAGTTTTGGCAGGCTTACCAAAACTCTGACACCATAGACTTCTGCAGTAACAGGTTCTCTTAAATTGACTCAGTATTGCAGTCTATGCAGAAACAAATGCTTAATAAGTGCATCAGTATCTAAGTTAGATATGTAAAATCAAATCTAGATAATTAGTTTGGTTTTGAAAATTTGATATTTCATCGGACTATGCATCTTTAACCAATAGCATGGAAAGGATGGTAACTTTCATCCGATATCAGCTAAATCAATTCCATGTCATCAATATAGTGTAGTGCTTCATGCATAACCAGGTAAAGTAATGCATACGAGGTGAACCCAACCCGTGTCACACATACATTATTATTATTAGTCACGCCTCACACAATTCTCCCACGTGGGGCATATTTTCATGGTCATTTCCCCCCATTTCCATTTTCAGTGAATAATTCCCCCCCCCCCCTTTGCCCATACCCCTTAGCACTCCTCGCCCACACACCTCCCACTCACCCCCCTCTCTCCTCCCTCTCCTCTCTCCTCCGTCTCCTCTACGTTTTCAGTGAATAATTCCCCCCCTCCCCCTTTGCCCATACCCCCTCGCACTCCTCGCCCACACACCTCCCACTCATCACCCTCTCTCCTCCCTCTCCTTTCTCCTCCGTCTCCTCTACCCCTCCCCTCCCTCTCCTCTCCCCTCCCTGACCCCTTCCTATTCCTTCCCTTTCCTCCCGCTCCCCTCCCGCTCCCCTCCCCTCCCTCTCCACTCTCTCTGCCCTTTCCCCTCTTCCTCCCCTTCCCTCCTTCTCCCCTCCCGTCCTTCTCCCTTCCCCTCCTACTCTCCTCCCCTCCCTTTCCCCTTCCTTTCCCCCCCCTTTCCCCTCCCTTTTCCCCTCCCATTCCCATCCCTTTCCCATCCCTCTGCATTCCATCCCCCTCACTCCCCTGCTTCTCCCCTGTCTCTTCACTCCCCCTCCCCTCCCCCTCCCCCTTCTCCCCTTTTCTATCCCCTCCCCCTCCCTCTCCCTCCCTCTCCCCTAGTTACCCCCTGCCCCCGCCGCATCCCTTCCCCCCCCCCTTTCCCCTCCCCCCACTCTCGCCCAATCAAGGGCGGGCCCACGTGACCAGGTTTAGTGTTACCCCATGCTCATCTAGTAAGTCGCCGCTTGCTCCCAAACAAAGGCTGGCCCGGTCTTTATTGCAGGTCAGTCGTTCTTGCCGAGCAGGTCGAGCAGAACCGAGCTGCTCACCGTCACCCACAACGAGGTTCGCGCATGCGCATTGTGTGCGTCCCTCCTTTGTACGAGCCTAAGGCGCTCTAGGCAGGCACCACCCTTCATTGCTGTTGGACATTTAGTGGCAGATCTCAGGTGCGGTCGCCTAATCGGTAGAGCGCCAGCCTCGCGTGCGCAAGGCAGGGAGTTCGGTTCACGGTCCGAGTGAAACCAATGACTTTAATATTGATACTTGTCCCTTTCAAACCAGGTGCTTGACATTATTGGGATAGGGCAAGGACTGGTTAGCTCAGTGTCAGGATAATGTGACTGAGTGGGATATTGGGTCATGGTGCCAACGGCCTGATTTTCCAATGGGGCAGCACTATAAAGTCGCCATGAGTGCGCACTGTCACAAATGCGTAGCCGTCCTGATTTGACCTTAGATGTTGCTAGGACGTAAAACAACAACCAACCAACCACTAAGTGGAAAGAAATGTCAGTCACTTAAGTCCGTTTAAAAAAATCTAATTTTCAAAAACAAAACTTTGATGGCAAGATTTTCAGTGGAGAAGATGTCAGTCACTTGATGGCAAGATGTTTCAATTATCGGCCAGAGAAGTTACATATTGGCAGCATGTGGTGTTTAGTGACAGCAGGATGATTTAGTGACAGCGCAAAACATTTAGTGACAGAAAGGAATTTAGTGACACAAAGCTTTTACAGTTCGAAAAAAGACATTTAGTGATACAAACCAAGACTTTTAGTGACGACAACACCTTTAGTAGCAGCAGATGGCATTTCGTATAAGAAGAATGTATTGACTGTAAAGCACATTTACTGACAGAAAGCAAGACATTTAGTGCTAGAGCAAGACATTTAGTGGCTGTCGCTGACATTTAGTGAAATTAGAAGAATTTAGTGACAGAACAGTTCATTTAGTGACTGAACAAAACATTTATTGAAGAAAACGACATTTAGTGAGATCAGATGACATTCAGTGACATCATACGACATTTGGTGACATCAAAGGAATGTAGTGACAGAAAAACTCATTTAATGGCAGAAAACGACATTTAAGGCCCAGTCACATACATGTTAGTGGACGTAGTTGAACGTAGTGCAGGCTAACGTAGTTGAACTTAGTGCAGGCTAACTTAGTTGAACGTAGTTGAATGTACCGGTATCCATACTTCTCCGGTACGTTCAACTATGTTAGCCTGCACTACGTTCAACTACGTTCAACTACGTCCACTAATAGGCCTGTCACACTATGACGTAAGGAGGTAACGTGAGCCGACATAGTTGAATTTTGGTCATTACGTTGAGGAACGTCGAGTTACGTTGTGCTGACGTTAGACTGACGTCGATTCACGTCGAGTTACGTCAGCGCGCGTCCAAGTTTTGGACATGTTGAAAACTTTCGACGTGGCTTGAAGTGATGCAGTGACATTTGGATGACATCACACTCACGTTATGCCAACATTAGACATGCGGGAGGGATGTGTCTGCTACGTTAGATCAATGGTACGTTATGTCATAGTGACGCACAGGGAGGAGGAATGCGCGGACCACGTTAGGCCGGGCGTGATCATGCCTGCTCGACGCTAAGCCACCGCTACTGTCAAGCTAGGATGACGTCGCGCGCTGGGGTTCCACTGGGGTTCCGCTAGCCTCACTCGTTGGCACGATGCTATACCGACGTTATGCTCACGTCCACTAACTAGGCTACATTGACGTCCAACTTGGCCACGTGTTTGCATATTACATCGAGATTTTCTACGTGTTAAATTTATTTTTACGTTCTCCCTACGCTGGCGCGTTACGTCGTAGTGTGACAGCACCATAACGTGTATGTGACCGGGCCTTTAGTCACATTTGATTTGCGTGCGTTCCTCAGTTGTTACAGGCTCAATATCATTCACAGAATGTTGGTATCGCCATTATTCATGGCCAGGAACCAGCGCGGCCACCTTTTTAAAGACCCACATATACGATCAGGTGGCCACCCTTTTAAAGAGCTCATTATCAGTCATTGATTAATCACCATGCACTTAATGAATACACTTAATGAATTTATTTAATTGGCCTAGTCTGATGGTTTTTAGTTTCTGTCGTTTTCTGAGATAAATATAGTAGTTTGATCGCAACAATCTACCTTCCTTTAGTTTGAAGTCACTTTTATTTTGAATGGCTAACTTTTGAGATATTTGAAGGGCAAACATGCAAGATTAATTTTGGCAAGCACGCCATAAGCTGCTGCAGGAACAGGTTAGATTAAATTGGCTCTGTAAATATTCCGTTCTATGTGGTGACAAATGTTTGAAAAGTGAACCAGCATCTAAATTAGATATTTAGAATCAAATCTAGATAATGGCTTTGGGTTTGAAATTTTGATGTTTTCATCACACTTTGCAGTTTAATTTTTTTTTTAAATCACTCTGCAAAGTGTTAGTGAAGATGTTGTTGTTGAAGATTTATACTGCCTATCATGGATAAGCCTGAATAGGCTTGTTTTCACCATTAGACAGTTTGTCGATAGAAAGCCCGAGCCTACACTTTTACCGACCCAAGGGATTTTTAACCTCCCACACCACATAGACATGGTATGAGAGCAACTGGCCTTTGATGACGCTGTAAGTTATACACAGCGGTGGAAATCCAAATTGGCAGAGGTGGGGGGGCACAGGGAATCGAACCACTGACATTCAGATTAGGAGTCCGACCTAGAAAAAAGTCAGACACTCTAACCACTCTGCCACATAGAACACCACAAAGTTAGATCCTGGGGTCTGGTGGCATGTTGGTGAGTGGGGCCCAGTGTTAGTGAAGTTAGATCCTGGGGTCTTGTGGCATGTTGGTGAGTGGGGCTCAGTGTTAGTGAAGTTAGATCCTGGGGTCTGGTGGCATGTTGGTGAGTGGGGCCCAGTAATTATAACTAATGCTCAATTAATCCGGCTGTCATTAACGATAAGTGCTCGTTGTATTAACCTGAGATTACTGAGCACCTTCGTGTGCTTTGTCTACAATCTCCACCAAGCCTGGTGCCAGGTCTACTTTGCAACTGTTCCCTTCCGCCATTTGCAATCATGGCTGAGTGGGTCGGGCAGCGGCTTCCCATGTTGCGGGCCATGAGTTCAAATCCTGGTCAAAGTCAAGCGCTAGACTTACACCAACATTTATATGTGTCGTGTGGGTGATGAAAATAGGAAATGCTGTTCCTAGAGCGGGACTCGAACCCACATCTCTTGCATTCCGGGCCAGTGTGCTAACCATTACACCACCTAGGCTCCCTGATTTCACCACACTACCTGTCTAAGCGCCTCTTTGCCTGAGTGGTCAGTGCAGACTTACTACATATGTGTCATTACCTTGCCTGATGCTCGGACAGGGCAAGGACTTGTTGGTTGCATGTCCGTATAATGTGACTGAGTGAGATATCGGCACTATAATTCTAAAGCCACCATGACTGCATGGATAGAAATCGGAACCCGTCCTGATGTTACCACATATGTTACTAAGGCGGAAAACCCCCAGTTTAATTTGTCATTCAACCCATTTCCAATTGTGCAAACTGCTTACCCTGAAAATTTAAAATTATTTTTAAAAATTTGGATTTATGTTATAAGTACACGTAGTTTATTCATGGGGACCAGACGGTGGCCGAATGAGTAGGGCGTCCGTCATCTGTTTTGGGAGATCAGGAGATCCGAACCCATGAGTTTGTGGGTTCGAATCCTGGTCGAGTCAAAACAATGACATAAAAATTGATACTTGTCACTTCCTAGCCTGTCGCTCGGCATTATTAGGATAGGGCAAGGACTGGTTGGCTCAGTGTCAGGATAATGTGACTGAGTGGGATATCAGGTCATGGTGCTGGTGGCCTGGTCTCCCAGTGTGGTAGCACTATAAAGTCGCCATGAGTGCGCACTGTCACACATCTGTACCCGTGCTGATATGACATTAGATGTTGCTAGGAGATAAAACAACAACAAACAAACATTATTCATGGGATTAAAGCGGGGTTTGTTTTTCAGCGACAAAGTCTTGGGTCTTCGATTCAGTGGTAGACACACTTGTCGGTCGGTTATTTACACAAATGTTAAAGTTGCATAGTCTGATGCTTTTGAGTTTCTGTCATTTTCTGAGATAAATACATCCGGTTGATCAGTATAGTCTACCTTACTTTAGTTTGAAGTAACTTTGATTTCAAATGGATAATTTGTAGGATATTTGAATACACATATGTGTAGCTGTGTGTAGTTATTATAGCTCACGCGAGAGAGTGTCCACCTGTGAAGGTGTGGGTCATCCTATCGATCCTGCTCAGTGGACCCATTTGCAGTTTGGGTTATTTTCCCTAACAACCAGTGGTCCACAACTGGTTCAGCAAGGGCTGTGGTATGTGCTGTCCTGTCTGTGGGAAAGTGCATATACAAGACCCCTGGCTGCTTATCGGAAAGAGTAGCCTATGTGGCAGCAATGGGTTGACTCCAAAGAAATATGTCAGAATGACCATGTGTTTGACTTCCAATAGCCGATGATAAAAATCAATGTGCTCTAGAGGCATCATTAAATAAAACAAACTTTCCTGTGTGTCGTTATCTGTGTTCGAGTATGTATCTACCTTTGTCGGAGTATGTGTACATATGTGTACCTGTGTTATAGGTATCTGTACATTCAAGTATGCATCCATGTCTGTGCACGTGCACTAGTGTGTCCGTGTGCGTGTGCGTGTGCGTTCCGACCCGGCCTACTGGAGGAGACACCAGGTGTCCTCCTCCGGCAGGCGGCGCCTAATTAGGCCCCGTGTCGGGCAGTCGTCAGGTGGCGCCACCACCATGTGGACACAGGTACCAGGCGGCGCGTTACCGATACTTTAATTGTATTGCATTTGTCTCCATTAGGCTCGAGCTGCTCGTGAGTCACGTGGGTCACATAGGTCACGTGGTGCGGGTGGGGAGGGGCGGCGCAACTAACAGTTTGTCGATCACTTTCGCAAAAATTTAATTCATGCCCCAATGTCCTTCCCTTGTTCTCCCCTACATCCCCCAAACCCCCACACCCACACCTACACCTACCCAGCTTCCACACCCCACCTCGTAGCGCACCTTAAGTGCCTGTCACACTATGCCGGATTGAGCAATGGACAGAATTGTCTAGTCCGGTGGTAATAAATATCAAAATGTATTAAAATGTGTCAAAGTGTTGCGACATCGGCTCTACAAACGGACATGAAACGGACATGAAACGGACATGAACAGATAGCCAACAGACGAAACGAAATCAAACCAGACAAGAACCGTAGACGTCAGTCCGGCTGCATCTGTTCCTAGTTTTGCGCATGTTCAAAACTTGTTCGGACACAAACTGGACATTGCTCGTTTTCTGTCTGTTTCTCCAAATCCGGTGAGGTGTGACAGGGCATCTACGGGAAGGGGATTGTGGTTAGGGATTGCTTTGACCGGTTAGAATGTTTGGGATAATTTGGAATTATTTAAAGGGAAATTCTTGTGGTTCGTTTTGCGATTTGTTCTAATCAGGTTATGAGTTCTGTAGTAATCATTGGAAGGAAGGTCATTCTATTTAGATAGATTGTTTGTGGTTGTGGTTTCTTTAGTAATTATTGTAAAGAAACTTGATTCTAATTACATGGATTTGGTTTTGTTGTGGTCATTTCTTTAGTAACCAATTTAATGGAATGTTCTTCTCATCAGGTAGATTAGTTTTTGAGGATAGTTTATAAATTGTTTTTAGAAATGTTATTTTGAACAGTTAGAATGTTGTGCTTTGATTAACCAATTAGACCTTTTTATTATTGAAGGTTTTTCTAATTGGATTTGTTGGCAATATTTTAAACAAATTATACCAAGAAAATGTTATCTGATCAGTCAGAATGTTTCCAATTTTTCAGCTAGTTTTTCAATGGAAGGTTTGCTCTGAGCAATTACTCTGTTTTTTCTATGACAAATTCTATCTTTAAAAAAACCCACTATTTTATAGATTAATTTAAAGACGGCTATTCTGAATAGGTCAATTGTTTTTTTTATTTTAGCAATTATTTTATGCAAGGTTGTTTTGATTAGGTCGATTTATTTGAGCGATTTCTGGAAATTAAAATTAAAATGTCTCTGTTGTTATTGCTGTTGTTATCGAATGTTGGATGTCGGAGAGCAACCCTCCGCGACAGACTGCCTCTGTGCCCGCCACTGCCCCTTCACTGCCGCGCCACCACCCGGCGACGGTTGGAACTATTGAACAGCCTCACGCGCGACTTGACTGGTTGGACTTTGTGTTCAGGAAAGGCTCGCATTTCGTCGTCTCACGCCGGGGGCGATGCCTGAGCCGCTAAGCGCGCCAGCTGTCTCCCCATACTAGAATGGAGGTCGTGGGTTCGAATCCCAACAGAGTCAAGCCAACAACTTGGAAGATTCATATGTGTCATGACATAGCTTGAGGGTCGACATTAAACTTAAAGCTGCCTGGTCTGATGACAGCATAATATTTTCGAAGGTAACCTGGCAATCCACATTACTATTATAGGGCAAGGACTGGTTTGCTCAGTATCAGGATAATGTGACGGAGTGAGATATCGGATACAAGTTCGAGCAGCTCCATCTCCCAGTGGGTTAGCCTTATAAAAGTCGCCATGAGTGTACATTGTTACAAGTCAGTACGTGTCCTGATATGACACTGGAGTGTTACTAGAATGTAAACTCCCAACAAACATATAACAATTATATTCACATAATGCTTGATACTACTAGTATGTAAACTCCCAACAAACAGATAACAATTATATTCACATAATGCTTGATACTACTAGTATGTAAACTCAAAACAAACATAATAATTATATTCACATAATTCTTGATACTACTAGTATGTAAACTCCCAACAAACAGTTAACAATTATATTCACATAATGCTTGATACTACTAGTATGTAAACTCCCAACAAACAGTTAACAAATATATTCACACAATGCTTGATACTACTAGTATGTAAACTCCCAACAAACACATAACAATTATATTCACATAATGCTTTATCCACAGTAAAACCTCTCTAAATCGACCGACCATGGGACCGACTTTAAATGGTCCATTTACCGAGGTGGTCGGTTTAGGGAGTTTTTTAAAAAGAATTGCGCAATGGTATTGTATCGGCGATCGTTTGAGACCCAAATAAAGCGATCGATATAGCGGAGTGAGTGGTCGATCTGTGGAGGTGGTCGGTTAGAGAGGTTTTACTGTACTACATAAGACAACTGCTACTGTGTTAGTTCCACGGACTAGGGAGTGTCGAACTGGCTTGGTGTTGCAGAGATGAAAGATCTCCACGATTTCGCGGATTTCCAGGATTTTTCAAGACTGCAGCACTATCAGCGTAGACTAATATGTGGTGCAGTCGCCGCAGCTCTATCAGCATATACTACTAATAAATACTTCAAACGCTGCAGCACTATCAGCGTATACCACTATATATGAAACCCGACTTCCGAAAAATTTCTGCGATTCCCTGACAATGCTAAACCTATGGGAGAATATCTGCATTTCCGCTCTTTTTCCCTGGAGACCACTTTCATCCCTGGTGTTGGTGTTAAGGAAATAACCGTTTCTACACCTCCAGGTGCTGACAGAAGAAACGCTAAAAAGAATAGACAACAACAAAAAGAAGAGGAAAATGACTCATGTGATATTATTTAATTATTTGTTGTTATTTTGTTAGAACACGCCGCACAGTGTGGGACTTAATCAGGGCGCTGGTGTTGGGTTTGAAGGTGTGGGCTCGGAGGTGGCAGCAGGTGGGGTGTGGTCGAGGTGTGTGTGTGGGTGTGTGGGTGGTGTAAATACTGTGGTGGTAGGTGGGGGTGGAGGGGGGATGGAGGGGGGGGGGAGTTGTAGCGTTCGGCTGCCGTTCGGCACAAGAGTAATGGCGGCAAATATTGCGGTTCTGGAGTGGGGGTCCTTGAAGGGGGGACGTGCGGCCCCCGACACCTGAGTTACCGCCAGATGCCACACACCCCTCCTCCCCCCTCCTCCTCCCCACTCCTCCCTCCGCTCTCATCCTCCACACCCTCCCCTCCTCCCAGTCCCCTCCCTTCTACTCTGATCCTCCCCTCCTCATCCTCCCCTCCTCATCCTCCCCTCCTCATCCTCCCCTCCTCATCCTGCCTCATCCTCCCGACCCTCTCCCCCTCCCCCGTGTCCCCCGTTCCCTCCCGCCTCTTCCCATCCTCCTCCCTCTCCGTCCTCCTCCCCTCCTCCTTTCTCCTCCCTCCTCTTTCATCCCCCGCCCCTTCTTCTCCTTCTCCTCTCCTACCCTTCTCCCCCTCCTCCCCCTTCCATGTCCCTTCCCTCCTCACCCTTCTCTTTCCCCTCCTCCTCTCCTGCCCATCCTCCCCTTGCTCCCCCTTCCCTCCTCCCTCTATCCTCCCTCCCCCACCCCCTTCTCTTCCCCTTTTTTCCCTACCCCTTCTCCCCCTCCTCCCCCCTTCCCTCATCCCCCTTTTTTCCTCCGCATTCTCTCCTACCCCTCCCCTCCCCATCCCCCTCCCCCCTCCCCCCTCCTCCCCATCCCCCACATATCCCCCTTCACTAATCTCCTCCCCTTTCATCCCCGACCCGACTCCCCTTCCTTTCCTCACTCTCTCCCATCTTTTCACCTAGCCCTTCCCATCCCCTCCTTCTCCCCTCACTTCGGCTCCCTACCTCCTTCCAGTTTCCTTCTTCCCCCTCCCCCCCCAGCCTCCTTCTATCCTCCTCTACCCCCAACTTCCCCCTCCTCCCTCTCAGTCCTCCTGCCCTCCTCATGCCCCCTCCTCCCCTCCCTCTGATACCCCCTTCCCCTTCCTCCTCCTCCCATCCCCAACCCCTGCCCTCCCCCTTCCCCCTCTTCCCTCCCCTGATACCCCCTCCCTTCCTCCTCCTCGTCCCCTCCCCCTCTCCTCAACCCCTTCCCCCTCCCCCCTCCCCCATCTCCTCACCTCAACCCCCCTCCCACACCCCACTGAACACACAGATGCTTTCCTGGCACAAAGCTGTGCCGTTTTGACGGACGCTGGCTGCCCGCGCATTATGATGCCGGGCGTTGACTCAGCAGACTGCACCAGACTTGTGTGAATGCCAACTGCTGCCGAAAGTCAACTGTCAAAAAGTGAGCGGGGGGGGGGGGCACACTTAAAGAGTAAGCAAATCTGGTCATGTGATTCATCTGCTGCCGACAGTCGAAAAGGAGTGCGGCTTCTACAGGTTGTGACTTGTACAGGGTGCGACTTCTACCAGGTGTGACTTGTACCGAGTGTGACTTGTACAGGGTGAGACTTATACTGAGTGTGACTTCTGGAGGGTGCGACTTGTACAGGGTGCGACTTGTACAGGGTGTGACTTCCATGAGAGGTGTGGTGGGTGAATCTGGAACGCTGCGACGTTGGATTGCTTCACTCATAGACTGAAAAGAACACAATAATAATTCCTTGTACAAGGTGTGACTTCTACCGGATGCGACTTGTACCAAGTGTGTCTAAGCAAAGGTACAATTCAAGGAATAGTAGTAGTGTATTCCAAGCACCGCTTACTCTACAGGTTATTCAGGGATGAACTGGAAATCTATCTGGTTAATGACCAAAATATTCCTTATGTGGGCATCGGTGTTGGTCACTTCGCAATGTACATGACGCTTTGGAACCACGGAGTCATAGATAGAGAGAACGCATGATCGAAGTGTTTCCTTATGTGGGCATTGGTGTTGGGTACTTCACATAATTTGGGACCACGGAGTCATGGAGAGAAAGCATGATGGAAATGTTCCTTATGTGGGCATTGGTGTTGGCTACTGCACATACTTCGGAACGACGGAGTCATAAGTCGTGTTCACACGGGCAATGTAAATCGATTCGTAGAAAGCGACTTGTATAGTTCGCCTCACATTTCTCATGTGAACGCACGTCTGAGGCGGATTAGGGCTGATTCGATTCACATGATCCGGATAATGTAAACCACCTAAGCGAGGTAGTTTACGTGAGGTGATTTCTGTGATTCGATTTATTTTGCCCGTGTGAACGCACTGAGGTGGATTAAGCACCTCACACGCATGCGCAGTCGACACCTCAGTTTGTTGACTTTCCGGTCGATCAAAAGTGCATATTATATAATTTGGTCTATGAACCTGCTAGAAGTGCACAGATATTTTTTTCATGATTTATTTTTAGGGTTTCACTGCCCAGCAGAAGTTTTGACAGTTCCAAACCAATACGATTCAGTCATTACATATCTAGGTCGAACCCACACTCTCTGGTGCCGGCGTCGTCGAACCCAAAATGGCGCTGGTTAGTCTGGACTTGCTCATGCGCAGATATCGACTTCCGGCCCAAGCAGTGCTCGTGTGAACGGACGGCTAATTCGCCTCACCTGATTCGATTTGTCTGATTCGCCTCACATTTTGTCCGTGTGAACACGGCTATAGAGAGAAAGCATGCTGGAAATGTTCCTTATGTGGGCATTGGTGTTGGGTACTTCACATACTTCGGAACCATGGAGTCATAGAGAGAAAGCATGCTCGAAATGTTCCTTATGTGGGCATTGGTGTTGGGTACTTCACATACTTCGGGACCATGGCGTCATAGAGAGAAAGCATGCTGGAAATGTTCCTTATGTGGGCATTGGTGTTGGGTACTTCACATACTTCGGGACCATGGCATCATAGAGAGAAAGCATGCTGGAAATGTTCCTTATGTGGGCATTGGTGTTGGGTACTTCAAATACTTCGAACCACGAGTCATAGAGAGAAAGCATGCTCGAAATGTTCCTTATGTGGGCATTGGTGTTGGGTACTTCACATACTTCGGGACCATGGCGTCATAGAGAGAAAGCATGCTGGAAATGTTCCTTATGTGGGCATTGGTGTTGGGTACTTCACATACTTCGGGACCATGGCATCATAGAGAGAAAGCATGCTGGAAATGTTCCTTATGTGGGCATTGGTGTTGGGTACTTCACATACTTCGGAACCACGGAGTCATAGAGAGAAAGCATGCTCGAAATGTTCCTTATGTGGGCATTGGTGTTGGGTACTTCACATACTTCGGGACCATGGCGTCATAGAGAGAAAGCATGCTGGAAATGTTCCTTATGTGGGCATTGGTGTTGGGTACTTCACATACTTCGGGACCATGGCATCATAGAGAGAAAGCATGCTGGAAATGTTCCTTATGTGGGCATTGGTGTTGGGTACTTCACATACTTTGGGACCACGGATTCATAGAGAGAAAGCATGATGGAAATGTTCCTTTTGTGGGCATTGGTGTTGGCTACTTCACATACTTTGGGACCACGGAGTCATAGAGAGAAAGCATGACAGAAACGTTTTGCCATGAACATGGCCCTTGTTGCCGATACAGTATTAAACCATCACCAGTCAATCAGTCAATCTCTTTATTTTTGTGAACTTATATAGGTTAAACAATCAGAAATAGAACCTGGTTAATGAACAAAGAAATGATTGAAGTAATGTTGCAAAATGCTTAAACAAACTTTAATGAAATTCTCAAAATGCTGCTTCTCGCACCCCCTCTCTTTTAAAAACCGAACAAATAAAATCATCAATGGTGGATCTCTTTTTCTTAATTTTGTTAAAGGAAGAAAAGCAAAATAACTTACAAGAATGTCGGTTTTGGTCACTTGACAGCGCATTCGATTTGTTGCGGCCCATTTGACGAATGTTTGGTGAAGCGGACTCTGTGGGTTATTTACTAAACCATGTCAGTGTGTGATAGAAACCGGTGTCGGTTGGTAAACCCTGGAGTAGATTGTAGGCAGGTACCGTGGGAATGAACCTCACTAATGCCGCTATCCTGTGCCACGGAACCTGGAAGGGGGAGGGAGGGTGGGGGGGGGGGGCTGAGGGGGTAGATGGGACACTTTGTGGGGTGGTGGGGGCAGAGGGGGGGGGGGGTTGAGAGACAGAGGAGATGGGGCAGATTTAAGGGGGCGACAGTATGTCCTCAACACAGAACTGTGAATATGACATTACCGTATTCTCGTGGGTTAACGCCCTGGACGTTTAAATTGGCAAATCACTAAGGTGGGGTGGGGGGGCATTTACCCACACATGGTGCATTTAAGAGGTGGGGCGTTTACAAAATATTGGCCAAGTGTGGGGTGGGCGTTAACCCACATGGTGGGCGGTTAACCCGCGAGAATAGGGTAAATCTTTTCACAAGATAAAATTAAACTATGATTAGTATGAATGAAATGACGATACAACTTTCATCTCATGTCTGGCCCATTTGAAATCACTCCATTCGAGGCGCATTTGAAATCGCTCCGCCCACCCGCTGTCGCTGATGTATGTCGCTGATGTATGCCTACACGTATATGAACTCATGTGGTCATTCAAGTCCTTCGTCGTGTATTGAATTGTTTCATTATTCGCTATAGACCCTTTTTTCTGCGAGTTTGTATGGGAAGAGGGCTAATAAGATGCAGTTGTTGACAGGGCGGTCGTTCTAAGTTTCCGTAATGCCTAGTACACACCTACCGCACCCACCTATCGTATACGATCTAAAACTGCCCGTTTCGCGCACAAAAATCGCTGGGTGTGCGCTCCCCGCGCACACATAGCGATTGCGATTCGCGAATAAAAACCCAGTTTTAGGGCTAAACCGGGCCGATTACGATTGCGATTCGCGATTCGAAAAATGAATCGGCCCGTTTTCAGTTTTAAGCGGGTCGGGTCGAGTCGCGAGTTTTAGTGCGCGAATCGTATATGGTAGGTGTGTACCAGGCATAAGAATGCAAACATTCCTCACATGTGCTTAGCACTGAGGGAATCACAGACATTTACCGGAAGTCAAGTTCCATACAATGCTCTCCAAGCACTATTCTAGCAAGCTACATCGGGGGTGAGGGGGCACCACCTGATCTCTCTCTCTCTTTTTCTCTATAAATATAATATATAATATATGTATATTATATATACAATAAAACCTCTCTAACCGACCACATCCACAGATTGACCGCTCCCCAATCGCTTTATTTGAGTCCCAGACGATCGCCCATACAATACTATTGTAATTATAGCAAAAACTCCCTAAACCGACCACCTCCCTAAATGGACCAGTTTAAAGTCGATTCCATGGTTGGTCAATTTAGAGAGGTTTTACTGTACATTGTATACATAGTTCACTGGTCTCTTCGAATTTACAAAGCAGCTGTACATCAAATTTTGGTGTCACACAAAATGCCTGACCCGCTAAATGTTTTACTTTTGCATGTGCAGAAGGTGAAATATTTGTACAATTCCAACTCCTATTTCACAGCTTTTTCAAAGCACTTCTGTAGCGATGTCCACTTCCCGTCTGTAAATTATCTCAGATGCGGCGAGATTTGGAGCCCCAAAATACTGCGGAGGGCAGTTATTTCGCAGAAGTCACTTATTTAGCTTGGCACGGGGCAGAACTGCTCTCGAAACTGCTCATACAACTGCATATGAAACCGGACACAGTAACCGAATCGGAAGAGCGTAGGCCTCCCCTGCGGAAGATAAGGAGTTCGATTCCCGGTCGAGTCAAACCAATGACTTAAAAATTGATACTTGTCGCTTCCTAGTCTGGCACTCAGAATGAATAGTATAGGGCAAGGACTGGTTAGTTCAGTGTCAGGATAATGTGACTGAATGGGATATCGGGTCATGGTGCTGGCAACCTGATTTCCCAGTGAGACATCACTATAAAATCGTCATGAGTTCGCACTGTCACAAGACGGTACACGTCCTGATATGACCTTATATGTTGCTAGGACGTAAATTCCAACAACCAACCCAAGCAAGCAACTGCTCATGAAACTGCTCATGAAACTGACACAACACTACTCGCGAAACTGCCACAAAAATGCTCACAAAACTACTACTCGCGAAACTGCTTCACGAATCTGCTCGCGAAACTGCTAGTAATCTGCTCACGAAACTGCCATGAAACTGCCACGAAACTGCTGACAAAACTTCTTGCTAAACTCACGAAACTGCTCACAAAACTGCTCACGAAATTGCTCACGAAACTGCTCGAGAAACTGCTCACGAAACTGCTCGAGAAACTGCTCACGAAACTGCTCGAGAAACTGCTCACACATCTATGTGACTCATTATGCGACCCGCTTCTAGACGCGACTGAAATTGTGGATGTGAAATAATACCTCCCAAGTAATCAGTTGCTGAGTCTCAGCCATTGTCACCGAATTGAAATAGAAGCACAAAGTAAACAGACAGTGGGTAAATAGGCTTTGGTTTCAGTTTCAAGGGGAGGGAGAGGGGGGGTGGTGGTCGTGGTGGTGGTGGTAGAGGGATCACTTGTGTGTGAGCCTCTGTGTGTGTGTGTGTGAGCCTGTGTCTGTGTGAGTGTGTGAGCCTGTGTGTGAGCCTGTGTGTGTGAGCGTGTGCGTTACCAATATATATCCAGCTATGCTCACGGTTAAAATAAAAACATTTAAAGACTATTTTATTATTACTATTATTTTCATGATCATCATGATTCTCACCATGATCATATCATGACCATCGTGTTATCATATATTACCATATTTATTACCATCATTATTATTATCATTATTATTTAACTACGTCATATTCAATAACAATTAACAAATTAGACGGTAGAGCCTACTTTCTCTGACACCAATGTAAAACGCAAACACATTGTATGTAGAGTACTGGCTGGCACACACCTCCCGTCTGTGCGCACCCACCTACCGTTTACGATGTAAAACTGCCCGTTTCGCGCACAAAAATCGCTAGGTGTGCGCCCCCCCGCGCACACCTAGCGATTGCGATTCGCGCATAAAACTCAGTTTTTAGTGCTAAAAGCGGCCGTTTACGATTGCGATTCGCGATTCGAAAAACGAATCGGCGTTTTCAGTTTTAAGCGGGTCGGGTCGGGTCGCGAGTTTTAGTGCGCGAATCGTAAACGGGAGGTGTGCGCCAGCCATACCGGAGAATGCCTGCTGTAAAAAAGTGTAATTTCAGCTGTGGTTCCATGGTATGAATTTTGTTGTCATTTGACACAAATTTAACCACTTCAAAATTGCCTCCAATATCTTTTTTTGGGGGCTGTCATTTGACCCTGTCAGATTTTTGTGTGAATTTCAATGTAAATATATAAATGTGATTTAACGCATTTAAAAATGAGAAAACTTGCAGAATATATGTCATTAGCTTTTTGTCATGATTATGGCCCTTCATGTGACCGGGTTAAATATTCATCAATCAATCAATCAATCAATCAATCAATTTTCTCTGGCTTCTCACTCCATAAAGAAGCCTTAAGTTAACTTATATAGAAATTGTTGGTCAACGGGCGCTTAAATGAACATTGACAGTATTAATATACCCTCATGTGTATTTAGGTATATGAGCTGATACACAATAGCATCATTAAGTCAATAAAACAATAACTAAACAGCGATGAAATATTTCCGCGTTTTCGCAGATTTCCACAATTTTTAAAAATATTTGCAGATTTGCGTTAAGCAAAATGTCAAGGAATCGGGATGAATATGACAATTGGTTATTTCGAAACCCATCTTATAGGGCCTTAAATATTGCTACAATATAAATTGCTAACAAGAACGAGTTAGCTATGGGTGATAATATAAGCAAAACAGTTGAAACCTGACTTCCAGCAATTTTCCATGATTCCCTGACAGTGCTAATCCTATGGGGGGAAATCCGCGTTTTCGCGGAAATTCGCCGTCGGTGTAATAATCTCGGCTTGATTTCCGCGATATTTGCCTTGCATCCCTGACTAAGCAACCATTGGCATAACACTTTAACTTGGTGAACATTTCACTGCAGGGTCCTTTACATGTGCACATATTAACCAGGCAACCCCCTGTGACACAGTGTTGTGCTATGTGGAGGCAACACTTGGGAAAATAGCATTTCTGTTGGAAAATAAACAACCCTAAACAACCCGCCGGCATAAATGTAGGCAGCGTATTCATCATTGGACGTATTATATTGCACGCGAATATCCTCAATGGGTTATTACTGTCCCCGAATTGCATCTTCGACTTATGTTGCAATATATCGTCTCGGCATCATATGTGACCCACTATGGGAAAAGGTTACCTCTGCAGAGCGATCCTGGTATTGAGAAAAAGGTCTATCTTAACCATTGATTTGTTGAAGTGATAAAACTATAACTAATGCAGATATATATGCTGAATGGGGGGGGGGGGGGGGGGGGGGGGGGGGGGGAGAAGGGACATAACAATTCCTGTAAATGGAACATACATGCTACAATAATCAATCGAACATTTTGACAAGTATTTTGACAAGTATTACCCTAATGGCCATTTTCCATGGTTGGTCATACATTTTGAAAAGTTTTTATTTAATCTAAGTGTATGGAAGAAAGCCATATATATCTCTCTTGCTGAGTAAATCATATTTACTTCTTCACACAAATGCAATGGTAGTTAGTGTCTTTTGTTCACAATTCCAACTTCTATTTCACAACTTTTTGAAAGCACTGGGTCTCATGTAGGTAGGGTGGTTAAGACGCTAAACCGGAAATGACCGAAATGAGGGTTTTATTCATGACTTTGACATGTGTCCCGTATGCGTGTAATAATAAGGTTGTTCTACTTTGACAGGCTGCGCTGACCTCACCATGTGACGGGATACGCGGATAGGTGTGGTAGCGTGATTGCATCAAGCACCCGCATTGTTTAGGACAGTCGCTCCTAAAATGTCGCGAGTGTGGGTTTATGTCCCTGGTAGCGTGATTGCATCAAGCACCCGCATTGTTTAGGACAGTCGCTCCTAAAATGTCGCGAGTGTGGGTTTATGTCCCTGGTAACGTGATTGCATCGAGCACACGCATTGTTTAGGACAGTCGCTCCTAAAATGTCGCGAGTGTGGGTTTATGTCCCTGGTAGCATGATTGCATCAAGCACCTGCATTGTTTAGGATAGTCGCTCCTAAAATGTTGCGAGTGTGGGTTTATATATCCCTGGTAGCGTGCTTGCATCAAGCCACGCATTGTTTAGGATAGTCACTCCTAAAATGTTGCGAGTGTGGGTTTATATCCCTGGTAGCGTGATTGCATCAAGCACCCGCATTGTTTAGGACAGTCGCTCCTAAAATGCCGGAAGTGGGTTTATGTCCCGCTCTTAGGCATCATATCCCTCAGGGTTTTAAACCAGCAATGACACTGGTCCCATGACCAGGATGCTGTGTGCTGTATGGTTGGTGAACCTGCGTATGTGTATATATATGTAAGTGCCCTGTCTAGATATTTGCAATTGTAAGCATTAAGCCGACATAACCCGTTTAAAGGACTTGCGATTCCAGGTGGACTAGTGTAGAAGGCTCCACTCACCTCCTCAGACAAGGGCACGCGCGCTGGTTGGCTTGGGTAAGTTGATTGCATTAGGCGGGAAGCCTATGTGGTCCAATGGTAATTGGTAGGGAATGCAAACTGGAACAGAGATCTCAGTTTGGGGCCTGATCTCACTTAAGGGGCTGTCACACTACGACGTAACGACGTCAACGTAGGGAGAACGTGAAGAACGTTGAACTTCTCGGCGTATTGTTTGGGGTTGGTGGGGGGGGTGTGTGGTTGTGTTTGGGGGTTTGGTGGGGTTTGGTTTTTGTGGTTGTGGTTGGTTGGGTTGGTGTTTGGTTTTGGTTTTGTTTTGGTTTTGGTGGGTTTGTTGTTTGGGGGTTGTGGGTGTTGGTGTGGGGGTTGGTGTGTTTTGGTTGTGGTGGGTGGGGTGTGTCGTACTTTTGAATGTCCAATGACGTAACCGACGTAATGTGACGTAGCTCGACTCACTCTAATCATTATGAGTCATCATCTATCCAAGTCATCAACGTAATGACGAAATATCACCACGTTAGGCTCACGTTGGCTCATTACGTCGTAGTGTGACAGGGGTATAAGCTATCATCACCAGACGGGTTGGCCGAATGAGTTGACCGTTCGTCTCCTGTTTTGGTGTATCGTGGGATTCAAACCCTGGTTGAGTCAAACCAATGACTTAAAAATTGATACCTGTCACTTCCTCGCCAGGCGCTTGCCATTATTAGGATAGGGCAAGGACTGGTGGCTCAGTGTCAGGATAATATGACTGAGTCGGATATCCGGTCATGGTGATGGTGGCCTGGTCTCCCTGTAGGGCAGCACTATAAAGTTGCCAAGAGTGTGTATTGTCACAAGTCGGTACCGTTCCTGATATGACGTTAGATGTTGCCAGGATGTAAAACTCCAACAACCAACTCACCACTAATAGCCATCATCCTGTATGTCTCGAAAACCCACGACAGTATTATGGATGATCTTCTCTTTTTTTTTTGTTAAGAAAAAATAACTTTTTCTTGGTCGATGATCTATTGGTGAATGTGACCGTCGACGAGTTGCTCAGTCAAGGGTCCCATTTCCGAATATAGATTAAGGCCACTCGGTGGTTGTTTGAGCACGGTGGGTAACGGAAAGAGCATTAGGACAGGCAGACATGGGGTGCGGGGGGATGAGGGGACTCTGTGGTGTGTGTGTTGTATGTGTGTGAGTGTGTGTGGTGTCTGTGTGAGTTATGTCTGTGTGTGAGTGTGGCGTCTGTGCGTGTGTGTGGTGTATGTGAGTGTGTTGTATGTGAGTGGTGACTGTCTGAGAGTGTGGTGTCTGTGTGTGTTATATCATTGTGTGAGTGTGGTGTCTGTGCATGCGCTTGTGTGGTGTATGTGTGCGTGAGTGTGTTGGGTGTGTGTTTGTGGAGGGGGTTTTATCTGTGCGTGTAATGCTTGTGTGAGTGTGTGTGGTGTGAGTGTATTGTCTCTGTGTGTGGTGCCTGTGTGAGTTATGTCTGTGTGTGAGTGTGTGTCGTGTCTGTGTATGATATGTCCCTGTGTGAGTGTGGTGTATGTGTGCGAGTGTGTGGTGTATGTGTGTGTGGTGTCTGTGAATGTGTTGTGTGTGAGTGGTGTCTGTGTGAGAGTGCGGTGTCTGTATGTGTTATGTCTGTGTGTGAGTGTGGTGTCTGTGCGCACGCTTGTGTGGTGTGTTGGGTGTGTGTGGGGGGTTGTATCTGTGTGTGTAATGCTTGTGTGAGTGTGTGTGGTGTGAGTGTGTTGTCTCTGTGTGTGGTGCCTGTGTGAGTTATGTCTGTGTGAGTGTGTGTGGTGTCTGTGAGTTATGTCTGTGTGTGAGTGTGGTGTGCGTGTGTGTGGTGTCTGTGAGTGTGTTGTGTGTGAGTGGTGTCTATGTGAGAGTGTGGTGTCTGTGTGTTATGTCTGTGTGTGAGTGTGGTGTCTGTGCGCACGCGTGTGTGGTGTATGTGTGCATGAGTGTGTTGTGTGTGTGTGGGGGGGGGGGTTGTATCTGTGTGTGTAATGCTTGTGTAAGTGTGTGGTGTGAGTGTGTTGTGTCTGTGTGTGTGGTGCCTGTGTGAGTGTGGTGTCTGAGTGTGTAGTGTAAGCTTGTTGTATCTCTGTGAGGTGCCTATGTGTGCGTGTGTGTGGTGTCTGTGAGTGGGTTGTGTGTGACTGGTGTCTGTGTGAGAGTGTGGTGTCTGTGGGTTATGTCTGTGTGTGAGTCTGTTGTCTGTATGAGTGAGTTGTGTGTGTGAGTGTGTGTGGTACCTGTGTGTGTGGTGTGTGACTGAGTGTATGATGCCTGTGGGAGTGTATGTGATGTTTGTGAGTGTGTTGCCTGTGCGTGCATACGTGTGTGGTGTATGTGTGCGGGTATGTGGTGTATGTGTGTGCAAACTTATAGATCAGTGTATGTGTCTTATCCCTAACTCAAGAATGAAAGATCTCCGCGATTCCGCAGATTTCCGGGATTTTTCAATCCTGCAGCATCATCATCGTAGATCTATACTAATATGTGGTCCAGATGCCGCAGCACTATCAGCGTATACCACTAATAGTAATAAAGTAATAAATGCTCCAAACGCCGCAGCACTATCAGCATATACGACTACCATACATGCTTCAAACGGTGCAGCACTATCAGTGTATACCAATATAAATGAAACCTGACTTGCGGAAATTTTCCGCGATTCCCTGACAGTGCTAAACCTATGGAAAAATATCTGCAATTCCGCTTTTTTCCCCCGAAGATCACTTTCATCCCTGCTAACTGTAACTGCCATGAATTAAAATTAAGATATCAGTTTTCGCCGATTCCCACAAATTAGCTGCCCAGTTAAACGGGGTCAATCAAGTGCGGCATACAGGGTCACTTTTAGAGACTGGCATAAATGACTGCCTACCACGAACATCCTGGTTTCCTTGAGTGGGGCTGTGTTGTGACGTCAGCGTGGTCTTCATTAAGGGTTGTTGGTGCTTAAAACTGCATAATACTATGAAAACATAAAACTTTAAAAAAACAAAGCAAATTATGTGATGAAAACAAAACTCTCGAAACCAAAGCAAATAATCTGATGAAAACATCAAACTTTCTAAATCAAAGCGTATAATCTGATGAAAACATCAAGCTTTTGAAACTAAAGCACAGAATCCGATGAAAACATCAGACTTTCTAAATCAAAGCACATCATCCAATGAAAAAATAAACTTGAAACCAAGGCGCATTATCTGATGAAAACATTAAATTCTCGAAACCAAAGCAAATAATCTGATGAAAACATCAAACTTAACCAAGGCGCATTATCTGATGAAAACATTAAATTCTCGAAACCAAAGCAAATAATCTGATGAAAACATCAAACTTTCTAAATCAAAGCGCATAATCTGATGAAAACATCCAGCTTTTGAAAGTAAAGCACATAATCCGATGAAAATATCAAACTTTCTAAACCAAGGCGCTCACCTAGATTTGATCCTACATTTCAAAGTAAAAGATACTGATGCACTCATAAACTATGAATTGCTATTTGCTACTTCTCTCCGACACTGCTATGTCCGTAAATTAAGCCTATTTTGTCCAGCATTTTGGTATGCACACCAGAATGTATTCGGCATGTTTTCACTTCAAATATCTCCAATGTTAACCCTTTAAATAAAAGTTACTTGAAACTAAAGTAAAGTAGATCATGTCGATCGACCTGATATCTTTTATCTAAAAATAATATGGCAGAAACTCAAAACTACCAAATTTTAAAACTTTAAGGGGCTGTCACATTAGGTTTTTTTGCGGGAGCGTACGGCGGCATAAGCGCATTACGTCATATACGTCGGTATACGCCGCCATACGCTACGCATACGCCGTCATACGCCGTCATACGCCGATCCTCCAACAAGCCTGTTTCCTTGCTCAAAATTATCAGCATATGGCAGCGTATGGATCATACGCTGCTCATACGCTAGGCGTATGCTATGCATATGCTGGCATAGGTTAGGGGTACATCGGCATAGGTTGGGCGTACGCTGGATTGACACCTGCCGGGTGTCTCTGGCGTACCCCCAACGTTCTGTAAAAGTAGTGTCACACTACGGCGAATGGCATTAGTGTATGGATTTGCAACCCATACACCATCATACGCCGTCATACACTTCGCATATGCTACGCATACACTATGCATACGCCGTCATACACCCGTCCATCCAAAAAAATGTTGAGCATGCTCAACAATTTTCAGTGTATGGTGGCGTATGGCTCATACGCTGCTCATACGCTCGACGTACGCTATGCATACGCCGACATAGGTTACGCATAGGTTGGGCGTACGCTGAACTTGTCAATCACAACCGTCAAACCTCATCACAGTACGCCGCGCATAGGTTGGGATACGCTTTGAATACGCCGCCATAGGCTAGGGGTAGCTTAGGCATAGGTTAGGCACAGGTTAGGCATAGGCTGGGCGTATGCTTCAGATGCCACTGGGACCTCGTACGTAGCGTATGACGGTGTATGGGCCGAAAACCGCATACACCGGCATACGCTAACGCCATACGCCGTAATGTGACAGGGCCTTTACTTGTAGACTCTGTAGTATTTATTATAAGTTAAATATGTAGGACAAAATCTAGGTGACCATTTCTGTTTGGAAAGTTTTATGCTCCCATTGGATTATGCAGCTTTAACAAAGCCACAACAATTATTGATGAAGGGAAGTTGCAATTCGTGCTTGGTGGAAACCTACCCCAGATCACGTCAGCTAACCCATGAAGTAGGCTTTCCGGATATTCCTATTTATGCTCTGGGTCAAAGGTCATGCCTATTTCATAGGTACATTTATCTAACCGTAAGCGGCCCGCATTGGCAGTAGTCGAGAGTGGCATGGAGAACCGCATATGTGGGCATATCTGGCAACAACAAAATGGTTAATATTTAATTTTCACTTGTGTGGTATTATTATTATTATTAGTATTAGTATTATTATTGTTATCAGTGATAGAAATAAGCAACAACAAAAATGTCACTTATGCGGTGTGATTTTCACTTGTCCGTCTGAATTTTCACTTGTCCCGGACAAGCGGACAAGCTCTTATTTTGAACGCTGACATGTACAGTTATAGAAACAAGCGACATTTTTCACTTGTCCACCGGACAAGTCTTGTGTGATTTTCACTCGTCCATCTGAATTTTCAATTGTCCCAGACAAGCGGGCAAGCTATTTAGATTATTATTATTATTATTATTATTATTATTATTATTATTATTATTATTATTATTATTATTCCAACTGTGAATTGGAATGATAATGTGGATGATGTAATAATCATCGTCACGATAATGATGATAATGATAATAATTGAAATAGAAATAGTAACAGTAATACATAAGTGATAATATATCAGTTAAGAATATCAATAATATTTATTCACAATAATGATGATAATAACATTAATAATAATCACTGGAAAGAAATACTAACAATAAGTGATAATCTATAAATTAAGGATATAAATAATATTTATTTATTCATTCCTTCTTGTCCATTTTTATCCGATTCAATATCATTCGCCGTTCTAAAGAAATAACAATAACAGCAATAATAGTAGTAACAATATATGATCATTTATTTTGTTAAACTATATTTTTCTTCTTCCCCCCCCCCCATTTGATTAGAGCAAAGCAGAAATGATTGCTGTGTGTACATGTTGAAGAAAGCTGATTTTTAAAGATCTGGTCACTTGAATTTGACTTGTATTGTTAAAGTCCCTGTCACACCTCACCGGATTGGGGGAAACGGACAGAAACCGAACAAAGTCCAGTTTGTGTCCGTACAAGTTTTGAACATGCACAAAACTAGGAACGGATGCCGCCGGATTGACGTCTATGGTTCTTGTCCGGTTTGTTTTGTCCATTGGCTATCCGTTCATGTCCGTTTCATGTCCGTTCGTCCAGCAGCCATTGACCCGATAGCGCAACATATAGACACATTTTAATATAATTTGATACTTATCACCACGGGACTAGACAATTCTGTCCGTTGCTCAATCCGGCGAGGTGTGACAGCCGCTTTACATGGGTATTCACTATGTATAAGTGAAAAGTTAACATTCAATAAATATCAACTACTGTATATGTCCTAATAAAAGCATGCAACCCAATAGAAGCACACACCCCATTTCAAGATTGAAAGCACGCACAAAGTTACAATCATATTCCGACTGAATTCACATAAAATAAGACAATTCCACGTTATTTCAGAGGCACGACAAAAACAAATGAAAATTTACGATCATATTCAGACTGAATGCACATAAAATAAGACAATGCCACTTTATTTCACAAATCCATGAAATACCTTAACTTTGAATAGATGCGCATCCATGTGTCTGCAATTGCGCAGTGCTTATTGGGACATATACGGTATATTGAGTGTAGAACTGCTAACAAAAATAATGTCATGGGAGACTTTGTCCCATGTTAATGGGAGGAAATCGATTCAGTCCTTTGCTCCCTATTTCAGCCTCAAATCGATCGAAGCTGAAATATACATATTTTGTTACATCATGCAAGGAAGGTATAGGTTGAATCATATACTTTAATAAAGTATTGATAAATAGCTTCAATTCACAATTATTCAAAGGAGACTTTCGATACTTTCCTTGGGGCTTCATGATGCTTTTCTATTGCGGCCGATTGTTTGTTCAAAACCCTCTTATATAATTAGTGTTCTGTGCTCTTGAACATGTGGTGCCATTTCATAGACATACCTTACTTGTCTTAGTGTTCCCTAGCCTAAGTCACTAATAGCTGACGAAGGTCATGACGGCCGAATGGCCCTAACAGTCACAGCTTGACCACAAAGACACATATTCTTGATTGTCGGATGTCCCCCAAAATAATAATCGAAGAGATAGTTTCAACAGATACAAACAATGCCTAGTCATATTCGATGATGATAATTGTGAATAAGTAAAGTTGTGTTGATCATGTTATTTATTATCCCATTTCCTGGACCATTTTCCTGGAATGCAAGTCCTAGGAGCATACCGTGAGTGCTTCAGGCTTGACGGCTATTTATCAAATGACATAGTCATGCGACTCTATTGGAGCGAGTGGGAGGTGATTTGATTTGCTAGACCTCCCAATGCCATACTCATCAAGTAGGATTTTGTTAGACCTGTGATTCCTTTCCACCGGTAGTCAAGGCAGCCCAGATTCACCATCTTCTGCACCACCCCACACTGCCTAGCGCCCCAGGTCTTCGGCAGTTTATGTGAAACTGGCTGTTGTTGATCCCTATGGGTAGTAAGACTGGCATCATTTTGCTCCTATCGCGAACCCGCTAATGGCTATGCCATAGAAACCAAGCCATTTCGTATGGCCATGATATGTATTATGCGCATTGTAGTGACCGACCGTCTGCCCAATGCTGTTTCAATCATGGCCACTGTGGCCATTTTGTATGGCCATGATATATATTATACGCATTGTGGTGACTAACCGTCTGCCCAATGTTCTTTCGATCATGGCCACTGTGGCCATTTCGTATGGCCATGATATATATTATACACATTGTGGTGACCGACCGTCTGCCCAATGCTGTTTTGATCATGGCTACTGTCGTCATTTCGTATGGCCATGATATATATTATACACATTGTGGTGACCGACCGTCTGCCCAATGCTGTTTCGATCATGGCTACTGTGATCATTTTGTATGGCCATGATATATATTATACACATTGTGGTGACCGACCGTCTGCCCAATGCTGTTTCGATCATGGCTACTGTCATCATTTCGTATGGCCATAATATATATTATACACATTGTGGTGACCGACCGTCTGCCCAATGCTGTTTCGATCATGGCTACTGTGATCATTTTGTATGGCCATGATACATATTATACACATTGTGGTGACCGGCTGCCAATGTGTTTCGTTCATGGCTATGTATATTTGTATGCCTGTATATATTATACACATTGTGGTGACCGACCATCTGTCCAATGCTGTTTCGATCATGGCTACTGTCATCATTTCGTATGGCCATGATATATATTATACACATTGTGGTGACCGACCATCTGTCCAATGCTGTTTCGATCATGGCTACTGTCATCATTTCGTATGGCCATGATATATATTATACACATTGTGGTGACCGACCATCTGTCCAATGCTGTTTCGATCATGGCTACTGTCATCATTTCGTATGGCCATGATATATATTATACACATTGTGGTGACCGACCATCTGTCCAATGCTGTTTCGATGATGCCCACTGTGGCCGAAACGAAACTATCCGAATCCTTTCCGCCAACTCCATACCTGCATCAGCATCTGCGAAGAAGGTAAGAATGTGAGTTAGCACGTGTAGGCACGTGTGAAGAAGAAGAAGAAGAAGAAGAAGAAGCAGAGATAGAGAACTCTTTGTGTTTTCTGTCTCACCCCTTTTCACTCTCTACCATTCTACCTGTTTCCTTCCTGCCTTCCTGCCTTCCTGGCTTCCTACCATCCCTCCTCACTTCCCCTGTCCCTCTCTCACTAATCTGTTTCCTCCCCTCCCCCTTTCCTTCCTATCACCCCTCCCTACCTTCCTTCCTTCTTCCTTCCTCCCTATCTCCCCTCCTTCATCCTTTTCTCCTTTTCGCTTTCCCCAGCCCCCCCATCTCAGTTCCTGCCCTTCCCGCCTTCTCTCCCTCTTTCGGGTCCCTTCACCTCATGTCCATTCCCTCGCCCATTTCCCTCCTTCTCCTTCTCCTTCTCCCTCTTCCCCCTCTCCTTGCCCCCTTCCCACCCGCCTTATGTTCGCACCTCTCCATTTATCTCTACGCTCCCCCCACTATCTCTCTAGACTCCCTGCCCCACTCTCTCTAGACTCCCTACCCCACTCTCTCTAGACTCCCTATCCCACTCTCTCTAGACCCCCTACCCCACTCTCTCTAGACCCCTACCCCACTCTCTAGACCCCATACCCCACTCTTAGATCTCCCTACCCCACTCTCTCTAGACTCCTACCCACTCTCTCTAGACTCCCTACCCACTCTCTCTAGACCCCCTACCCCATCTCTCTAGACCCCCTACCCCACTCTTCTTGACTCCCTACCCCACTCTCTCTAGACTCCCTACCCGACTCTCTCTAGACTCCCCTACCACTCTCTCTAGACTCCCTACCCACTCTCTCTAGACTCCTTGCCCCACTCTCTCTAGACCCCCTACCCCACACTCTAGACTCCCTACCCCACTCTCTTAGACTCCTAACCATCTCTTTCTAGACTCCCTACCCCACTCTCTCTAGATCCCTACCCACTCTCTCTCTAGACTCCCTCCCCACACTCTCTAGACTCCCTACCCCTCTCTCTCTAGACTCCCTACCCACTCTCTCTAGACTCCCTACCCCACTCTCTCTAGACTCCCTACCCCACTCTCTCTAGACTCCCTACCCCACTCTCTAGACTCCCTACCCCACTCTCTAGACTCCCGAACCCACTCTCTAGACTCCCTAACCCACTCTCTCTAGACTCCATGCCCCACTCTCTCTAGACCCCCTACCCCACTCTCTCTAGACCCTCTACCCTACTCTCTACACTATTGCTACGTCTCCCTCTCTCTCCCCTCGTCACTCTCTTCCCTCCCTTCTCTGCCAGTCATTCCTCTATCCGTCCCGCCCCCTTCCAGACATCCTCTCTCTCTCTTTCTCCCTAGTTTGTGCCAGCCCTTCTATTTCCTCCCTCCCTTCCTTTCCCTCCCTCCTTCTTTCCCTCCTTTCTCCTCTTCTCTCCTTTCCTCAATTCCTCCGTCCCCATCTTCCCTTTTCCCCTCCCTTTCCAATTTTTCCCTTTCCCCTCCCTTCCTCCATCCTCCCCCCTCCATCCTCCCCCTCCATCCTCCCCCCTCCATCCTCCCCTCCATCCTCCCCCCCTCCATCTCCCCTCCCTCCATCTCCCCCTCCCTCCATCCTCCCCCTCATCCTCCCCCTCCATCCCCATTCTGCCCCTTTCCTCTATTCCCCCCCCCCCCCCCCCCCCACACACCACATTGGTCTTCTTACCCGAGCATGCGCCTTTCCGCCTTCCGAACGCCCTCCCTCCGGCCTCCTCCCGCCCCCTTCCCCCCCCCCCCCTTCCTCTCCCCACTCACCTCCCTTCTGTTATATTTGTCGCTGCACTTGAGGGTGAATGCGGCCCAAAGCTTGTGCTTGGAGAGCGGCGCGTCGTCTCCAAACACGGGCGTACTTCACATCCTAATCACGCCGTATTGATCGGGCGGTGGCCGCATACCTTGGGTGGGCGTTACCCACAGCTCCCTGCGACCCTTCCGCCACTCACCAGGAGAGGGACCAGACGGGATTGAGTTGAGCGTCCGTCTCTCGATTTGGTAGATCGTGGGATTTGAATCTATCGGTTTGAACCCTGGTCGAAGAAACCAAATGACTTAACGATTTATACTTGTCGCTTCCTAGCCAGGCGCTCAGCATTATTAGGATAGGGCAAGGACTGGTTGGCTCAGTGTCAAGATAATGTGACTGAGTGGGATATTGGGTCAGTGCTAGTGGCCTGCTCTTCCAATGGGGCAGCACTATAAAGTCGCAATGAGTGCACAGTCGCAGGTCGGTGCCCGTCCTGATATGACCTTAGATGTTGCCAAGAAGCGACAAGTATCAATTTTTAAGTCATTGGTTTGTCTCGACCAAGGTTCGAATCCATGAGTTCGAATCCCACGATCCAACAAAACGGGAGACGGACGTTCAACTCATTCAGCCATCCCGTCTGGAGACAGGGAGAGAGTGAAGGAGGAAGGAAGGAAAAGAGAAAGGGAGACATCCGACTGGAATCAGCCTGACACAACTCTGGGTTGGATCCCGAGCATCACAAGAAAACATTTATTAAAAGAAAAAAATATATATAATATAATGTATAATAAATAATATAATATATAACAATTATATAATAATATAAAATACATAAAATGCATAAATGCTTCGATTTATGCTGTGTCTAACTCGCCAAGCTAAGCATTGGCGACGCAGTCACATGACCTGCCCTGCGCGCCCCCCCGCGGCACACCCGGGAGGAGGGCGTGGCGGTGACTGCACCGGGTGACCTGGCGATAATCTCGGTAATCTCGGAGAGAGGCGTATTAGCAGCGGAGAGGAGGCTGGGTGGAGCAGGGTTCGCCTGGTTCAATAACAGCTGCCACAGCCTCACTCCCACCGCCTGTGTCCTGCACAGTCAGGCTGCAGCCTGCAGTCAGCCTGCAGCCTGCACACAGTCTGCAGCCTGGACAGTCAACCTGCAACTTGCACAGTCAGCCTGCAACTTGCACACTCAGCCTGCAGCCTGCACAGTCAGCCTACATCCTGCACAGTCAGCCTGCAGCCTTCACACTCAGCCTGTATCATACACCCTCAGCCTACATCCTGCACACTCAGCCTACAGCCTGCACACTCATCCTGCATCAGGCACACTCAGCCTGCACACTCAGCCTGCAGCCTGCACACTCAGCCTGCATCATGCACACTCACCCTGCAGTCTGCACACTCAGCCTGCAGCCTGTACACTCAGCCTGCAGCCTGCACACTCAGCATGCAGCCTTCACACTCAGCATGCAGCCTGCGCACTCAGTCTGTACACTCAACATGCACACTCAGCCTGCATCCTGCACAGTAAGCCTGCAGCCTGCACACTCAGTCTGTATCATACACACTCAGCCTACAACCTGCGCACTCAGCCTGCAGCCTGCACACTCAGCCTGCACCATGCACACGCAGCCTGCACACTCAGCATGCAGCATGCACACTCAGTCTGTACACTCAACATGCACACTCAGCCTGCACACTCAGCATGCATCCTGCACAGTCAGCATGCAGCCTGCACACTCAGCCTGTATCATACACACTCAGCCTGCATCCTGCACACTCAGCCTGCAGCCTGCACACTCAGCCTGCATCATACACATTCAGCCTGCATCATGCACACTCAGCCTGCATCATGCACATTCAGCCTGTATAATACACACTCAACCTGCACCCTGCACATTCAGCCTACATCCTGTACAGTCAGCCTGCATCCTACTCCCAGCCTGTATCCTGCACACTCACCCAGCAGTTAGTCTGCATCCTGTACAGCCTGCATCCTGCACAGCTGATCTCTCGCACGCGAGGTCCGCGCTCTACCGATTCGGCCACTGCGCCCGGCGTGATCTTGGACTTGGCTTTGTTGGGCATGCACAGAATATTTTCCCTTCAAATATCTCTAGTTAACTAATTGTCATCAAAATTATTCCAAATGGAAGTAAATTTAATCAACATGTCATATTCATCTAAAAAATATATGTATATTTGAAAAAATTCTAGAGCAACGGATCATGCAATATTTACTACGCCCTGATGAGCATGACACTACATTGTGTGAAAATTAGTTGCCATGTAGCACACAATGTCATCATTTTTTTTTATTGAAGTTGCATAGTCCGATGTTTTTAAGTTTCTGTCATTTTTCTGAGATAAATATATCAATTTAATTGTTATAATCTACCTTACTTTATTTTGAAGTAACTTATTTTAAATGGCTAACTTTTGAGATTAATAAAATGCAAATGCACAAAATTAATTTTGGCATGCGGGCCCAAACTCTGACACCATAGGCATAGGCTATTAAATTGATTCAATATTCCCTTTTATATGTCAATAAATGTGTAATAAGGGTAGCAATATCTAAGTTAGATATGTACAATCGAATCTAGATAATTGTTTTGGTTTTGAAAATTTGATGCTTCATCGGACTATGCAGCTTAAATTTGTTCGTCAATTTGGGGGCTTGTATTTATTTTTGTCTTCTTCCAGTCTAACGTGTCACTTTAAAGCCGGTGTTGCAGTTTCCGCGGCACACCAGTTTCCGAGGGACACATCGCTTCTGCGCATGCGTCAAAGTCGAACAGCATCATCACTAACCTTATAAATTTAATATAATGTTTTTGGTGAAGAGGTTTTCTATATGTGTACCTAGCGATTTGTTTCTAGGTGGTGATATATTTCACTTTTTCAGTTTTTTCGGTATGAAGATTGCTCACGACCATTGACAATGCCTTGAGTTTGACGGTACGCGCAGTGCAAAACATTAGTTTTATTCAAAATTAATAGAAGTGCAGAAGCCTAACCGTATAAATTTAATATAATCTATTCATTAAATATGTTTTCTATATGTGTTCCAAACGGTTTGTTTCTAGGTGGTGTAATTTGAGAGATATTTGACTTTTTCTGTATGAAGATTTGCTCATGGCCATTAACAATGCATTTGAATGTATGTGTCCCTCGGAAACTGGTGTGCTGCGGAAACTGCAACGCCGGCTTGCAGTAACTAGACGAATGGCTTATTTGATTAACAGACTCGGCGTGAAAAAGAAATCACTTCCAGAAGGTGTGTGGGTGGTGGTGGCGGGGAGCGGTGAGCGCGGATGGGGGGGATTGTACTTGATTGGTTGTTGGAGTTTTACGTCTTGGCAATATCTAAGGTCATATGAGGAGGGGTACCGACTTGTGAACAGTTTGTACTCATGACGACTTTATAGTGCTGCCCCACTGAGACACCAGGCCACCTGTATCATGACCTGATATCCCACTCAGTCACATTATCCTAACACTGAGCCAGCTAGTCCCTACCCTATCCTACTAATGCCAAGCGCCTGGCTAGGAAGCGACAAGTATCAATTTTGTATGTCATTGGTTTTACTCGACCGGGAATTGAAGTTCCGAGCTACCGCACGGGAGGCCTGCACTCTACCGATTCGGCCACCATGTCTGGTGGTATTCTACTAACACAGGTATTGACGATTGGCTTCACAAATGCCGTTTGTAACAGTCGTTTCTGGTGGAGAATACACCGACCAATAGTTTGGTCACAGTGCCATGAAGCAATCACTGTGTATCTTGCAATTGTCATTTTGACAAGGTTGTCTCCACGATAGTCCTGGCGACTTGACTTGTTCACACATATAACTCTGTATGTTCATGTCTAAAGTGCCTGTCACACCTTACCGGATTGAGCAACGGACATAAACCGGACAAAGAATTTTCTAGTCTGGTGGTGTTCAGTATCGAAATGTGTCGAAATGTTGCGCTATCAGGTCAATTGACGCTGGATGAATGGACATGAACAAATAGCCACCGGACGAGAACCGAATGTCAAACGGACGGACCGAACATCAACCGGACACATACTGGATTGTCACGGACGCACCGGAAACATTTACTGACCGAATTCCCGCAACACCGTCAACGGACTCTGCAGGAAGCAAAGTGGAGACGTAACGGACATGAACAGGAAAAAATGGACTAAACGGACTTAAAACGGACACCAACCGTACACCAACCATACACCAACCGTACACGTCAGTCCGGTTGTGTCCGGTACAAGTTTTGTGCATGTTCAAAACTTGCCACCGGACAGATAACAGACACGCCGGATGCCAATCATATATAAACTGTACATTGCCGTATTTCACCGGACAGTGTCCGGTTTCTGTCCGGTTCCTCAATCTGGTGAGGTGTGACTGGGCCTTTATGCAGGATGTGAGTCCTGGCTTCCCATATGGAAGGTCAGGCATTTGAATTCCTGTCGAGTCAAACCAATGACTTTCTAAATTTATACTTGCCGCTACCTAACCCGGTGCTTGGCATTAATAGGATAGGGCAAGGACTGGTTAGCTCTGTATCAGAATAACCAGACGGGATGGCCGAATGAGTTGAGCGTCCGTCTTCCGTTCTGGTAGATTGTGGGATCATGGGTTCGAACCCTGGTCAAGTCAAACCAATGACTTAAAAATTGATACTTGTCGCTTCCTAGCCTTGCACTCGGCATTATTAGGATAGGGCAAGGAGCAGTGGAATGAGGAAGACCAATCGTCCACAATTGAAATTTCATCTGCTTAATCAACTAATCTACAAAATAATATCACTGATTGAGGTATCAGGTGATGCTGCTGGTGGTCTGACGCTATAACGTTGCCATGGCATCCCGGAGAGACTCATTCTCTTTATATGTACTAACTTTGTAATGGTGCATGCTTCTGGAAACTTGATAGTACTGCAGCCTGAGATACCATGCTGCAAGTACCATGATGCAATATCCCACTGAAAACTCTTTATCCTACCACTGAGCCAACCAATTAATTCCTTTCGCTATCTCACCAATGCCAAATACCAGGCGCTAGCGACATAATTGTATAAGCGTAATCTTTGTCGTCAGGTTCTCAGTCAGAGAGTGAGCCAATAACATTGTGTGTATTAAGCACCCACAGCACCGTTAGCCCACCCAGTCACAGGGTTAACTCTGGTTTATTCGGCTCAGTTAAAGCAGGGCATTACATGAGGTGACACCAGGGAGGGTGGGGGGTGGGGGGGGGGGTCTTCCGGAATGGAAGTGATGGCTATTGTTTGCCGATTGGCCATTCAACTGGGGGAACGGAAAGGAGTAATAACAAAAAGCAATGATTGTGGGGACGGGGGGGGGGGGGGTCTAATTGCTGAAATTGACGCCCAAAAAGAAAAGTGGAGACAGAACTTTTCTGTGCGCGCGAGGCAAAGGTTCTGTTTCTTTGAATGTGGCAGGAAGTTGGATGTGACTGTAATTTGTGATGGTAATGAGGGTGGAAATTTGGAGGTGGGGGTGAAGGTGGGGGGGATGTGGTGGAGGGGGATGGGAAGTGGGGGTAGGCAGACCGTGCTTACTTAAAGCTGCATAGTCCAATGAAAACATAAAATTTTCAAAAGCAAAACAATTATCTAGATTTGATACTACATATCTAACTTAGATGCTGGTGCACTTATTAAACATTTTTCGTTACATATAAGGGGATACTGAGTCAATTAATAGAATCTGTTACTGTAGAAGCCTATGGTGTTAGAGTTTTGGCAAGCTTGCCAAAATTAATTTAGCATGTTTCCATTTAAAATATCTCAAAAGTTAGCGATTTATAATAAAAGTTACTTCAAACTAAAGTAAAGTAGATTATAATGAACAACCTGATATGTTTATCTAAGAAAATGAGAGAAACTCAAAACCATCAGACTATGCAACTTTAATTCCACCCAAATGATGGGTGAGTGTTTAATGGAGGACAAACATGGTTTCGCTATTTGCGAATTTGCCTCAGTTCTGGAACTGCCTTTGCACAAGCAGCAAACAACGCACAAAGGAAATGTGTGGTAAATGCATCTGCCATGGCATATTTATGATTGACGCCGGATGAAGGTAAAATAATACATGCTCCTTTCTCATTATACATACTTATCTCTCAGCTACATAGGTATACAGCAAGACAGGACCGGACGCAGTGGACAAATTGGTAGAGTGCAGGCTTCTCGTGCAGAAGGTCAGGAATTTGAGTCCTCAATGACTTACAAAATTGATACTTGTCGCTACCTAGCCTGGCGTTCAGCATTACTAGGATAGGGCAAATACTTGTGAGCTCAGTTGTCAAGATAATGTGAGTAAGTGGGGAATAGGGTTGGTTATGTTGCCGGTGGCCTGATCTCCCAATGGGGCAGCACTATGAAGTCGCCATGAGTGTGCACTGTCACGAGTCGGTACCCGTCCTGATATGATCTTAGATGTTGCTAGGACATAAAATTCCAATAACCAACCAACAAATAGTGACAGGAGACAGTCGCTGCTGGAAGGTGTGGTTGGTGGTGGGGGTGGGGGGAGAGTGAGGTGGGGGTGGGGGGGGGGTCTGTTCGATGGAGATAATTGCCTCCATGCTCAGCCACACATGACATTTTACTGGAAAAGGTATCTGAAGGCCAAGCCTCGTTTTGAGATGAAGCTGCCTGCTTATCCTAACAGCGAACTGCAAAGTGTCAGAGCCTCCACTTAAAGCTGCACAGTCCGATGAAAGCGACACATTTCCTAAACCCAAAACAGGCACCGAGATTTGAACCTGCATATACAACTTAGGTACTGGTCCTCAGTGTTGCTTAACGCTGCATGTTCCAATGGGAGCCTCACATTTACAACCACAACCATCAAAGTAATTCACTTTGATAATTGTGGTTTTTATAGTGATTAATATACTGTTTTAAACCCCTTTCATCGGGTAGAATATAACGATCAACCTAATGTGTTTACCTAAAAGAAATATGCCAGAATTTCCAAGACATACCCCTTTAACTTTGAAGATTGGATGGCCGAATGAGTTAGAGCGTCCGTCTCCCGTGGTGGTAGGTCGTGGGGTCGTGGGTTCGAACCCTGGTCGAGTAAAAACCAATGACTTAAAAATTAACACTTGTTGCTACCTAGCCTGGCGCTCGGCCTTATTAGGATAGGGCAAGGACTGGTTGGCTCAGTGTCAGGATAAAGTGACTGAGTGGGATATCAGGTCATGGTGCTGGCGGCCTGGTCTTCCAGTGGGGCAGCACTATAAAGTCGCCATGAGTGTGCACTGTCACAAGTTGGTACTCGTCCTGATATGACCTTAGATGTTGCTAGGATGTAAAACAACAACAATAAACATAAAGCTGCACAGTCCGATGAAAGCGGCACATTTCCTAAACCCAAAACAGGCTTGGAGATTTGAACCTGCACATACAACTTAGGTACCAGTCCTCAGTGTTGCTTAACGCTGCATGGTCCAATGGGAGCCTCACATTTACAACCACAACCATCAACGTAATTCACTTTGATAATTGTGGTTTTTATAGTGATTAATATACTGTTCTAACCCCCTTTCATTTTCATATCATCGTAATTAATCAGCTGCATAGTCCGATGAAAAGATAACATTTTCAAAACCAAAACATTTATCTAGATTTGCTTCTACATATCTAACTTAGATGCTGGTGCAGTTATTAAAAATGTGTCGTCACATATAAGGGGATACTGAGTCAATTAATAGAACCTGTTACTGCAGAAGCCTATGGTGTTAGAGTTTTGGCAAGCTTGCCAAACTTAATTCAGCATGTATCCATTTCAAATATCTCAAAAGTTAGCGATTTAAAATAAAAGTTACTTCAAACTAAAGTAAGGTAGATTATAATGAACAACCTAATATGTTTATCTCAGAAAATGAGAGAAACTCAAAACCATCGGCCTGTGCAACTTTAACTTAGATAAATTTGGTTGTTAGTGTTGGTCGTAATGCTTGCATTGCGTGTGGAGGGCTCTTCGGGGCACCTCCCTCCCCATGATAACTGACACTCCCTCACTAAGACTTTACCCATTGACATTGTATATACCAATTATTACTTTATCCATTGATTATCCTGACATTTACCTCTTATATCTTGACATATCATATCCACTGTTTAACTATTACATTTACTCTGACACCCTTTGTTCTCTCTTATCCTCATATGCATTGCTCATATTGAATAAAAGTGTGTTTATTCCAACTCCTGCCTTCCTCTCCTCCCTCGCCACGTATCACTATTGTGGCTTATGTTATCACTGTTAATATTGTTTTGTTAATATTATTTATTTTGATTATTATTATTTGTTAGTAAATTTATTTGTGTTATTATCTGACATCCTTGCCTTTGTTCTGGTCACCATCACCAAGTCGAACCAGAGAGCGTGTATACAGATGAGAGGGACAACTCCCATACTACACCATGTAACAGATGCCGACTGTGGCGCTCCAAGTGGTGGTTGTTGAACAGTATATGACACAGCTGTCAAACTCAAGGCATTGTCAATGGTGGTGTGCAATCTTCCTACAGAAAACGTTAAATATCTCTAAAACTACAACACCTAGAAACAAACTGATTGGAATACACATAGGAAACATGTTTACCAACAAGATTATATTAAATTGATATGGTTAGGGTTCTGGATTTCTATTAATTTGGAATAAAACTGACGTTTTTCACTACGCGTACGGCAAACTCAAGGCATTGTCAATGGTCGTGTGCAATCTTCCTACAGAAAAAGTGAAATATCTCTAAAACTACACCAAATAGAAACAAGCCGCTTAGTACACATATAGAAAACATGTTTACCAAAAGGATTATATTAAATCGATAAGGTTAGGCTTCTGCATTTCTATTAATTTTGAATAAAAACAAATGTTTTGCACTACACGTATGGCAAACTCAAAGCTTGTTCAACACTAACCGCCAGGAACGCCACTGTAGCCTGTGTTACCGATTTTCGCGGGAGTTGTCTCTCTCATCTGTATGCACGCTCTCTGGTCGAACATCCCTGATTGTTATTGTTACTTAGTGATTATCTATGTTATTGTTAGTCTGTGACTCCGCTATCATATTGTTGTCATCATCACCATCACCACACTGACCATCTCTATGATTATTATTGTTAATTACTGATTATTTATGTTTGTCTCTGACCTTGCTACCACCTTGTTCTCATCACCATGTCACCATCTCTATGATTATTATTGTTAATTACTGATTATTTCTGTCAATCTTTGACCCCACTATCACCTTGTTTTCATCACCATCACTACGCCGACCATCTCTACGATTATTATTGTTAATTGCTGATTATTTCTGTTTGTTTCTGACCTCGCTATCACGTTGTTCTCACCACCACTACCACATCGACCATCTCTATGATTATTATTATTAATTACTGATTATTTATGTTTGTCTCTGACCCCGCTACCAGCTTGTTCTCATCATCACCATGTTGACCATCTCTATGATTATTTTTGTTAATTAATGATTATTTCTGTTTGTTTCTGACCTCGCTATGACATTGTTACCACCACCACGTTGACCATCTCTATGATTATTATTGTTAATTACTGATTATTCATGTTAGTCTCTGACCCCGCTCTCACCTTGTTCTCATCATCACCACGTCGACCATCAATATGACTATTATTGTTGATTACTGATTATTTCTGTTTGTGTCTGACCTCGCTATCACATTGTTCTCACCATCAGCACCACGTCGACCATCTCTATGATTTTTATTGTTAATTACTGATTATTCATGTTAGTCTCTGACCCTGCTCTCACCTTGTTCTCATCATCACCACGTCGACCATCTCTATGATTTTTATTGTTAATTACTGATTATTCATGTTAGTCTCTGACCCCGCTCTCACCTTGTTCTCATCATCACCACGTCGACCATCAATATGACTATTATTGTTAATTACTGATTATTCACATTAGTCTCTGACCCTGCTCTCACCTTGTTCTCATCACCACGTCGACCATCTCTATGATTTTTATTGTTAATTACTGATTATTCATGTTAGTCTCTGACCCCGCTCTCACCTTGTTCTCATCACCACGTCGACCATCTCTATGATTTTTATTGTTAATTACTGATTATTCATGTTAGTCTCTGACCCCGCTCTCACCTTGTTCTCATCACCACATCGACCATCAATATGACTATTATTGTTAATTACTGATTATTCACATTAGTCTCTGACCCTGCTCTCACCTTGTTCTCATCACCACGTCGACCATCTCTATGATTTTTATTGTTAATTACTGATTATTCATGTTAGTCTCTGACCCCGCTCTCACCTTGTTCTCATCATCACCACGTCGACCATCTCTATAATTATTATGGTTAATTACTGATTATTCATGTTAGTCTCTGACCCCGCTCTCACCTTGTTCTATCACCATCACCACGTCGACCATCTCTATGATTATTATGGTTAATTACTGATTATTCATGTTAGTCTCTGACCCCGCTCTCACCTTGTTCTCATCATCACCACGTCGACCATCTCTATGATTATTATTGTTAATTACTGATTATTCATGTTAGTCTCTGACCCCGCTCTCACCTTGTTCTCATCATCACCACGTCGACCATCTCTATGATTATTATTGTTAATTACTGATTATTCATGTTAGTCTCTGACCCCGCTCTCACCTTGTTCTCATCATCACCACGTCGACCATCAATATGACTATTATTGTTAATTACTGATTATTCATGTTAGTCTCTGACCCCGCTCTCACCTTGTTCTCATCATCACCACGTCGACCATCTCTATAATTATTATGGTTAATTACTGATTATTCATGTTAGTCTCTGACCCCGCTCTCACCTTGTTCTCATCATCACCACGTCGACCATCTCTATAATTATTATGGTTAATTACTGATTATTCATGTTAGTCTCTGACCCCGCTCTCACCTTGTTCTATCACCATCACCCCTGTACTGACCACACTTGCTCCCCTTGCCCCACCTTGCTGCCTGGTCCGCTAGTCCTTGCTGCCTGGTCCCCTTCACCCAGACACCTCACTCCGCCACTGACATCTCCCCTCACCTACAATATCCACCAGCTGTAATTCAAGTCGCGCCGCGCTGTGACAGCCCGTGCCAGTTAGGAGGTGTGATTAGAACTACTCCATTCACACTTCTCACGCGCCCGCCGCCCCGCCCTCTGGCGGCGGGCGGTGTGTTGGTCAGTCACGTGGTTCACCAACAGTGTTCTGTTACTCAGGGAACACTCAGCCTCAGGTCACTCTGGCCTCGTTTTGCACCCACTGTGTACAGTGAGGTGATTTTTTAGATGAATTTGTGAGGTGATTTATGAGGTAATTTTGTGAGGTGATTTATGAGGTGATTTTGTGAGGTGATTTGTGAGGGGTTTCATGTGGGAATTCGTGAGGGGATTTGTGGTGATTTTGTTAGGGGATTTGTTTGATCTATGATGTGATCTGTGAGGGGATTTGTGAGGTGATATGTGATGTGATATATTAGGTGATATGTGACGTGATATGAGGGGATCTGTGAGGGGATTTGTGAGGGCAGTTATGAGGGGATTTGTTTGGTAATCTGTGATGTCGTTTGTGAGGTGATTTATTTGGGGATCTGAGGTGATTTGTGAGGTGATTTGTGAGGTGATTTGTGAGGTCGTTTATGAGGTCATTCGCGATGTGGGTGTTTGTATTTGTTTGCGGTTGTACATCCTAGCAACATCTCTGGTCATATCAGGACGGGTACCGACTTGTGACAGTGCACACTCATAGCGACTTTATAGTGCTGCCCCACTGTGAGATCAAGCTGCTGCCACCCGATAACCCACTGTCACATTATCCTGATACTGAGCTAACCAGTCCTTGCCCTACCCTAGTACTGCCAAGTGCCAGGCTAGGTAGTGACAAGTATCAATTGTGTAAGTCAATGGTTTGACTCAGCCGGAATTCGAACTCCCGACCTTCCGCACAGGAAGCCTGCGCTTTACCGATTCGGCCACCACGTCCGGTTTGCGAGGTGGGACGTGACATGTTTTATGGTGTGAGTCTACTGGTGTGCCTCGCTTAAGTGATTTACGAGGTGGATTGTGAGGTGATGGAGATTTGTAATATCATTTGCCAGGTAATCTCTGGCGGTTATTTACGATGCGATATGCGCAGTGATTTGTGAGTGATCTGTGAAGTGATTTGTCAGGTAATTTACTAGATAATTTGTGATTTAGTTTGTGATGTGAGTTCTGATGTGATACGTGATTCGATTTGTGAACTTATTTTGTTTAACTGATTTGTGAGATGAGTTGAGATGTCATGTATCATGTGATTTGTGAGATGATTTGTGATGTCATATATAAGGTGAACTGCAAAATAATTTGTCATGTGCTTTGTTAGTGTTTAGTGCTGTCCTCTGTGATGTCATTTTCAATCTGATTTGTGATGTCATTTGTGATTTCTTAGGTGATTTGCGATGTCCTCTGTGATATCATTTGTGGTGTGATTTGTGAGGCGATTTATCATGTCATTTCTGATGTAATCTGTAATGTCATTTTGGTGTCGTTTGTCATGTCATTTATGAGGTTTATGATGTCATATGTGATGTGATTTGATATGTCATTTGTGATCCGATTTGTGTATGACCTCCAATAGCCAATATCTACTGTTTGTGCTGGCGGGTTCGGGGGGGGGGGGGGGGGGGGGGGGTCGCCTAAACAAACACACAGACAAAGTGGTCCGATTTGTAATGTCATTTGTGATCTGAATTGTGAGGTGATTTTGTTAGGTGATTTCTGAGATGATTTCTGAGATGATTTCTGGATGTATCTACTATACCTTGTCTCCCTCTAGCGGTGAATATAGCCGGTGGCTTGTTTGTGCAACGCTCCCAATGGGTGGGGGTGGGTGGGTGGAGAACAAGGTCTGTCTCTTCCCATTGAGTGGCGGGTGGAGGATTACCATTACAAAGGGGACAAAGCAAAGCGCAGCTCTGGGGTGGGGAGGGGTGTGGTGTGGGTGTGGTGGGGGTGGGGAGTGGTTTGGTCATTGGACCGTGGTGGGGAGGGGGGTATAGGGGGGGGGGGGGTAGGCTGTATTATTAGATTGTGTGCAAATCAGCGCTGTTCGCTGATCGTGTGGACAGTTTTGTTTTGTTTTTGTCATCTGCGACTTGTCTCACCAACACCTCGGCAGAGTCAGTCACTTGAGAGTCATGACGGGGTTTGTAGTTTCGTATGTGAAGGTTACCGACCCAGGTTGTTGTTGTTGTTGAAGATTTATACTGCCTATCATGGATAAGCCTGAATAGGCTTGTTTTCACCATTAGACAGTTTGTCGATAGAAAGCCTGAGTCTACACTTTTACCGACTCAAGGGATTTTTAACCTCCCACACCACATAGACATGGTATGAGAGCAACTGGCCTTTGATGACGCTGTAAGTTATACACAGCGGTGGAAATCCAAATTGGCAAAGCTGGGGGCACAGGGAATCGAACCACTGACCTTCAGATTAGGAGTCCGACCTAGAAAAAAGTCAGACACTCTAACCACTCCGCCACAGAGAACACCAGGTGTCATTGAAGACTAAGGAAGTTGCCATCGGACTGGAATCGATTCAGGAGGAAAAATGGATGGTTAAAGGGCTAGTCACACTACGGCTTGCAACCACTTTACGACCACTTTACACCAAGAAAACTCCAGTTACCATTGACGTCCTTGCGACCCAAGCAATGGTCGCTGACCTCCGGGCGATCATTTTCGTCGCAAGGAGGTTATTACTGTTACTGTGTTAGTATTAGTATAAGTATTAGTGCAGTAGCTGCAACCTTTTGCGACCATATTGGTCGCAAGGCATCAGCGACCACTTTGCAGCCCATTTTGACCTCTTTGCGACTAGCCCTTTTCTGTGGTCGCAAAGTGGTCGCGATCGGTCACAAGCAGTAGTGTGACTTGGGTATAACTAACTCTCAACCTAGCTCGTCATGTAAATTGGAACGTTGGTGTAGTTGTAGCAACACACTTGTTTTACATTACCTGGCCTATTGTGATGGGCGCGACTACTGACAAATCCACTTAAATTGAACTCTCCTTTTTAGATATAACCTTGCGAATACTATTAATAAACATAAGAAAGGGTGATATCACAGTGTCACAGTCCCATGTTAATCATTCACTAAGCCATTTACTGCCAGGTAAGCAGTAATGGTGGATGGGTCGGGGGGGGGGGGGGGTCACTACCGTAGTGTTCCCTGTCCAAATCCTCGATTCAAGGAACATAGTCGATGAACTGGTAGTTATGCTGCATTCATAGCGTCCTGGTGAATATGATGAACTTCGCACTTACTACCGGTGAACATGACCATGTAAACTGAGAGCGTTCATTTGACAATTTGCGGTAAACAACAACAATATGGACTCCAGAAGGCTTTTAGCTTTTTTACTATGGTGTAACCATTATATTAACACAGAATCTAAGTTTAGCTATGTAGATTTAATCAAATATGATTGAAATAATTAATTTTGAGCAAGTTTTTGCGGTCTATGATAAAAGAAATTGAACGTTTCAGGCTGGGCGATAATAGATGCAAACTACAATACATGCGTAAATAACATGTAAACTGCACGTTTTTGGTATATAGCATCCACTACCATATTAATATTATTATACACCATGTATGATTTGTTTTAAGACCACACATCATGGACAATGGTTTTATTACAAACATATTTTTGTCAATTTATTATGGAACCTTACAAGTTGCCATGCAACTTTTCTCCATTCGCTGCCATTTTTTCACAAGTGGTGAATAATGAGCCGCTTACAAAATCTCCAGTTCCCAGGTGGTGTTCACCAGTTGTGAAGTCAATTGAACACAATTCACCAGTTGTGAATTGGGAAACACCCACGCAGCATAAGACCCGCCCACTGAAATGCTGATGTGACGGTGATGACTTGGTGAGACGTGCCCTCGTCTGTATAAATGGGTATCTCCATCTTTCACCAACCAACAAGACATCCGTCTCCTGTTTTGAGAGATCAGGGGATCTGAACCCATGTGTTCATGGGTTCGAACCCTGGTCGAGTCAAACCAATGACTTAACAATTTATACTTGTCACTTCCTAGCCAGGTGCTCGGCATTATTAGGATAGGGCAAGGACTGGTTGGCTCAGTGTCTGGATAATGTGACTGAGTGGAATATCAGGTCATGGCCTGGTCTCCCAGTGGGGCAGCACTATAAAGTTGCCATTAGTGTGCACTGCCACAAGTCGGTACCCGTCCTGATATGACCGTAGATGTTTCTAAGATGTAAAACAACAACAAACCAACAAATCTCTCACTAACCTGTCAGCGTTGCCTAAAAATAATAAGCAGTTATTGCCAGACGTGGGGTGTGAGGCCCACGGTCTGTATGGACGTGTATTGGCCGAGCTTGGTGCACACCCCTCGGGGCCTTGCGCTTGTTAATTATTCAAATGATTATTTTGTTAACTTTATTACGTCTGATTTATCATTTATAATCGATTACGGGACATTGATTGATTGGTTGATTGGTGGTGGTGTAACACGTGACGGTTGCAAGCACTATCTTTGCGGTGAAAAGATAATAGGATTCATCGTCAGTTTCGTTAATCACGTTTACATGTTTACGTTGAAATTTACATGAAAATCTAAAAAATCTAAAATGGTCAGACCTGTGTCAGATAGATGACAGCAAACATTAATCTCAACAAAATTTAACTAACATAATATTGCTACCATTGCCTCTTTGTGCACTAGTTACAGGACATGTTCATAGTTGTATGTACTACAAGCTGACATAAAGTTGCATAGTCCGACGGTGTTGAATGTCTGTCACTTTCCGAGGTAAATAGATCCGGTTCATCGTTATAATCTAATCTAACTTTGAAGTAACTTTGTTTTAAAATGATTGACTTGGGCGATATTTGAAGCCGTGGCCCAGTTTGTGGTCGCCGCCTCACGCCGCTAGGTGGCGCGCGCGTGGCGGCCGGGTGTGGCGAGCATGTCGCGGCGCCCCCTGGTGTCGGGTGTCGGTCGCGGGTCGCGAGTCGCGCCGCGGCTCCCGCCCCGTCCCGGCCCACGGCGGTACGCGCCATGCCGGATATTGGCGCGTTGTTGCGCGCGCAGCCCAAATATTGACGCGCGCTCTGCGCGGGAAGGTGGCGGGGGTGGAGGGAGGGTGCGGGCCTATACCTGACCGGGGCGGGGGTCGGCTGGGGGCGGGGAGGGGTGGGGGGAAGGGAGAGGGGGGGGGGGGGAACTGGGCAGTTCTGGGTCCGGCCGGATGGGTTTGTTGGTTGTTGGGGAGTTTTACGTCCTGGCAACATCTAAGGTCATATCAGGATGGGTACTGACTTGTGACAGTGGGCACTCATGGCGACTTTATAGTGCTGCCCCAATGGGAAATCAGGTTACCGGTACCATGACCCGATATCCCACTCCGTCACATTATCCTGACACCAAGCCAACCAGTCCTTGCCATATCCTATTAATGCTAAGGAAGCGACAATCAATCATTTAATTCTGTAAGTCATCGGTTTGACTCCATCGGGAATTGAACTCCCTACCTTCCGCACAGGAGTCTTGTTGGGGGGGGGGGGACCGGGCGGTCCTGGTTCCAACCGGACGTGGCGGGTCCTGGATAGGGCGGGACCCGGGACCCACCCTGAGTGGACCCCGGTCGGCGATCAGGGACACCCGGTCCTCCTCTCCCCCAGTGTGTGTGTGTGTGTGGGGGGGGGGGGGTGTAGCAGCTTATCGACAATTTCCACTAATAACACAGGAGTCTATACTCCACTGCTAATGATCCTACTAAATCTACCTCCATCACCTTTTTTTTTGTATATAATTTGTTAATCAAATTGTTTTATATATCTTCAATCAAATTGTTTTGAACAACTTGAATACAAATTATTTTTATTATCCTCAATAACCTAGTTTTGGATATCATTAATAAATTGTTTCAGATGTCTTTAATCAAATTATTTTTCGCTATCTTTAATCAAATTGTTTCAGTAATCTTTAATCCAATTATGTTAGATATCTCTAAATAAAATTCCTTTGTAGATCTTTAATGGGTTATTTTATATATCCTAAATCAATTTCTTTTGATATATGTAATCAAAATCGTTTTAAATATCTATAATAACATTATTTGATATATCTTTAATCAAATTATTTTAGATATCTTTAATCAATTTCGTTTAGATATCTTTAATCAAATTATTTAAGATGTTCTGCTACTATTTCTACTGCAACTCCAACTCCTCCTCTCCTTGTTGTTCTTCTTTTCCCTTTTCCCTTCTCTTTGTTCATTCTCTTGCATTCTCTTACTGTCATTCCATACCTTCATTCCTACTGCTTCGTCTACCTTCTTTTTCTTTTTCTATTTGACTTTCTTTTTTTCTATTCGTCTCTTCTCCCCGCCCTCTTCATAATTCTGCTCAATTTTCGGTATATATTTTATTGGGTTTTTTTTTGGTAGCGATAATGGTGGGAGACGGTGAAGTTAGAGATATTGTTTGTTTGTTGTTTAACGTTCTAGCAACATCTAAGGTCATATCAGGACGGGGTGGTGTTGGTTACTCACAGCTAATCTGTTGTGATGCAGTGGGGAGGGGGGCATGGGCAGTTTTCTTGTTTGTTTGTTTGTTTTTAAATTTTATATAGGGAGGCTGCTGAGATTTAATAGACGATCATTTGTTAGTTACGCGACCTTCCCCGCCACGCCTCACCCCCCCACACACACACACATACACAAACACACACACACACACACACACACACACACACACACATTGCCGAGCCCATCACGGCCGCCCCCTGGTGGCGATGCCGGAGTTATTAATGGCGGGGCCAGGTGAGAGTGGCGACCTCCAGTGGGCGTTCCGGGTACTACACCCCACCTCGAGAGAGCCCTCCCGCGCATGCGCAAAACTTCATTCGCCGATAGCGGCGTCGACGATGGTGGGCGCAGCGCGCGTCTGTGCGTGAGGGAGGGGGGGGGGGAGGTTTTCGTTGTTGTAGGGGGGAAGGTGGGGAGAGGGAGGAGAGGAGAGAGGGAGACTGGGGGGAAGAAGAGGAGGGGTAAAGAGCCACCACGGCGTTGACCTGCGAGGACAATCGGCGGCAGGCCGAGGGGGCGGTGCAGTGCATTGTGGGGTGCGGTGACCCCGGGAGGGGGCGCCACCTGGTAGTGACAGCGCGCGCCGCCAGGTGGGGGTGGGGCGGGGGAGGGTGCAGACGCGGCGTCTGAGGCCCGCTAAGCGCTAAGCGCTAAGCGTCCCGCTCTAGGAAAAAGTCGTCTGGCCACCCCTCAAAAATGGGCCGTTTTCACTTTGAAAAGGTGGGGGTGGGGGGTGGGGGGGACGTCACCATGACGACAATGCACGTGGACGTGGCCGCGTGACGCGCACGCGCAGAGCACACGTCGCCGATTGTCGGCGACCAGTCAGGTGCCATTTTGGATTTTCTTCTTCCCTCACACCCCCAGGGTTCCCGGGTTACCCCCTCCCCCGACCCCCCCCCCTTCCTGTCCTGTCTCTCGTCCAAACCTCCATTCTGCGTACGCTTCAAATGAGTTGGCATGTTTAATTACTGTAGACTAGGTCGAGCGGAAGGGTGGGAATTGCGTGAGTGAGTGAGTGAGTGAGTGAGTGAGTGAGTGAGTGTGTGTGTGTGGGGTGTGTGTGCGGGGATGGGTTGTGTGGGGAGGGTGGGAAGGTGTGGAGTGATAGGTCTCCTTTGTGAGTAGTATGGGAAAATAGAGATGGTTGACGGCTATGTGAAAGAAGGGGGGAAGGGCTATGTGAAAGAACTCTTGGGAGTTTAAATTTAAAAAAAAAAAAATCGCTTAGCAACAATAGACCTTTCCCCCTCACAGGGTATGCACTTGGGTCAGCTACCTACAACAGTGGTTCTATTCTTGCCACTGCCATCAGAGGGCGGGGTCGGTGGTGGAAATCCTCTACAAAAGGACATTTGTCACCGAGCATGCAGTTGGTAGTAGAAACTGTCTATTGCTAATCAATTTCGAAATAAATCAGCAATTGCTCATTTTGTTCTTTCTAGTATGATATGAATATACTCATTAACTTTAATTGCCTTTCATAAGTAAAATTAGAAAAAAAGGTTACCTGTATCTTTTGATATTAGATTTTGCGGTCTTTTGACACATTTGAATTTTAGTTTCTAGGAAAATTACAGTGACAGAGCAAATTCTACTCACATTACGCTGTGAATATTGCCTTCGCTGTTGCCGACATGGCATGAAATCACCATCAATAAGTTAATCAAACTTAGCAAGCCATGGCATCTGATTTTTCAGTGACTTAAAAATTGATACTTGTTGCCCCCTAGCCAGGCGCTTGGCATTATTAGGATAGGGCAAGGAGCAGTGGAATGAGGAATACCAATCGTCCGCGATTGAAATTTCCCCTGCAGAAAACAACTAATGTACCCCAAAACACACAAAAAAATCCTTCCATAGAGGACGACAATGTGTCCCAGGTGATTGCGGTTATATTATCGTAACATTTTACACGATACGTTTAGTCACTGACTCAGAATCTGCTTAGATGAAATATATTCACCCCCACCCACAATAGGGGTGAATGATTACTTTGTCTACATCTGGGCAAAGACAGCTTTGGTAGGAATATGTCGTAAACAAACTGTCGATGTCGTTGTTTGACACCGAACGCGGTGGCCGAATCGGTAGAGCGCAGGCCTCCCTTGTGGGAGATTGAGAGTTTGATTCCCAGTCGAGTCAAAGCAATGACTTACTAAATTGATACTTGTCACTTCCTAGCTTGGCGCTCGGCATTACTAGGATATGGAAAGGACTGGTTGGCTCAGTGTCAGGATAATGTGACTGAGTGGGATATCAGGCCTTGGTGGCGGCGGCCTGATTTACCTGTTACAAGTCAGTGCCCAGTCTGATATGACTTTAGATGTTACTAGGACATAAAACAACAATTAAACACATACCCATACATATTACAGGTTCGTTGCACAGAGAGACACACATCACATGCAGTAAATATATCAGATACATGTAGTGTTTGTACCACAAACACAGAGAAATATACGGCAAATAGAGTGTACCCAAAGACCCTATAATACTAAGACCGCTCACTCAGCCTGAACTGTGTAATCAAAATGATCAAACTCACCACTTGGTGCGCTGGCTGTTCTCTTGGTTAAACAGTTGCTATATTATATGTATAAATATATATATGAATGTGAAAGATGTGTGATGATGGTGATGATGATGATGCTGATGATGATGTGTATTTGTTCATAGCAATTTCATATTGATGTGTATTCATACTTACCTATCTCATGTATAATATAATTGTATGTTTTTACATGTGAAATACCAACCAGCAGCTGGCTGATCAAACGCACCACAAGGTGGCACTGCGAAATTTATATTACCATGGGAGAGATAGGGAGTGAGCAGTCTTAGTATTATAGGGTATTTGGTGTACCTCAAACACACCCAGACATGGCACAGAACATGTGGAATATACAACAAATATAGTGTATCCCCAAACACACCCAGACATGGCACAGAACATGTGGAAGATACAACAAATATAGTGTACCCCAAACACACCCCGACATGGCACATAACATGTGGAATATACAACAAATATAGTGTACCCCAAACACACCCAGACATGGCACAGAACATGTGGAATATACAACAAATATAGTGTACCCCAAACACACCCAGACATGGCACAGAACATGTGGAATATACAACAAATATAGTGTACCCCCAAACACACCCAGACATGGCACAGAACATGTGGAATATACAACAAATATAGTGTACCCCAAACACACCCAGACATGGCACAGAACATGTGGAATATACAACAAATATAGTGTACCCCAAACACACCCAGACATGGCACAGAACATGTGGAATATACAACAAATATAGTGTACCCCAAACACACCCAGACATGGCACAGAACATGTGGAATATACAACAAATATAGTGTACCCCCAAACACACCCAGACATGGCACAGAACATGTGGAAGATACACCAAATATAGTGTACCCCAAACACACCCCGACATGGCACATAACATGTGGAATATACAACAAATATAGTGTACCCCAAACACACCCAGACATGGCACAGAACATGTGGAATATACAGCAAATATAGTGTACCCCAAACACACCCAGACATGGCACAGAACATGTGGAATATACAACAAATATAGTGTACCCCCAAACACACCCAGACATGGCACAGAACATGTGGAATATACAACAAATATAGTGTACCCCAAACACACCCAGACATGGCACAGAACATGTGGAAGATACAACAAATATAGTGTACCCCAAACACACCCAGACATGGCACAGAACATGTGGAATATACAACAAATATAGTGTACCCCAAACACACCCAGACATGGCACAGAACATGTGGAATATACAACAAATATAGTGTACCCCAAACACACCCAGACATGGCACAGACATTGGAATATACAACAAATATAGTGTACCCCAAACACACCGACATGGCAAGAAATGTGAAATAAACAAATATAGTGTACCCCAAACACACCCAGACATGGCACAGAACATGTGGAATATACAACAAATATAGTGTACCCCAAACACACCCAGACATGGCACAGAACATGTGGAATATACAACAAATATAGTGTACCCCAAACACACCCAGACATGGCACAGAACATGTGGAATATACAACAAATATAGTGTACCCCAAACACACCCAGACATGGCACAGAACATGTGGAATATACAACAAATATAGTGTACCCCAAACACACCCAGACATGGCACAGAACATGTGGAATATACAACAAATATAGTGTACCCCAAACACACCCAGACATG
>CM059199.1:50439864-50467942 GCA_030323885.1 Branchipolynoe longqiensis | reverse complement strand
GAGAGTTGTGGGCTTACATGACCAGACAGGATGGCCGAATGAGTTAGAGTGTCCGTCTCCCGTATCGGTAGATCGTGGGTTGGAACCCATGTCGAGTCAAACCAATGACTTAAAAATTGATACTTGTAGCTTCCTAGCCTGGCGCTCGGCATTATTAGGATAGGGCAAGGACTGGTTGGCTCAGTGTCAGGATAATGTGACTGAGTGGGATATCAGGTCATGGTGCTGGCAGCCTGGTCTCCCAGTGGGGCAGCACTTTAAAGTTGCCATGAGTGCGCACTGTCACAAGTCGGTACCCATCCTGATATGACCTTAGATGTTGCTAGGATGTAAAACAACAAACAAACATGCAGGCTTTCATTGAATTAGGCAGCTTTAACCATTTATAATAATAGTTACACCCCCCATAACACCAAACTAGTTCTCAAAAAGTCCGACCACATTCTAAAACGGGCTGTGGTCGGGGTAGAACGTGGCTGCAAGACAATTTTGGCCACACTCAAAGTTCTGGAGCACCATTCTGTTCTAGCCCATCCATTCCGTTCATAAAAAGACCGTAAAAAGTTACTACTATGTCCATTCCGTTCACACATAATATGAGTCCGTTCAGCAACATTTTTAAGAACGCAGTGACAACTAGTTTGGTGTGATGGGGGTAATACAGCAAATTAAAGAATTCTAAACTATAACATAATATGAAGAGTTCAGGTGCAAAACCACGTCAAACGCCAATCCAAAAACGGAGATAAACATTGGAAACAAACCTACAAAAAGTTAATTTCTTTATATTCCTACTTTTTTCTTCATAGCTCCATAACTATATGATCACATGAAAAGTGGAATTGGTGAGAATTAAAATTATTTTCAGGAAAAAATCCTTTTGTTTAAACTACATTTTTGGATTGGCGTTTACGTGGTTTTGCGCCTGAAGTCTTCATATATTTGTGTAAGAAAAAAATGGCAGAAACACAAAGGCATCATCGGACTGTGCAACTTTAAGTAGAATATTCAGCAACCACTGCTCCGCATCCATTATCATCATCATCATCATCATCGTCATCATCACCATCATCATCATCATCATCGTCATCATCAGTCTTAATTGTTTAAAACAAGCAATGCTGATGTACATTCATGCACAAGCAGCGGCCTATAACCTCTAAAGTTGTACAGTCCGATGAAAGCATAACATTTTCAATAGTAAAAAAATTATATTTAGATTTGAACCGACATTTGCTGCTGCATAGATAGAAGTCCACACAATGTCAATCTAATAGAACATGTTACTGCTGGAGCCTATTGGGTGAGAGTTTTGACAAGCGCGTCAAAATTAATTTAACTTCAAATATTTCCAAAGTTAACCATGTTTATCCAATTCACAAAACATGGGAACCATCTTGATATGACTTTATGTAAAATGTTCCGATATAATGACATATGAGGGGTATATCAACTATGTCATTAGTCTATAAAATTGAGGGGTATATCAACTTGTCTATAAAATGGGAAATGGTAATAAATTAAACCAAAGGGTTATGAGGGATATGTGGAGTTGGTAAACTATTACTCATGAAGATAGAAATTGTATAGTGAAATAGTATAGAGGAAGAGTGTCACTTCTTAGATGGACATTCTTTGAGAAGTTGCCTCACATACCCCCTCACCTCTAGAGTTATTTATGGATCTCTGCCCCAGAGACAGACCTAACCATGCCTTGGTGACAGGGCTATTGAACCCTCATTGGTGGTTAGAAGAATGCTTGTTAGGGATTGGAAGATTGGATCATGTGATCATCACCATCTTGGATTCTAAAAGGTATAAAAGTAATAAATGAGAGAGTCTCACTCTCCTATCTTTCACTCTTTATCTACTTTCCTTCATTGCCTGTATTGATTTCGTATTAGCCTGTCCACACCACTCACACTGCCAGCCGTCGACTTTACAATTAGATGTTGCCAGGACGTAAAACTCCAACAACCAACCAACCAACACATGGGGTGGGGATCATGGAAATAGCAAACCAACATTCCAGATACTCACCTAGCTCACTCCTGAGGTAAAGTACAACACTTTACCACCCACCGCCCTCAGTAAATCTATATCAAGTCCAACCCCGTTAAACCAAGCTCGGTTAAATCAAACGATCGGTTAATCCAATTTTTTTTTAGCGGCCCGGCAAAATACTACCATTTATCATATAAAAAAGTTGGTTAAACCAAAGTCAGTTAATCCAAATTATCGGTTAATCCAAACAAAATTGTTAGACCCCAGGCCACTCCGGTATGGTTAAACCAAACTTTCATGTGGTTATATGGTCATCTGACTTTTTTTATATGATAAATGGTAGTGTTTTGCCGGGCCGCCGAAAAAGATTTGGATTAACCGATCGTTTGGTTTAATTGAGCTTGGTTTAACGGGATTATACTGTACATACATAAAAAAACAATAATCAAAGTGTCCACATACATTGTATATTACATGTGCAATACCACTTACTCAAAGTGAAAGTCAAAGCCAAAGCTCGGTTAAACCAATGATCGGTTAATCCAGACAAATTTCTAGGGTCCCTTCAAGTTTGGTTTAACGGGGTTATACTGTATATGGCAAAAACAAAAAGGTGCCCCTTACAACGCATTGCGCCTCTCGTAATGTAGATGGCGCTGTGCAGCCCCATGCCGTCCAGGTGAGCCTAATAAGGTGGGACAGGTAAAAAGGGCGCCTAATACGAGCCTAATAAAGGCCCCGCTAGGTGGCAAACTCAAAACATTGGACTATGCAACTTTAACAAGTCTATCCAATTCACAAAACATGAGGGGGGGGGGGCATGGAAATAGACAGCCATCACGGTCCCGATACTCACCTAGCTCACTGCCGTGGAGATGTCTAGCAGAGCATCAGCACAACACTTTACCACCCACCACCCTAAGTAAATTTATATATGGCAACAACAAAAAGGTGGCCCTTACAAGCCGCTGCGCCTCACTTAATTTACGTCGCGCAGTTCATCCCAGCGCCAGCCAGGTGAGCCTAATCAGGTGGGACAGGTAAAGTGGGCGCCTAATACGAGCCTAATACAGGCCCCGCTAGGTGGCGCCTTCACCGCGCCGCGCACTAATACATTATCGATGTCGGCGCGCGGTAAATTGAGCGTGCGCCGCATCACCACCCGACGCCGGCGGATGAATGCGCCGGGACTATAACTGAGCCGGGGATTGGGGGGGGGGGGGGGGGGGGGTAGGGGGGTAGGGGGGGGGGTTAGAAAGCACATGCGCGTCCGTTAAATAATTAACGCATGATCAAGGGCCCGTGCGAACAGGAAATAGTGTAGGTGTCGCAGAGGGGGGAGGGAGAGGGAGGAAGGGGGGGGGGGGAGAAGGAGGGGGGGGAGGGGAGGCGGAGGAGGGAGGTGGAGAGGAAGGAGGAAGGGGATGAGGAGCAGGAACAGGAGGGAGAGGAGGGAGGAGAGGGGAGGAGAGGGGAGGGAGAGAGGAGGGGAGGAGGAGGGGGAGGGGAGCAGGGAGCAGGGAAAAGGGAGGAGGGGAGGGAGGAGGGAGGAGGAGAGGGAGGGAGGAGGCGGAGGGAGGAGGGAGGAGGGAGGGGGGCGAGAGAGGAGCGAGGGGGAGGAGGGAGGAGGGAGGAGAGAGGAGAGAGGAGGGAGGAGGGAGGAGAGAGGAGAGAGGAGGGAGGAGGGAAGAAGGAGAGAGGAGGGAGAGAGGAGGGAGGAGGGGAGGGAGGGGGAGGGAGCAGGCAGGGGGAGGAGGGAGGAGGAAGCGGTGTACTTGTGGAAGTGTGCCAGCGATAGATTACATGTGTGTGTGTGTGTTTGTACGTAATTGTATTAGTGTGTGTTTATATGTATATGCAATGTGTGTATATATGTGCGTATGCATGTGTATATATCATGTGTATGTATTAATTATTATGTGTATGTAAATGCATATATGTGTATGCATGTGATTATATGGGATTGCATGTGTGGATGCATCTCTATGTGTGTGGTATAAAGCATTTAATCGAATATTATTAGGATGGAACCGTTTTCGAGATCGCACGTCTGTGTTAGGATTCGAACCCACAACCCTCAACCCAGCATGCTAGTGAGGCATATATCTAAGCTATGTAAACATGCTGCATGTGTATTAATAGTACGCATATAAGCTACGTGTCCAGGCATTAATACGCGTATGCATGCATGTATGTGTGTATCCGCGTACATACGTGTATATACCTGGAAATATAGAAATATACCACCACATTATAAATAACAGCATTCATCTCCAACAAGGAAAAAAACAGCGCTCGTATAAAAGCGCCTGCCTGTTGCAAACAATAACCTGCACAGAACAACTGCTGCATAGCTGAGGGTGACTTACCCGCTGGGTTGGTTGGTTGTTGGAGTTTTACATCCTGGCAACATCTACGGTCATATCAGTACGGGCACCGACTTGTGACAGTGCACACTCATGGTGACTTTATAGTACTGCCCCACTGGGAGACCAGGCCATCAGCACCATGACCTGATATCCCACTCAGTCACATTATCCTGACACTGAGCCAACCAGTTCTAGCCTTTTCCTAATAATGCTGAGCGCCTGGCTAGGTAGCGACAAGTATCAATTCTGTAAGTCATTAATTAGTTTGACTCGACCGGCAATTAAACTCCCGACCTTCCGCACGGGAGGCCTGCGCTCTACCGATTCGGCCACCGCGTCCAGTCAAAACCCGCCTGGCCTGGGTTCTAATATAAACTGGGCTTGATAGAGCAGCTACAGCACTAGTAGAGTGGCACAGTACTACTAGTAGCGTGGCACAGCCCCCCCCCCCCCCCCCCCACCTCATTAATGAGTATATAAACATGATCTACAACCACACAGAGTCGGCGGCTGGTGCTGTGGATTTACGGCCATATTTACGGAGCTGAAACGCGAGCCGGGTCTCGCTGTGCAAGTGGATATTGACAGACTGCAAAAAGTGGAATGAATGCAGGCACGGCGAGCTGAAAGAGGAGACCCTCACATCATGGTCACAGTTGCACAGGATAATTACGAGTACCCCCCCCCCCCCTACACTCCGTGCGCACCTCCTTCACTGTGCGCATCTACTGCCTTTATGTGTAGTACCCCCTCTCCCTCCATACCTTAATAACTGCGCATACCTACTGCTTTCATGTGTAGTACCCACCACCATACCGCAATCACTGCACACACCTACTGTCTTTATGTGTAGTACCCCCCTTTCCACCATACCTCAATCATTGCTCACACATACTGCCCTTATGTGTAGTACCCCCCCTCCACCATAACCCATACATTGCGCACACCCAGTGCCTCATATGTAGTACCCCCCCCCTCCCACCATGCCCCAATCACTGCGCACATCTACTGCCTTTATATGTAGTACCCCCCACCATACCTCAATCACTGTACATGCCTACTGCATGTATGTGTAGTACCCTCCACCATACCCCAATCATTGCATACACCTACTGCCTTTATGTGTAGTACCCCACCCCACACCATACCCCAATCATTGCATACACCTACTGCCTTTATGTGTAGTACCCCCACCATACCCCAATCATTGTGTACACCTACTGCATTTATGTGTAGTACCCCCCACACCATACCCAATCATTGCGTACACCTACTGCATTTTTGTGTAGTACCCCCCATACCCTAATCATTGCACACACCTACTGCCTTTATGTGTAGTACCCCCCATACCCCAATCATTGCATACACCTACTGCCTTTATGTGCAGTAGCCCCCCACACCATATCCCAATCATTGCATACACCTACTGCATTTATGTGTAGTACCCCCCATACCTTAATCATTGCACGCACCTACTCCATTTATGTACAATACCTCCCCACCTCCCATACCACCATGATTGCACACAACTACTGCCTTTATGGGTAGTACCCCCCCCCCCCCCCCCGCCCCCCATCCACTGTACCTCACTACTCACAGCAGTACCCTTACACAAATGGCCGCAGTGGCCGGCAGATAACTACGGCAGGCAGTAGGTCGGATGAGTTGAGCACTCGCCTCCTATTTATGTCCTAGCAACATCTAAGGTCATATCAGGACAGGTACCGACTTGTGACAGTGCGCACTCATGGCGACTTTATAGTGCTCTCCCACTGGGAAATCAAGCTGCCAGCACCATGTCCTGATATCCCCCTCAGTCACATTATCCTGACACTGAGCTAACCAGTCCTTGCCCTATCGTATTAATGCCGAGCATCTGGCTAGGAAGTGACAAGTATCAATTTTAAAGTCATTGGTTTGACTCGACCGGAAATGAACTCCCGAACTTCCACATGCGAGGCCCATGCTCTACCGATTAGGCCACTGGTCCCAGTCGCCTCCTATTTGGGTACGTAGTAGGATTTGAAACCCCCAGGTTCAAACCCATGTCAAGTCGACTAATGACTGTCAAATGTATTCTTGTATTCATTACTAGGATAGGGAAAGGAACAGTGGAATGATGAAGACCAATTGGCCACGATTGAAATTTAATGTACAAACAGACAAATTTTTTTTTTTAATCTAGTAAATAGCCTTCTTGTACCATACATCCACCATTACAACCTACTATCTTTATGTGTAGTACCCTCCCTCACCATCCATCCACCTATACACACGTCTATCTTTATGTGTGGTACATCCCACTCACCATAAATGACTCCATCACTATCAATCTGCAAAACCTCTCTGAACAAAGGTACATAAAATGACAGCCTTATAATCAAAGGAGGACAGTCGACTCCGCCTGCCTCAAGACCGACTCATACTGTTCGACAATTTGAATGCTGATCGTTATTCTGGAAGCATTTCATTATAGTAGCTGTCTCGCACTATCCAGGAATTTTACTTGAATACCGTTGATTTGTGTCATCACCATCATATCATGCCGGTCGAGTCAAACCAATGACTTACACAATTGGTATTTATCGCTTCCTTGCCTGGCACTCAGCATTAATAGAATAGGGCAAGGACTGGTTAGCTCGGTGGCAGGATAATGTGACTGTGTGGGAAAACCAGTCATGGTACCAGTGACATGGTCTCCCAATGGGGCAGCACTATAAAGTCACCATTGAATGTGTACTGTCACAAGTGGTTACCTGTCCTGGTATGACCTTAGATGTTGCTACAATATAAAACCCTAACAAACACTGGGTAGGTGTTGTTCAACAAAGGATTGTGGCTCCTTACCAGTGAGGTTAAAGCTGCATAGTCCGATAAAGCATCAAATTTTCAAAACCAAAATTTGTATATAGATTTGATTCTACATACCTAACTTAGATACTGGTGTAATTATTAATCATTTGTTGCCACATAGAAGGGAATACTGAGGCAATTTAATAGAATCTGTTATTGTGGAAGTCTATGGTGTCGGAGTTTTGGTGTGCTTGCCAAAACTAATTTCACATGTTTACACTTCAAATATATCAAAAGTTTGTCATTTAAAATCTATTGACGTCAAACTAGGATAAGGTAGATTATAACAATCAATTGAATATATTTATCTCAGAAAAATGACAAAAACTCAAAATGATCAGACTATGCAACTTTAACTTAAGGCAGACAACTACAATTCTACACGAAGAAACTAGCCTCACAAAATAAAATAAAAATACGATGCTATCAAAAAGCATCACAGATTGATTGTGCCAAACACCCCGGCAAAATTTGCTTTGCATAATCAAGCTTCCTTATCAGATTTAGGTCGGAAATGTGAGGGGAGGGGGGGGGGAAACATAATAATATTTTAAATTTAAGATAATAAAGTAGGTCACCCGAAACGGGGTAGATCTGGGTGTGCTCTCTAAGCTGGTGATGGTTGCGTGTTGCTGTGTGAGAGAAAGGGATGGGATGGGGAGGGGAAGGAGGGGGGATGGGAGGGGGGGGGGAGTGGGTGGAGGGGGGTAGGGGGGGACGGGGGGAGGGGGAGGAGGGGGAGGGAGGTAGAGGGAGAGATGAAGGAGGAAGGGAGGAATGGGAGGCGGATTTGAGGGATGGGGAGAGGGGAAGGGAGTGGGAGTGGGAGGGGGAGGATGAGAGTAGGCGAAAGGTTGGCGGGGAGGGGGGGGGGGTAGGGGTATGGGCTAGGGGGTAGGAAGGCGGAGAGGGGAGAGGGGAAGGGAGAGGGGGGGGGGAGTAGGGGTAATGAGTGGTTAGTTGTGAATGTCGTCTGTTCTTACCCGCTGAGGTGAGGTGCTGAGGGTTCAAAGGTCACTGCGAGCACGGGGGGGGGGGGGGACACACGCAACTCTGTCACTAGTGTCAGGCGTTTGGGGCTGTGAACACACCAGGTGAGCCTCTACCAAGCCAAGGCCGCTCAAGTATCATCATCATCATTATCAGTGTCATTATCAGAATTGTCAGTATTGTCATGATTAATATCATCGCTATCATCATCAGTATTATTATCATTCTTATTATCAGTGTTATTATCAGAATTGTCAGTATTATCATGATCAATATCATCGCTATCATCATCGGTATTATCATCATTCTTATTATCAGTGTTATTATCAGAATTGTCAGTATTATCATGATCAATATCATCGCTATCATCATCGGTATTATCATCATCATTATTATCAGTGTTATTATCAAAATTGTCAGTATTATCATGATTAATATCATCGCCATCATCATCAGTATTATCATCATTCTTATTATCAATATCATCATGATTAATATCATCACCATCATCTTCAGTATTATCATCATTATTATTATCAGTATTATTAGCAGTATCATCATGATTAATATCATCGCCATCATCATCATTCTTATTATAAGTATTATTATCAGTATCATCATGATTGATATCATCACCACCATCATCATTATTATCAGTATTATCAGCAGAATTGTCATTATTGTGAGTATTATCATCATTATAATCTGAATTGTCATTATTAATATTATCAGTATTATCATGATTAATATCATCGCCATCATCATCAGTATTATCATCATCATCATTATTATTCTCATGGTGGTGATGGAAATGGGAAATATTGTGACTTGAGCAGGATTCGAACCCACACTTCTTGCCATTCCGGGCCGAATGTGCTAACCATTACACCACCTAGGCCCCCCGCGTGCAATCACCCTATCCACGCCTACGTGTCTATGTAGTTACTTGTGTGAGAGGTCAGCGCAGACTACCACACTTTAAACAAAGTATTATTATTATTATTATTATTATTATTAATTACCACCAGACGGGATGGCCAAATCCGGAAGAACGCTGGGTGGCTCCCCGTGTGGGACGTCGTAGGTTTGGACAACAATCAGGTAAAATCAATGACTTACAAAGTTTATACGTATCGCGCCCAAGCCTGACATTCAGCGTTATTAAAGCTGCATAGTCCGATGAAAACATTAAATTTTCAAAACCAAAACAGTCATCTAGATTTGATTCTACATATCTAACTTAGATACTGCTGCACTTATTAAACATTTGTCATCACAAAGAAGGGAATACTGAGTAAATTTAATAGAATCTGTTACTGCAGAAGCCTATGGTGTTAGAGTTTTGGCAAGGTTGCCTAAATTAATTTTGCACGTTTGCATTTCAAATATCTCAAAAGTTAACCAGTTACTTTAAACTAAAGTAAGGTAGATTATAACCACCAACCTAACATATTTATCTCAGAAAATGACAGAAACTCAAAACCATCGGACTATGCAACTTTAAGATAGGGCAAGTACTGCCTTGCTCAGTATCAGGATAATGTGCCTGAGTGGGATATCAGGCTATGGTGCCAGCAGTCCAGCCTTGCAATGGGAGACCACTAAACAATTGCCACGAATATGCAGTGATACAAGTAATTCAGCATTATACGTTCTGATATAACCTAAGAGCCCAACAAAGCCAAACATTGTTAATTACTCGATTAATTTCCTATCACCAAGAAACCTTTTTTCTTCACCCCCCCCGACTTTTTTTCCCTTCACAAACGCCCTAGTTCTAGCGTTTGTCAATGTTAAAGTTGCACAGTCCAGTGAAAGGATGACATTTTCTAAATCAAGGTCTAATTTCAAAATCTAGATTTAATGGTACAGATCCACCTTACATACATTACTAGTGCACTTACCACGCATTTGCTGTTGAGTAGAAGGGATTCCTAATTGGATTTAACAGAACCTGTCAGTGCTTAACCCTATGGTGTTAGAATCTAAAGATGCATGCCAAGATTAATTTGTCATGTTCTCACTTCAAAGTTAATCGTCTACAATAAAGTCACTTCAACCGAAAGAAAGGTTGATTATAACAATCAACCTAATAAATTCATCTAAAAAGAAATGGAAGAAACTCAAGACCATTTGACTATGCAGCTTTAATATGTTCTCTCCCCTCCTCACCTCCTCTCTTCCCCCCTTCTCTCCCTCCACCCCACCTCTCTCCTCCCCATCTCTATCCTCCCGCTCTCTTCTCGCCACCCCACCTCTCCCCCCTTCTCTCCCTCCACCCACCTCTCTCCCCACCACCTTTTCCCCACCTAATCTCTGCCGACCACCTCTCCCCCTCCATCCCACCTCCTCTCTCCACACATTCTCCCCGCCCCCTCTCTCCCCCAGCACCTCTTCCCCACCCCTTCTCTCCCCTCCACCCACCTCTCTCCCCACCATCTCTCCCCCACCTATTTTCTGCCGACCACCTCTCCCCTTCCATCTCCACACCTTCTCCCCCTGCACCTCTTCCCAACCCCATTCTCTCCCAACCGCCTCTCCCCTCCACCCCCTTCTCCCCCCTTGACGCCCTCTCCTTCTGATCCATTGTCCGTGAGCAGCTCTGAGTTACTCACACAGTCAGAGCCGTTTGTTCACGGACACCCCCGTGATTAGATGACCGCGACCTCCCCCTTCCCCCCCCCCCCCCGCCACCTACTCATACCAGTGACCGGCCAGCGCGCCCCAATACCCCCCCCCCCACCCCCCACTCTCACCCCCACTCACCCAGCCCTGAGGACCCAGAATGAGTACCCTCGACGTTTCCACCCGACCGGTCATCGACAACCCCTCAACAAACCACGCTGACCGCAGTGTGTGTCGTGTGTGTGTCGTGTGTGTGTGGAAGTATCTGTGGTGTGTGGGAGCATGTGTGGTGTGTGTGTGTGGGTGGTGTGTGTATGGTGTGTGCGTCTGAGTACGTCAGTGATTGAGTGTCTTGGTGGGTATTTGTGTGCGCCTGTGTTAATTGTGTTTGTATTTGTGCGTGTGTTTATGGGTGTGTTTGCTGGTGTTTAGAGATTGTTATTAGCATGTTAAAGTTACATAGTCCGATGGCTTTCGAATTCTTTCACCATTGTTTAGATAAATATATCAGGTTGACTATTATAACCTACTATTTATTATTCCTGAGTCCTTTTTTGATTATGAAAAATGGCTAATTTTGGAGCAGTTTGAGCTGAAAGAACCCAAAATCATTTTGGCAAGTTAATCAAAAGTCTTGTTGTTGTTGTCCAGATTCACATCTTGCGATGGTCAAGTGATGAGGAATGACCTATTAATGTGAAGGTAGTGTGGAACCTGACTAATGCCATATATGGTACCGGGAATGAGGGCAGGACTAATAAGGTCACAAGATGGACCTAATTGGTTAGTGGTCTCCCTGTTTAATGGTTGTCTCAAAGTGAGTGTCCAAAGGAATGGGGTTATAAATTCACAGATTATTCTGTATATGCTGTACCGAATCATTAGTTAATGCACTATTATCTAAATTGGATATATAGGATCAAATGTAGGTAGTTCTTTTGATTTTGACAAAATTATATTTGATCGGACCATGCAACTTTAACACGTATGTGAGTTGCATATGTAGGATCAAATCGAGGTAATAGATGCGATGGCCAAATGAGTTGATCGTCCGCCTCCCATTCTGGTACAGTGGTTGGTCCAGGGTTTTGAACCTCCCAGGTTCGAACCCTGGTCGAGTGAAATCAATGACTTAAAATTGATACTTGTCGCTACCTAGCCTGGTTATAGAAAAATATTCCTTGGCCAACTTTGTATTACTAAAATTCCTTGGCCAACTTTGTATTACTAAAATTCCTCGGAAACAACTATTCTACTGTACATAACTTATTCACTTATGGTTTTATAGTCCGATGGTTTGAGTTTCTGTCACTTTCTGAGATAAGGTTGCTCATTATAATCTCTTACTTTACTTTGAAGTAACTTTGACTTGAAATGCGCTAACTTTTGAGATATTTGAAGCGCAAAGTTAAGTTTGGCAAGCACTCCAAAATTGACACCATAGCCTTCAGTAAAAGGGAAAGCTTGGTTTATTTAACTACGCCTCTAGAGTACATTGATTTTTATCATCAGCTATTGGACATCAAACATATCGTCATTCTGACATATTTCTTTGGAGGAAACCCACAGCCACCGCTTAGGCTAGCTACTCTTTCTGATAAGCATCAAGCTTCAGTAGTAACAATTTCTAGTGTGTTGCCTTATTATGCCCTTCTATGCAGCAACATATGCTTAATAAGTGCACCAGTATCTAAGTTAGATATGCAGAATCAAATCTAGGTCAGTGTTTTGGTTTTGAAACTGTGATACTTTCAGACTGCAATTTTAACGATAGCACAAACTGCACAGAGAGAATGGCGAGTTACCATTTGCAATAACAAACACTGCGGATAAACATAGGCTCCACGAAAAGGAAAGGAAGAAAAGGGACAAATTTGACTCTTAGAAAAATGCTTGGCCATCCTTATTGTCAGTAACAACCAGGCCTAACCCTCACAGTCTGCTTGTTTATGGAATATGGCAGAAATCAGCGAAAATGTGGAGAGCTTTCATCCCAATACAAAAGTTAGTGCCTCCCCCCCCGCGGGCGGACAGGGGGCGCACCCAGGTTTGCCACCAGGCGTCGCTGCGGTAATTGGTGTCCGGCTGGACGGAGCAGCACAACACGATTAATTAGGGCCTTTACAAAGCATGCCTCGTCCACCTGCAGAATAGAGGGAGGAGGGAGGGGGGGGGGGGGGGGAGTGGGTGAGTGGGTGAGTGAGGGTGCGATCGAGGGAGTGAGGCAGTGAGTGAGGGATCGAGTGGATGAGTGAGCGAGTGAGAGTGGGTTACGGGGAGTGGGTGAGTGAGTGAATGAGTGAGTGAATGGGTGAGTGAGTGAATGAGCGGGCGAGCGAGGGATCGAGGGAGTGAGGGAGTGAGTGAGGGAGTGAGTGGAGGAGAGAGTGAGAGTGGGTTAGTGTGAGTGTGTGGGTGTATCGGTGATTATGTTGGTTGGTTGTTGGAGTTGTACGTCCTGGCAACATCTCAGGTAAGTGAGAGTGGGAAGGTGGGTGAGTGGGTGAATGAGAGTGGATTGGTGAGTGAGCGAGTTAGTGAGTGAGTGAGTGAGTTTGTGTGAGTGCGTGAATTGGTTTGAGTGAGTGAGTGAGTGAGTGGATGAGTTAGCATGGGAGGGTGGGTGAGTAGGTGAGTGAGTGTGAGTTTCTGTGACTAAGTGAGTGAGTTTGTGTGAGCGAGTGAGTTGGTGTGAGCGAGTGGATGAGATACATGGGAGGGTGGGTGAGTAAGCGAGTGAGTGTGAGTTTGTGTGACTAAGCGAGTGAGTTGGTGTGAGCGAGTGAGTTGGTGTGAGCGAGTGGATGAGATACATGGGAGGGTGGGTGAGTAAGCGAGTGAGTGTGAGTTTGTGTGACTAAGCAAGTGAGTTTGTGTGAGCGAGAGTTGGTGTGAGTTGAGGGATGAGATACATGGAGGGTGGGTGTGTCAGTGGGTGAGTGGGTGTTAGCATGGGAGGGTGGGTAAATAAGCGAGTGAGTGTGTTTGTGTGAGTGCATGAGTTAGGGGTGGTGTGCGTGAGTGAGTACGTGAGAGTGAGTGGGTGTGAGTGAGTGTAGAGGTGGGGGTGGGGGTGTGCAGACAGTGCAGATTCTGTTCTCTTCACAACCTATTTCTCTTCTCACAACCTCCCCTTTGACACTTAAGTGTGTGTGTGTGGGGGGGGGGGGGGGTCTAAAGGGAATCCACCAATCTCTCCTACATTCAGAGGATTGGGATGAACGGGACGACGCGGGATGGAATAGTGGATAGAGCGTCTATTTCTTTTATGAAAGTGTCCATGCTGGCTAAATGAAACCATGGACTTTCCACATACAACAAAAACCAACAAAAACAACAACAAAAAACAAACACCCAAAACTGTTATTATTAGAAGGATAATGCTTATTAATACTATTTTCCCCTGTCATGGCATTTGTCGCTAGTGCATGTCGCTAGTCATTACTAGGATAGGGCAAGGATTGGTTGGTTTTTGTGTCAGGATAATGTGAGTGTGATTGTACCAGCATTCATCCCCCATTATCTCACCTCACCCCCCCCCACCCACCCCGCTCACCTACCCGTCTCGACAACCCACCCACACAGCCACCCACTCAACCCACCCACACAACCCACCCACTCAACCCACTTCCTCCCATCCCTTCCCTCCAAGCCCCCGGATCGCCCCCAACGCCCCCCCGATCTGACCAGCTTCCCCCCTCCCGGAGCGCCCCCCCCCCCCCCAGGAGGGCCCAACGGAAGTGCGCACTTAGTTGCCGATAGAGGGCCTGTTGTCGTCTGCGCGTAGTGAACGAATGTCGTCTGCTGCTAATGAAATGCACTAAAATAGTGTTATTGGCGACACCCCTCACAAGTTTTCACTGGGTCAGAAGTATATCAGCACTAAATGTCGTTTGGTGTTGACAGTCAACCACTTTCATTGATTGAGGAGTGCATCGGCGCTAAATACCATCGGATCTGATGTTTGTTTGTTGTTGTTTTACGTCCTAGCAACATCTAGGGTCATATCAGGATGGGTACCGACTTCTGACAGTGCGCACTCATGGCAACTGGAAGACCAGGCTGCCAGCACCATGACCTGATATCCCACTCAGTCCCATTATCCTGACACTGAGCCAACCAGCCCTTGCCCTATCCTAATAATGCCGAGCGCCTGGCTAGGAAGCGACAAGTATGAATTTTTAAGTCATTGGTTTGACTCGACTAGGGTTCGAACCCACGACCCCACTATCTATCAAACTTGGGAGGCGGACGCTCTAACTCATTCGGCCATCCCGTCTGGTCCCATCTGATATGATGTTAGAGCTGCATATTCCGATGAAAGCTTCGAAACTTTCAAAATCAAAACACTGACCTAGATTTCATCCTACATATCCAGCTTAGAAAATGGTGCATTTATGAAACATGTATCGCTGAAGAGAAGGGACAAAAAGAACCTGTTACTGAGGAAACTTACGGTGTCAAAATGTTGATGTGCATACCGTAATCAAACATCTCTTAAGCCCCAGTCAGACCTCACCGGACTGAGGAAACGGACAGAAACCGGACACTGTCCGGTGAAATACGGCACTGTACGGTTTATATACGGTACCCATCCGGTGTGTCTGTTCTATCTCTGGTGGTGCCCTGGGGTGTCCGTTACAAGTTTTGAACATGCACAAAAATTGTACCGGACACCACCGGACTGAAGTGTATGGTTGGTGTCCATTTTAAGTCTGCTCAGTCCGTTTTGCCCGGTTCATGTCCGTTACCCACCCGTTACGTCTCCAGTTTGCTTTCTGCCAAGTACGTTGACGGTATTTTTGTTATTATATATATTTTTTTTAATTTTATTGCGGGAATTCGGTCAGTATATGTTCCCGGCGCGTCCGTGAACAATTCGGTATGTCCGTTTGGCATTCGGTTTTTGTCCGGTTAGCGTCTGGTGGATATTCGTTAATGTACGTTCCTTGTCCGTTTAGTATCCGTTTCATCCAGTACATTTCGGTACATTTTGAAACCGGACACCAACGGACTAAACAATTCTTTGTCCGGTGGTGTCCGGTACTCAGTCTGGTAAGGTCTGACTGGGCCTTTATAGTTAGCCATTTATATTATAACTGAAACTATAGTAGCGTATATTCTAACAATCAATTTCATATATTTATCTGAGCAAATGACAGAAAACTGACACCATCAGACTCTAACTTTAATAGCCAAAGCTAGATGATATAAACAAGTAAAATTGTGTTTTAAACCACAACTTGCCACATTGGACCCTCTAGTGCAGGGATGAAAGTGGTCGCCGACAAAAAAAGCAGAAACACACATATTCTCCCATAGCCTTAGCACTGTCAGGGAATCGCGGAAGATTCCCGGAAGTCAGGCTTCACACATGTTGGTATATGCTGCTATTGCTGCGGCGCTTGAACAATGATGGTATTAGTATACACTGATCATGCTGCAGGATTGCAGTACAGTAAAAATCGCGGAAATCCGCGAAATCGAAGACATCTTTCTTTCATCAGCGATTCTGGGGATTTCGATCGGTGCTGACGATAGTGATTGATAGATTGATTGGTGGTAATATTACGCGGCCCAACATAGTCTTTATATACACTGTACATAACATATGGTGGGTAAAAATATTTGGCGGGTTTAATTTCAATATCACCATATCTCAAACAATAATACCAATGCAATTTTATTTTTTAAACTTCCATTTTATTCTTTAAACATTTAAATGTTGAGTAGACATTTATTCTGAGCAAACCACACTTATTTTGAACAGATGACAATTCGTTCCATGAAAACAAAATTCATTCTATGCGGACGACATTCATTTGGAGCAGACGACATTAATTCAAAAGCAGACGACATTCATTCAAAGCAAACAATACTTCCTGTTGAGCAAACGGCATTCACCCATGAGCAGATGACATTGCACTCATAGCAGACGACAGACACCTCATTCCGAGCAGACAATAAGTAATTCACTGGTAGCAGATGACAGTTCACTGGTAGCAGACGAGACAGACAACTCATTCCGAGCAGACAATAAGTAATTCACTGGTAGCATACGGCAGACAACTCATTCCGAGCAGACAGTAAGTAATTCACTGGTAGCAGACGACAGACAACTCATTCCGAGCAGACAGTAATTCACTGGTAGTGGTAGCAGACAACATTTCACTGGTAGCAGACGAGACAGACAACTCATTCCGAGCAGACAATAAGTAATTCACTGGTAGGAGACGGCAGACAACTCATTCCGAGCGGACAGTAATTCACTGGTAGTGGTAGCAGACAACATTTCACTGGTAGCAGACGAGACAGACAACTCATTCCGAGCAGACAATAAGTAATTCACTGGTAGCAGACGACAGACAACTCATTCCGAGCAGACAGTAATTCACTGGTAGTGGTAGCAAATGACATTTCACTAGTAGCAGATGAGACAGACAACTCATTCCGAGCAGACAATAACTAATTCACTGGTAGCAGACGACATACAACTCATTCTGACAATCTGAGCAGGCCACAGTTCATTGTCAGCAGACGACAGACAATTCTCTGGTAGCAGACGATAATTCCTTCCATGCCGAAGACGACATTTCACTCGTGTCGTAGCAGACGACATTCTGACCTGGCATCCGCTGAGTTAAGTGGCTATTTACCTTTGTGGCCAGTCACGCCAGTCCCGACAGGTTATCCTGTTTTTCGGGGCGTTTGTCTGCGCGTTTTATTTTTATTGTGTCGGTGAAGGCGAGCTGGGAGGCTATCATAATTCACATAGTATGCGTGACACGCCCCTATTAGGGTGCGCATGCGCGTCCGTCTGCCGCGGCGTGCGCCGGGAAGGTACGACACGTGCCCGCCCGCCTGCGTGCGCTATCTGGTCCCGGCGTTACTAACACGACCACCAGTTAAAGTTGCATAGTCCGATAGTTGTGAGTTTCTGTCATTTTCTGAGATAAATATAGCAGGTTGATCTTTATAATCCACCTTACTTTAGTTTGAAGTAATTAAAAAAAATCTCAAATGGCTAACTTTGGGGATATTTGAAGTACAAGCATGCAAATTTAATTTTGGAATGCATGCCAAAACTCTTGACACCATAGGATTCTGCAGGAACGGGTTCTATTAAATTGCACCAATATTCCCTTCTATGTAGTGATAAATGTTTGATAAACACACCAGTATATAAGTTAAATATGTAGAATCAAATCTAGGTAATTGCTTTGGATTTGGAAAATTTGATGTCTTCATCAGACTATGCAGCTTTAAAAGACAGATAAACAGTTTCATAAACTGGAAATAGCTGGGGCCGTATGCAGGAAACAGTGTTACGGGGTTGTCACACTACGACGTAACGACATCAACGTAGGGAGAACGTGAAGAACGTTGAACTTCTCGGCGTAGTATGCAAATTTGGGCACAAGTTGAACGTGGATGCAGCGTAGTGGACGAGAGAGCAACGTCGGTAAAGCGTAGTGATACCGTCGTTCGACGAGAGAGGTCAACGTAATGACGCTGACGGAACGTTATGAACGTTATTCAATCGTCAGAAGAACGTTACGTGACGTTCGCTACGTCATGATACGTTGAACGTACGTTGAATGCACGTTCTCCTGACGTTCTCCTGACGTTCTCCTGACGTTGTCCTGACGTTCCCATTACGCCCCGTGGGCATTTGCACTTGGTTTAATGGGGGTCAACGTAGTGGAACGTAGTTGAACGTAGTGAGGAGCGTTGGAATAACGTCCGTTTAACGTCATTGACGTTCGCTGAACGTGAACAGAACGTACGGCAAACGTAAACCCCTACGTTCGACCTACGTTGAAACTTTTGAACATGTCCAAAACCTCGACGTAATTCGACGTAACACGACGTAATGTGACGTAGCTCGACGTCACTCTAACGTCATCATAACATAATCCAACGTACATCAACGTAATGACGAAATATCACCACGTTAGGCTCACGTTGGCTCATTACGTCGTAGTGTGACAGGGGTATTACGCGAATTTGAGTTTAGCCTTTAAACGCGTATAGCTAACACCGACCGGGCGAAATATGTCAAGTGGTATGCAGGAGCGCCTAAACGGTCAGTGTTAGCTAAACGTGAAATTATTTATAGATTTGGGAATTCCCTCTGGGTCTCTACCCATATATTAGGCTTAAATATATTAAATGCTATCATATTTAACAGAATTAGATACGCAATAAGTGAAATTTGATGAAATTAACCGTAAATTCGAAGCAATATTAACGCTGCGGCCGTAACGGCGGCGATATTAACGGTTATATTTTCGAATCGACGAGCGTAAACTAAACAAATCGCTAATACATTGCCGCCAATGCGTAGACGTCGGCCAGTATGGATGTCGACGTCGACGCGGCGGTCGCGACGGCGGCGATTTGTTTACTTTACGTTCGTCGATTCGAAAATATAAGTATTAATATCTCCGCCGTTACGGCGGCAGCGTTAATATTGCTTCGAATTTAGGGTTAATTTAATCATATTTCACTTATTGCGTATGTAATTCTGTTAAATATGACAGCATTGAATAGATTTGGGTAGGACCGTACGCTAACACCGCCCGTAAACCTGCTATGAAACGGGTTTAGGGTAAACGCGCGGTGTTAGCGTAACACCGCTTCCTGCATACGGAATTTTGCTCGCTAAACTGGAAATCCCGCCGCTAAACGGGAAATCCTGCGCTAAACGCGTTTTGGAGCCGTAACACCGACACCTGCATACGGCCCCTGGTGCATAATCATAACGACGATGATGACAATGAGGATGCAAACTATAGGATTTCAAATTTCATGGGAAACACATTTAGGGTTCTGCACCCAGGGCTCATGGGAACCCATCGGTAACGATTGTTGTTGTTATTCCGTGAAACAGTTGATGGGAACCAAAAACTTGCAGGAACCAAAATTCTGGTTTTGTTGTTTTTCCAGCATGGTAACAATGGATTGCCGGAAATGATCGTTACCATGAAATTCTATAGGTTGTGATGATTAATATGATGATGATCATCATCATGGTTCCATTCTATACTAAGATATTCATAACATGAAATTGCATTTTTGTTTGTTTGTTGTTGTTTTACGTCCTAGTAACATCTAAGGTCATATCAGGAGGGGTACCCACTTCTGACATTGCATACTCATGGCGAATTTAGTGTTGTCCCACTGGGAAATCAGGTCACCATCACCATGACCTGATATCCCTCTCAATCACATTATCCTGACACTGAGCCAACCAGTCCTTGCACTATCCTATTAATGCTGAGCGCCTGGCTAGGAAGCGACAAGTATGAATTTTTAAGTCATTGGTTTGACTCGACCAGGGTTCGAACCCACGACCCCATGGTCTACCAGCACGGGAGACGGATGCTCTAACTCATTCGCCACCCCGTCTGGTCTGAAATTGCACATCCCGTCTGGTCTAAAATGTGTAGATTTCATAGCCTTGTTTTAATGTAAATCGGTAGAGCGCAGGCTTCCCGTGCGGAAGGTCGAGAGTTAGAATCCCAGCCGAGTCAAACCAATGACTTATAAAATTGACACTTGCCGCCTCCTAGCCTAGGGCTTGGCATTGATAGGTTAGGGCAAGGACTGGTTAGTTAGTACAGTGTCAGGATAATATGACTGTGTGGGGTATCGGGTCGTGGTGCCAACGGCCTGGTTTCCCAGGGGGTCAGCACTATAAAGGATCAAAAGTCGGTACCCGTCGTCCTGATATGACCTTAGATGTTGCTAGGATGCAAAAGAACAAACAACTAAAGTTAAATTTAGAACCCCACAAAATGTGTGACTTGGTGCAAAATCACTGATTTATTAAAAATAAAATTGCATAGTCCTATAAAAGATAACATTTAAAAACCCAAAATGTAACAGTAACAGACAGATCCAGTTTAAATACTGGTTGGTATACTTGCTATATCAGGCATGTGGTTGGGTGCAGGAAAAAAAACCTGAAATTGTTTTGAGGTTATCGTGGGGACACACATCATCCCACTGAGTCACGAGAGGGATACAAATAGTGTATTTCAGAGGTGTTTTGGCGCCAGAAAAGAAAACTGGAATTTAAAAAAGCCCCGGAATTCCAGTTAAAACCGGAGAAATCATATGCCTGTTATATATACTGCTGCCTAGAAGGACTATTGTTAAAATTAACAGAACCTGTCACTGCTGAAGCCTATGATGAAGGAGTATTAATCAAGTAGGAAGGAGAATTAATTAAGTCAATTTAATGGCACATGTCGTTGGCGAGGCCTATGATGTAATACATTTCTGTGTGCACATCGAAATTAAATTATCATGCTTTTGTCGTGGGGGTCACTTCACCAATGTTGTTTTGTTTGTTTGTTGTTGTTTTACGTCCTAGCAACATCTGAGGTCATATCAGGACGGGAGGCTCCACCAATGTGGTAGGCCCAATGTCGGCCGTTCCACAGTCTTTTACTCCTTGTCACCCACACACGGAAGAACGACACGATCCAGAGACAGTACACTTCAACTGGTTTATTACTAAACCTATTCGCTCTCTGTGGCGTCAACAGTCAAGTGACACACCCCATCACTCGCTAGGTCCCACATCGCCTCTATAGGTGGGTGGGGGGTGTGCTAGCCACACGCAGTAGAGGCCTAGCACAGTTCAATGTAACTGCGTAGGTGTGCGGCGTAGTGTCTGCCGCCACCGCGTGGTAGTGTAGCTCATGTACAGACTACGATACTTTCATTATAACACAAATGTATTCAAAGTTAACACTTTACAATAAAATCATCTAATTTAAGCTAAAGTAGAGTATATTGTAACGATAAGACAAACATATTAAACAATATCAGACTAGGCAATTTTAAGATGGCAGTGGGCGGAACAATACTGGTGATTTCATTTGACAAGTGCAATTAATATACAGGTTTTATGTAGTAGTCTTACAATAACTTATATATTTATAATATAAATTATATTATCAAGTTAGGGTAGGTAAAAAAACAAAGAAAGAAAAAATCATCACGCCAGTTAGTCTTATGTGTATGTATAACATTAATAAATGTTTACCGTTATGCAAATATTATATAAGCGGGTCAAATGAATGGGTATTGGTTTGCTGATTCTGGAAGGTTCCATGTTGTGTAGATGGAGCGGCTTGGAGCCCTATTGCTCGTGGGGACAGGTAAGCAAAGGCAGCAGGTGCTTCCTGTCCCACTACCGGTTGGTCACTTCTACCTGATTTTTTCTTTAAATAAAAGATTGGGGGTTTTAGAGTCCAGCCAGAGCCTATTCTTCAATCAATCAATCAATAGTTCCGTCCTCTAGTCAAGGGTTGGATGCAATGGTTCTCCACTTGTCCCGATGGTGTGCTGTTCTGATAGAGAGTGAATAATCCAAGCCTGTCCGCTGTGAAATATTTGTAAACCATGATGTTCTTGGTCTCCCTCTCCCTCTGCTGCCATTCACCTTCCCTTCCAACAATGTACGGTATATTGAACTCTGACGAATGATGTGGCCAAAATAAATAAGTTTCTTTGTCTGTATAGTGGCAAACAAGCTTTTCTTATTTTTAATTTTTCTGAGAACTTCTTTGTTGGTGATCTTCTTTGTCCATGATATTTTCATCATCCTTCGATAAGTCCACATCTCAAATGCTGCTAAACGTTTGTACATTTTCTTAGAGATTGTCCATGTCTCAGCACCATACATTAGAGTAGACCACACATAACACTGAAGAATACGCTTCCTTGTTTGTATTAATATCTTACTTGATGTTAACACTCTATACATTTTGGAGAATGTTGTTCGGGCTATTGTTATCCTTCTTTTAATTTCTTCCTCACATCTCCCATCATTTCAGAGCCTATTACTCACTCCATTTACATATGTGTCTTGTTCCTTAGCGCAGATAATATGAATATGAATATAAATATCACTCAAATGCATGCATAGTGCCTTGTCCTGATATGTTAGATGTTGCTAGGACGTAAACCCCCAACAACAACAAACCGCAGGTTAAGGTAGTTACAAAAAAAAAAATCATCACCACAGTGAGTCTTATATGAATATAAATATCACTCAAATGCATGCATAGTGCCTTGTCCTGCTATGACCTTAGATGTTGCTAGGACGTAAAACCCCAACAACAAACCCCAACAAACACATGATGCATAGTAGGTAGCAACGTTAGTATCGCGTACACTCACTATATATACACACGATGACATACGTGCGTGGCTCTGCTCGCGTGCGCAGCGTGCATGTGCGGCGTGTGCGCATGCGCGCGTGGGAAGATGGCGCCCCGGTTGGCAGGACGCTGACACGCCGCCATGATGCACTGCCACGAGCAGAGCCCGCCGTCACTAACACAATACCAGCTAATTGACGTCACGGCTATGAGGGGGGGGGGGGGGGGGTATGAGGGCTATGATGGCGGCTATGGCTATGAGAGCTATGAGAGCACGAGATAGCGGCGTCCATCACCCACGTGCCGCGCACAACAACGCCCGCCCGCCTGCGCATGCGCGCCATGCTCGGCGGCGGCGCACGCGCACAGCTGACAGACCGCGTGGTGTGTATATATGGTAGCATGTGTGTGCGGGAAATGTGTCAATGTAGGAAGTGTCTTTGTTGCCTGTTATTGTTGTCCATCGTATGGCAGGGAAATAGTGCATCTGGACACAAGGTTGATTCATTGAAGATGGACACTATACAGTAAAGCCTCCCTAACCGACCACCTCCACAGATCGACCACTCCCCTATATCAATCGCTTTATTTGGGTCCAAACAATAATATTGTAACCATATTCTAACTCCCTAAACCGAACACCTCCCTAAATGGACCACTTAAAGTCAGTCGGTCCCAATGTCGGTCTATTTAGAGAGGTCTTAGTCTTTTACTGCATATAATTTAGCAACTACAGTAAAACGTCTCTAAATCGACTGACCTTGGGACCGACTTTAAGTGGTCCATTTAGGGAGGTGGGAGATTTGGGAGTTAGAACATGGCTACAATGGTACTGTTGGAACCTAAATAAAGCGATCGATATAGGGGAGTGGTCGATCTGTGGAGGTGGTCGGTTAGAGAGGCGTTAATGCATTAGTATTAATGAATGTATATATATACACACATATATTATATATAAATATATGAAACAGGCGACTGATATGTAGTATATATATTGTAATTATTCTTATTATCATATAAATAGACTATACCTGTTAGTGTTATAGGTATCAGAGGTGGTGCAACACTAGTAATAGTATTTATAGTGACAGGCATGTGGGTGTGCGTGAGTATCTGCGGGTGTGTGTGTGTGTGTGGCAGGAGAGAGGGAGGAGGGTCGAACAAAGCCTAGATTCGTTATGTTTAATCCCACTTGTAGACGCGGTCGAGCGCGTAATTTTCATATCGTGTCGAGCTGCCCCCCCCCCCCCCCCCCCACACACACAATCCGGTCGGCTGCGAGATTGGGAGGGGGGACTGGGGGGGGGGGGGGCGTGGCGCGGCACAGGCAGGGACAGGCGAAGTGGGTGGACGACGAGGGGGGACGAGGCCAGGGGTGAGAGGGTGGTGGTAGGGTGTGTGTGTGTGTGTGTGTGTGTGTGTAAGTGTTTGTGTGAGTGTGTGGCTGTGTGTGCGTGAAAGTGGGTGTAGTGTGTGAGAGTAGGTGTAGTGTGTGTGTGTGTGTGAGTGTGAAAGTGGGTGTAGTGTGTGAGAGTAGGTGTAGTGTGTGTGTGAGTGTGAAAGTGGGTGTAGCGTGTGAGAGTAGGTGTAGTGTGTGTGTGTGTGAGTAAGTGTGAAAGTGGGTGTAGTGTGTGAGAGTGGGCGTAGTGTGTGTGTGAGTGTGAAAGTGGGTGTAGTGTGTGAGAGTGGGTGTAGTGTGTGTGAGTGAGAAAGTGTGAAAGTGGGTGTAGTGTGTGAGAGTGGGTGTAGTGTGTGTGTGAGTGAGTGTGTGTTGGATAGTGTTGGAGAGTGTTCTGGAGAGTGTGTGTATTGGAGAGTTTGTTTGTGGGTGTGTTGGAGAGTGTTTGTGAGTGTAGGGGTCCGTGAGTGTGTGATGGAGAGTCTGTGGGTGTGTTGGAGAGTATGTTGCAGAGTGTGTTTGTGAGTGTAGGTGTCCATGAGTGTGTGCTGGAGGGTCTGTTTGTGGGTGTGTTGGAGAGTGTGTTGGAGAGTGTTTGTGAGTGTAGGTGTCCGTGAGTGTGTGCTGGAGAGTCTGTTTGTGGGTGTGTTGGAGAGTCTGTTTGTGGGTGTGTTGGAGAGTGTTTGTGAGTGTAGGTGTCCGTGAGTGTGTGCTGGAGAGTGTGTTTGTGGCTGTGTATATTGGTGAGCGTGGTTTTAGTTTTGAGAATTTCCCACGGGATGTCACCATCAAACAATCCAACATAACAAATAGCCCTAGTGACCGGGACTGTCAGAGTGGCCGCCATAGCTGTCACAGTCGCCAGAGCTGTCACAGTCGCCATAGCTGTCACAGTCGCCAGAGCTGTCATCGCCAGAGCTGTCACCATAACCAGAGTTGTCGCAGCGGGAAGAACTGCTAATTTTGCGGGTATCAGTTCACTGGTGCAGTAGCTCGAACTGTTGTTGTGTGTAGCAGTCCACTGGTGCAGTAGCTGGAACTGTTGTTGCGGGTATCAGTTCACTGGTGCAGTAGCTGGAACTGTTGTTGCGGGTAGCAGTTCACTGGTGCAGTAGCTGGAACTGTTGTTGCGGGTAGCAGTTCACTGGTGCAGTAGCTGGAACTGTTGTTGTGCGTAGCAGTTCACCGGTGCAGTAGCTGGAACCGTTGTTGCGGGTAGCAGTCCACTGGTGCAGTAGCTGGAACTGTTGTTGCGTGTAGCAGTCCACTGGTGCAGTAGCTGGAACTGTTGTTGTGGGTAGGAGTCCACTGGTGCAGTAGCTGGAACTGTTGTTGTGGGTAGCAGTCCACTGGTGCAGTAGCTGGAACTGTTGCGGGTAGCAGTCCACTGGTCCAGTAGCTGGAACTATTGCGGGTACCACTTCACTGGTGCAGTAGCTGGAACTGATGTTGCGGGTAGCAGTCCACTGGTGCAGGAGCTGGAACTGTTGTTGCGGGTAGCAGTCCACTGGTGCAGTAGCTGGAACTGTTGTTGCGGGTAGCAGTTCAGTGGTGCAGTAGCCGTGGCTGTCATGATGAACATGACTGTCACTGTAGTCATAACCTTTGCAACGACCATTGTTGTCGAACGGTTGTTGTGGGTAGCAGATCACTTCGCATTTGGTGTGGAAAAGGTATATTCTTAGCATTTGGACAATCATTGTGTGGGGTGAGTCCTTTGTTAAACCCAGCTGTGGTAGCACCAGGTAGGTACGTGGTGGTATCAGGGTGTGGGTGTGCGTGTGCAGGCGTGTGTGGGGGTGTGGGGGGAAGCAGTGGGGATACATCGAATAGAAAATCAATGCAAAGAGAAATGCCTGATGCAGTACCGTTCCTCTGAGGGCATATAGGCACAGGGCATCGTGTAATGTGGTGGGGGTGGGAGGGGGGGGGGGCGGGTGCTGCTCGGGGCGAGTGTTAGGGCAAAGGAGTATGGGCTCAGATTAGTTGTCATACGGCACACTGCAAGTACGATATTGAGTGTGAGTGAGTGTGGTACACTAATGTGTGGAGTGAAGCATGTATATAGAATATGTGTCGTGGGGGGTTTTGAAAATGGGAAATACTGTGCCTAGAGCGGGACTCGAACCCACATCTCTTTGCATTCCGGGCCAGTGTGCTAACCATTACACCACCTAGGCTCCCTGATATCAACACACTCCCCACGCCTACCTGTCTATGTGGTTACTTGCCTGAGAGGTCAGTGCAGACCACTACACTCGTCCCCCTGGAATTGTAAGTCTTGTAATGCTTACAATTACATACATACAGGCAATGCACTAACACATACATACACAGGGTAGGTTCAACAACCATACAGCGCAAAGCTTGTACAGGATCCTGATCACGGCAACCAGTGTCGTGGGGGTGATGAAAATGGGAAATACTGCGCCTAGAGCTGGACTCGAACCCACATCTCTTTGCATTCCGGGCCAGTGTGCTAACCATTACACCACCTAGGCTCCCTGATATCAACACACTCCCCACGCCTACCTGTCTATGTGGTTACTTGCCTGAGAGGTCAGTGCAGACCACTACACTCGTCCCCCTGGAATTGTAAGTCTTGTAATGCTTACAATTACATACATACAGGCAATGCATAACACATACATACACAGGGTAGGTTCACAACATACAGCGCAAAGCTTTACGGATCCTGTCACGGACCATGTCGTGGGTGTTTTGAAAATGGGAAATACTGCGCCTAGAGCGGGACTCGAACCCACATCTCTTTGCATTCCGGGCCAGTGTGCTAACCATTACACCACCTAGGCTCCCTGATATCAACACACTCCCCACGCCTACCTGTCTATGTGTTTACTTGCCTGAGAGGTCAGTGCAGACCACTACACTCGTCCCCCTGGAATTGTAAGTCTTGTAATGCTTACAATTACATACATACAGGTTTTGAAAATGGGAAATACTGCGCCTAGAGCGGGACTCGAACCCACATCTCTTTGCATTCCGGGCCAGTGTGCTAACCATTACACCACCTAGGCTCCCTGATATCAACACACTCCCCATGCCTACCTGTCTATGTGGTTACTTGCCTGAGAGGTCAGTGCAGACCACTACATGTGTATAGAATATATCTCTTGTAGTTGCACACTGCATGTGTTGTGTCATGTATGTGTGTGTTTGTGGTACATTATATGCGTTGTACACTGCATGTGTTGTGTGTCTTTATGTCATATCTATGTGAATGTTGGTGGTACACTATATTTGTTGTATATTCCACATGTTCTGTGCCATGTCTGGGTGTGTTTGGGGTACACTATATTTGTTGTATATTCCACATGTTCTGTGCCATGTCTGGGTGTGTTTGGGGTACACTATATTTGTTGTATATTCCACATGTTCTGTGCCATGTCTGGGTGTGTTTGGGGTACACTATATTTGTTGTATATTCCACATGTTCTGTGCCATGTCTGGGTGTGTTTGGGGTACACTATATTTGTTGTATATTCCACATGTTCTGTGCCATGTCTGGGTGTGTTTGGGGTACACTATATTTGTTGTATATTCCACATGTTCTGTGCCATGTCTGGGTGTGTTTGGGGTACACTATATTTGTTGTATCTTCCACATGTTCTGTGCCATGTCTGGGTGTGTTTGGGGTA
>CM059199.1:50197122-50439364 GCA_030323885.1 Branchipolynoe longqiensis | reverse complement strand
TCCCACTGCATGATGGGAATGGCTTATATTATAACGTGATCCGTGAGGCTGACCGAATCTAAATAGTCCCACTGCATGATGGGAATGGCTATATTATAACCCAATATGTGAGGCTGAACGAATCTAAATAGTCCCACTGCATCATGGGACTGGCTTATATTATAACGTGATCCGTGAGGCTGAACGAATCTAAATAGTCCCACTGCATGATGGGAATGGCCTATATTATAACGTGATCCGTGAGGCTGAACGAATCTAAATAGTCCCACTGCATCATGGGAATGGCTTATATTATAACGTGATCCGTGAGGTTGAACGGATCTAAATAGTCCCACTGCATGATGGGAATGGCTTATATTATAATGTGATCCGTGAGGCAGAACGAATCTAAATAGTCCCACTGCATCATGGGACTGGCTTATATTATAACCTGATACATGAAGCTGAACGAATCTAAATAGTCCCACTGCATGATGGGAATGGCCTATATTATAATGTGATCCGTGAGGCTGAACGAATCTAAATAGTCCCACTGCATCATGGGAATGGCTTATATTATAACGTGATCCGTGAGGCTGAACGAATCTAAATAGTCCCATTGCATGATGGGAATGGCTTATATTATAACGTGATCCGTGAGGCTGACCGAATCTAAATAGTCCCACTGCATGATGGGAATGGCTTATATTATAACCCGATATGTGAGGCTGAACGAATCTAAATAGTCCCACTGCATGATGGGAATGGCTTATATTATAACGTGATCCGTGAGGCTGACCGAATCTAAATAGTCCCACTGCATGATGGGAATGGCTTATATTATAACCCAATATGTGAGGCTGAACGAATCTAAATAGTCCCACTGCATCATGGGACTGGCTTATATTATGACATGATCCGTGAGGCTGAACGAATCTAAATAGTCCCATTGCATGATGGGAATGGCTTATATTATAACGTGATCCGTGAGGCTGACCGAATCTAAATAGTCCCACTGCATGATGGGAATGGCTTATATTATAACCCGATATGTGAGGCTGAACGAATCTAAATAGTCCCACTGCATGATGGGAATGGCTTATATTATAACGTGATCCGTGAGGCTGAACGAATCTAAATAGTCCCACTGCATGATGGGAATGGCTTATATTATAACGTGATCCGTGAGGCTGACCGAATCTAAATAGTCCCACTGCATGATGGGAATGGCTTATATTATAACGTGATCTGTGAGGCTGAACGGATCTAAATAGTCCCACTGCATGATGGGAATGGCTTATATTATAATGATCCGTGAGGAGACGAATTAAATAGTCCCACTGCATGATGGGAATGGCTTATATTATAACATGATCCATGAGGCTGACCGAATCTAAATAGTCCCACTGCATGATGGGAATGGCTTATATTATAACATGATCCATGAGGCAGAACGGATCTAAATAGTCCCATTGCATGATGGGAATGGCTTATATTATAACATGATCCATGAGGCAGAACGAATCTAAATAGTCCCACTGCATCATGGGAATGGCTTATATTATAACGTGATCTGTGAGGCTGAACGGATCTAAATAGTCCCACTGCATGATGGGAATGGCTTATATTATAACGTGATCCGTGAGGCTGAACGGATCTAAATAGTCCCACTGCATGATGGGAATGGCTTATATTATAACGTGATCCGTGAGGCTGAACGAATCTAAATAGTCCCACTGCATGATGGGAATGGCTTATATTATAACATGATCCATGAGGCAGAACGAATCTAAATAGTCCCATTGCATGATGGGAATGGCTTATATTATAACGTGATCCGTGAGGCTGAACGAATCTAAATAGTCCCACTGCATGATGGGAATGGCTTATATTATAACGTGATCCGTGAGGCTGAACGAATCTAAATAGTCCCACTGCATCATGGGAATGGCTTATATTATAACGTGATCCGTGAGGCTGAACAAATCTAAATAGTCCCACTGCATGATGGGAATGGCTTATATTATAACATGATCCATGAGGCAGAACGAATCTAAATAGTCCCACTGCATCATGGGAATGGCTTATATTATAATGTGATCCGTGAGGCTGAACGAATCTAAATAGTCCCACTGCATGATGGGACTGGCTTATATTATAACGTGATCCGTGAGGCAGAACGAATCTAAATAGTTCCACTGCATCATGGGAATGGCTTATATTATAACGTGATCCGTGAGGCTGAACGAATCTAAAAAGTTCCACTGCATCATGGGAATGCCTTATATTATAACCCGATATTTGAGGCTGAGCGAATCTAAATAGTCCCACTGCATCATGGGAAGGCTTATATTATAACCCGATATTTGAGGCTGAGCAAATCTAAATAGTTCCACTGCATCATGGGAATGGCTTATATTATAACCCGATATCTCAGGTTGAGCAAATCTAAATATTCCCACTGCATCATTGGAACGGCTTATATTATAACGTGATGCGTGAGACTGAGCGAATCTAAACAGTTCCATTACATCAGGGGAACGGCATATAACCCGATATGTGAGGCTGAACGAATCTAAATAGTACCACTGAATTAGGGTAACGGCTTATATTATAGCCTGATATGTGAGGCTGAACGAATCTAAATAGTTCCACTGCATGATGGGAATGGCTTATATTATAACCCGATATGTGAGGCTGAGCGAATCTAAATAGTCCCACTGCATCATGGGAAGGCTTATATTATAACCCGATATGTGAGGCTGAGCGAATCTAAATAGTCCCACTGCATCATGGGAACGGCTTATATTATAATGTGATGCGTGAGGCTGAGCGAATTAAAAAGTTCCACTGCATCATGGGAACGGCTTATAACCCGATATGTGAGGCTGAACGAATCTAAATAAACCAACTGCATTGTACATGTTGCCGGTAATATGGATAATTCAAAATCCTGACAATGGGCTCCATAGTGATGCGTAACATAGATACCGAGTGCAGTATAGCAATCGAGAATTCTTTCGAAGTTAACTTCCGGAAGTAAAATTTGAAAGTTCTTCACTCCTCACTTAGTCAGTGCAGCACGTTGTACACAAGCTACTCCAAAAATAATTTCTGGAATGGTATACGTGTTGGAGGACAGGTGGGCCACAGGTGGCGCCACCTGTCAAGTGCTGAGTCTTACGGAGTGGAGTGTCACAATGGTAATAACGATAATATATAATACAGACCCACCCATGGGGAGGCTAATGACTAATACATGTACATATATGCATAAACAATACCTGTACTATAGAGGTGGAACATGAAATCACCAAAATCCAGCAAACGGAAACGGAAATAGCACTGTATGGGCACCGCCATTTGTAAATTTGTGTTGAATAACAGAATAATCCAAATCCAGCAAACGGAAACGGAAATCGCTCGTCGAACTTCGTTACGCAGCAAGCAGGGTGGACGACAGCGATTGGTTAATAATAGACTATGGGCTTAATGCCTTGACAATGCGCCGCCGCAGAGTAGTGCATGCGGAATCAAGGAAGAACTACACTGGTCCCTCGCTACAGACCTTCCATATATGGTGCGATGACGTCACTGGGACCAGTGTACCTGTTCCTCCGTGCTACTCTGCAGCACGGCTGCAGCGATTGGTTAATAATATATCAAAACAAATGCCCGCTGCCATAGAATTTGCCGATATGCACAGTTCAAATCTTTGATTTTATTCAAAATTAAAAGAAATAAAGAACAATTTACATAAACATGGATGCACAAATGCAATATTAATAGTTTATTCCACGGATACAACGGCCGTATTCCATTATCACGAACGAGACTCGGGTCACCCGAGTTGCTAGAATTTCAAATCGAACACCGCAAGTGGAGTAAAAAAATACTTTGCTGTAGTTATATCGGGGGGTCGGTCCTAACTCTAAGCTTTGCTTATTCATATTAATTAATATATAATGGAAACAATTCCCTTCATATTGTTATGCTTATATATATATATATATATATATTATATATATATATATATATATATATATATATGTATATATTTATATATTATATATATATATATTATATATATAGTATATATATAGTGAAGGCAAAAATGTGATTAAATGTAGTTGGAGGCCCATGAGGCCTTCTTTTACTTTGACTTTTCTTTGTCATTACTTTGGATGTCATTTACATTGATTTGCTGAGGAGGCTTTGTATACAGCCAATTGTTGGGCAGTGTTTCAGACACAAACAAATGACGATACGGGACAACCAAGGCCAGGCGTGCGGAACCTGAAAGTGAGTTTGCATTGATTTCAGCGCAGTGCTTAGGTGTGCCTCCAATGTCGCCTCCTGTGTACCCGCACTCGCTGGATTCACCACAAAACCATATCTGCGAATATTCCAAGTTCCGCTGATACCTCAGGAAGGACGGAAGCTGTGACCCAGCACGTTAGGTCACAGCTTCAGCGCACATGGTGAAAGGTGGCGGGGGTGAACACACAAACACAAAGTGGTATTTTATCTAATTTGAAATATTTGCTCGTGAAATTTCACTGCGATTTCCATTAGAAAGAAACGTATGGCAATAATCTGACCAGGTTTGGTCATCAGGTGCATGTGGTTATAGGTGCCAAGTGCATTTAGGTTATAAATAACTTATAGGGTCTTTACTGTAGTGGGGCGGGGCACCAGACTACAGCCTCTCTGCCTGTACTGGGGGATGCTGGGTAATCTAACAAGGCAGGATCTGTATAAAGACATAGCGAGAACCGGGGGCGTTGCCCTAAATGGTAGAGCGCGGCCCTCGTGTGAGGAAGGTCGGGAGTTCGATTCCCGGTCGAGTCAAACCACTGACTTTAAAATTGTTTGTTGTTGTTTTATGTCCTAGCAACATTTAAGGTCATATCAGGACGGGTACCGACTTGCGCACTTATGGTGACTTTATAGTGCTGTCCCACTGGAATACCAGGCTTCCAGCACCATGACCTGATATCCCACTCAGTCACATTATCCTGACACTGAGCCAACCAGTCCTTGTCCTATCCTAATAATGCCGAGCGCCAGGCTAGGAAGCAACAAGTATCAATTTTAAAGTCATTGGTTCGACTCGATCAGGGTTCAAACCCACAATCTACCAACACGGGAGACGGACATTCTAACTCATTCGGCTATCCCATCTTGTCTCTTTAAAATTGATACTTGTTGCTTCCTAGCCTGCTGCTTGGCATTATTAGGACAGGAAAAGGACTGGTTAGCTCAGTGTCAGGATAATGTGACTGAGAGATATATCGGGTTATGGTGCCGGTGGCCTGATTTCCCAGTTGGGCAGAACTATAAAGTCACCATGAGTATGCACTGTCACAAGTCGATACCCTTCCTGATATTACCTTAGATGTTGGCAGGACGTAAAACTCCAACAAACAAACAAATCTAGAGAAAAGGATGTGGTTGTTTACAACTGCATATTATATTCACGATGGGATTATAAAATTGCATAGTCCGATGGTTTTGAGTTTCTGTCAGTTTCTGAGATAAAGCAACAAGGTCGGGGAGGGGTGAGGACATGGGAGGGAGCAGTGACGGACGGTTTGGGAGCAGGATGGGTGGAGAATGGTGGAGGTGAGGGGGGGGGGGAGAGGGGGTTGGAGCCAGGGGCAGGGTGAATTACCAGGTTCTGTCTGGATAACAGGGTGGAAAAAAGGGGTGAGGGAGGGGTAGGGGGGGGGAGGGAACAGGGGGGTAAGGATCCAGGACGGGGATGGGTGGAGTGGGGGAGGAGAGTAAGGATCCAGGAGGGAGGGTTGGCGGAGAAATGGAGGGTGGAAGGACGTGGGGAGGGGGAGGAGGAGGAGAGCGATGGAGAAGGGGGTAGAGGAGGGGAGGACCGACGGGGCAGGGGGAGGGGGAATGAGCAGGAGGGGGAGGGGAGGAGAAAGGGGAGGGGAGGAAGGATGCGGAGAGGGGGGTCTGGGGATGAGGGGGGAGGGGGTCGGCGGCGCGTGCGTGCGAGTACTCGGCCACCCCGGCCCGCCGGGCCCCGGGCCCCGGGCCGCCGGACCCCGGGGGACACCTAAATCATAGGGCGGGCCGTCGCGCGCAACTCACAAAATGATAAAGTCCGCCTCCCGGTAATTGCCCCGGCTACCTCTGGAAGCTAGCCTGCATGATTTTATGTAAATGCACACGGTGGGTGTGCGTGTGGGGGGTGGTGGGGGTGGGGTGGGGTAGAGGGAGGTGGTGGTGATGGTGGGGGGAGGAGTGGTGGAGCGGGAGGGAGGAGGTGAGACTGGGGGATGAAGGAGCAGCACTACCACAGTACCAGTGGAGATGGTTGGCTTCTGATGGCTCTGCATGCAGGGGTGGGGTGGGGGTGGGAGGGGAGCGGCTGGGAGTGGGTGGGTGGTGGGTGGTGGTGGTGGTGGTGGTGGTGGTGGTGTGGTGTGTAGGGGCGTCCCGCGGCGCTGCCCTGACGCACCGGAAGTGGATGAGAGCGAGGCGCGCCGCCGTCACGCCATGGCCGCCCGCCGCCCGGGGACCCGCCGCCCGGGAACCCGGCCCCGGCGGACGCCATTTGCGACGGACGCCGGCCGTGTGAACAATGGCGCGGTCACGTGACGTCGTTTTGGGGCGATTAAGGTGATAAAGATGCAGCGCACCCCGACTTCTCCCAGCCTCCCTCTCCCTTCACCCTCTCCTTCCCACCCCCTCCCCCACTCTCCTCTTCCCCTTCCCGTACTCCCCCATTTACCCCCCTCCTCCCGTCGTCCCCTCCCCCTGGTTTCCCCCTCGACCCTCCTCTCTGAACCACTCCACCTGGTCGCAGGGAGGTTCCTCTACGCGAGCCACTTATCCCTGTATGGCTGATTTCGCGGATTTGTGTGTGTGTGCGTGCGCGCGCGCGCGCGTGCGTGTGTGTGTGTGTGTGTGTGTGTGTGTGTGTGTGTAAGGGACACAGTGCATGCGTGTCATGGTGCCGGCGGCATGGTGTAACAGCACTATAAAATCGCCACGATTGTCAAAACCGAGGTATAACTATAAGTGTCCATCGGGCATCGAGCTCCACATCTAGTAATAACTGCTTACTACTAATACTAGTAATAACCTCGTACTCTTAAAAACTGTTTTCTCTTAATAACGACCTACTTTTAATAATGGCTTACTCTTGATAAAGGCTTACTCTTAATAACTGCTTGCATTTAATAATGGTTTACTCTTATTCTTAATAATGGCTTACTCTTAATAAGGCTTACTCTTAGTCTTAATAACAGCCTACTCTTAATAACGGGTTGCTCTTAATAACGGCTTACTCTTAATAATGGTTTATTCTTAATAACCGCTTTCTCTTAATAATGGCTTACTCTTAATAATGGCTTACTCTTAATAACAGCCTACTCTTAATAACTGCTTACTCTTAATAACGGCCTGCTCTTAGTAAAGGTTTGCTCTTAACTGCTTTCTCTTAATAATGGCTTACTCTTAATAATGGCTTACTCTTAAAAACTGCTTACTCTTAATAACTGCTTACTCTTAATAACTGCTTACTCTTAGTAACGGCTTACTCTTAATAACTGCTTACTCTTAATAATGGCTTACTCTTAATAACAGCTTACTCTTAATAACTGATTTCTCTTAATAATGGCTTACTCTTAATAACTGGTTTCTCTTAATAACGGCCTACTCTTAATAACGGCCTACTCTTAATAACTGCTTTCTCTTAATAATGGCTTACTCTTAATAATGGCTTACTCTTCTTAATCTGGATTAAATACGTGTGTGAATATATATATATATGTGTATATTCACATACACAGACACACACACACCTGGCCCCAGTACAACTTTGTACAGCCATCCTGCTGGCGTTCGCGCTGCCCTCCCTCACTTCTGGCCATCTCCTCGCCATAAGCAGCTCCACCCCCTTCGACCCGCCCTGCCGCGCCCCCTGGTGGCCTGTTGGTGACGCAGGTGTGGGATGTTATCACGCGGGGACAGGGTGCGCTATTTGTGGGAGCAGTGGCGGCAGCCCGGCGCGGCGCGGCCCGCCTGCAGGGGGCGCCACCTCCAGGCGCCACCTTCCGGCCGCGTCCCGCCCAGGTCCCCCCAGTCTCCGCGACTCGACGCTGATCCGTGCTGCCACTTCAGCCCCTTGCGGGAGGGCGAGGCATTAACCTGAAACACCCGCACTCCTTCCTCCACTCCTCCACTCCTCCACTCCTCCACTCCTCCACTACATCCTCCTCCTCCACTCCTCCAGCACTCCTACTCCCCCACTCCTCCCACTCATCCTCTCCCCTCTCCTCCACTCCCCCTCCTCATCCCCTATCTCCTCCACCTCCTCACTCCCCCTCTCCCCCACTCCACCCATCCAAACTCCCCCACTCCTCCACTCCCCAACTCCTCCACTCCTCCACTCCGCCACTCCTCCCATCGGCCACTCCTCCTCCACTCCTCCACTCCCCAACTCCGCCACTCATCCGCCCCTCCTCCACTCAAACATCACCATCGACATTACCGTCGCTTTCACCATCACAGTCTCCATCATCACCACCTCCACACTCTGCACCACTCACCCACACCTCACACACACACACACTCACACACACACCACCCCACACACACCACTCACACGCCCAAAGGTGGCTGATTCTATTTCCAAATTGCACTTAATACGGCGCAATTTGGCACTGCTCATTTTCAGCGGTATTTACCTATGTCGGGGGCGGCCATTACGATGTGTGTGGTGGGTGTGGATGGGTGTGTGTGGGTGAGTGGGGACAGTGATGTTGCCGGTGGCCGCGGGGCGGCGCTGCGGCGAGCCGACCTCGTTACGGCCAATTCGGGGCGTCTAAGTGCCGCTTTTACTCGGCCCCTTCTGGCCCCCTCCCGGCCCCCCCTCTCGGCCCCCTCCCGGCCCTCTCCCGGCCTCCTCCCCGCCTCCTCCCGGACTCCTCCCGCACACTCTCCAGCACCATTGGGCCGATCCAGCCCTGCCGTGGCTTCTCGCTGGGGTTTGTAAAAATTGAGAAGATCAATGGTGTCTTTAGTTTAGAATGCACACCTACCTATTTTATATAATTATCGTCGATATGTTTTCTTATGTGTCAGCAGCTTGTTTCTAGTGGTGTGCTTTAGAGATATTTCATTTTTTGTTGAGATTGCAACTCAGATATCCACTTTCATATTTCTCTTTTTTATACTTTCAGCATATTGTCTTAGGTTACATTAAATACTTCAGATCTTCCTCTTCAATCGCGCATTAAGATATTTTAATCAATCCAATGAAAGCTTTTAAATTTATTTTACAAAAATAAATGCTTAGTCAACTGTCTTCACGCAGGGGCTGCGATCGGGCCGGGGTTTTATACCATGACACCGGCCGTCGCCGCCCCCCTCCCCGTCCCTCCCCCTCACCGCCCCGGCACTTGGCAACCGCCGTCGCTGTCCACCGCCGACCACGGCAGCCCCGTACCGCAGTGCGTCGCGTTGCAACTCACCGTGTCGTGTCGCAACACATCACGTCGTATCGCAGTCCATCGCGACCCGTCGCAACCCATCGCGACGCGTTGCAAACCTATCGCGTCGTGTTGCGAGCTCGTCGCGTCGTGTCGCAACCCATCGCGACGCGTCGCAACCCATCGCAATGCGTCGCGACGCGTCGCAGTCTGTCGCAACACGTCGTGTCCCAACTCATCGCCTCGCCTCACTCTCTGTCACAACGCGTCGCATCGCAGTCTGTCGCAACGCATCACAAACATGTTACGTCGCGTCGCAATTCACTGAGTAGCACAACACAATGCCATGCAACTCACTCCAAATAACAATAAAGCACTGATCTGCATTGCAAGGGCACACAACGCAGGGCAACCCGAAAGCCACACAGCACAACGCAACACAATCCGCTAAGATCCCACGAAAGCGCCATAATTGAATGCGCTACAATTTACTAAAGCAACTCAATGCCGCCACCACGCTACACACCCTGCACTGTGCACATTAGTACCTCACACCCCCTCTCCCCCTTTACACATTTCCTCTCTATGCCTCTCACACCCTGTCCTCTTCGCTTACCACTTTCCCCCCCCCCCCCTCTCTCCCCCTGTCCCCCTCCTTTCCCCCTTCTCGACCTCTGCCATACCCTTTCCCTTAACCTTTCTCCTGCTGTCTCTCTCCTCTCCCCCTCTCTCCCCCCCCCCCACACCTCTTCCCCTTCCCTTCTCCACCTCTCCATTTCTCCCCATGTCCTCTCATCCTATCCCCCCCTCCCCCACCCCCCCTTCCTTTTCTCATCTCCCCTCCCGTTCACTCTTTCCCCTTTTCATTTACACCCTCGGTCGTCCCGGAAATAGATTTAGCAGTTCAGACTTACTCCACCTCTCTCAGGTACAACACCTCACCCTCTTCCACCCCTCTAACCCATCCAACCCCCACCAAACCCCACAACCCCCACCAACTCCCACCGACCTACAGCCCCTCCCTCCAACCCCACCAACCCCCCCATCAACCCCATCCCACCTAAAGCCCCTCCCTCCACCCTCCACCCCCACCCTCCAACCCACTTGTCTCTACTACCGTCGCATTGCAATGTCTCAGTGTCACATCGGTCATACAGATCTCCGTCTACTCACTCCACCACACTCACACCCTACCGCACTCACTCCACCCACTCCCTCCATCTCACACACTCTGCACCACTCACTCCACCTCACACACTACATCACTCACTCCACCGCACTCACTCCACCCACTCCCTCCATCTCACACACTATGCACCACTCACTCCACCTCACACACTACATCACTCACTCTACCACACTCACTCCACCCACTCCCTCCATCTCACACACTCTGCACCACTCACTCCACCTCACACACTACATCACTCACTCTACCCCACTCACTCCACCCCACTCCCTCCATCTCACATGCTTTGCACCACTCACTCCAACTCACACACTCTACATCACTCACTCTACCCCACTCACTCCATCCCACTCCCTCCATCTTACACATTCTGCACAACTCACTCCACCTCACACTACATCACTCACTCTACCCCACTCACACCATCCCACTCCCTCCATCTCACACACTGCACTACTCCACCTCACACATTCTACATCACTCACTCTACCCCACTCACTCCATCCCACTATCTCCATCTTACACATTCTGCACCACTCACTCTACCCCACTCACACGATCCCACTCGCTCCATCTCACACACTGCACTACTCACTCCACCTCACACTGCACTACTCACTCCACCTCACACACTCTACATCACTCACACTACCCCACTCACTCCATCTCACACACTCTGCACGACTCACTCCACCTAACACACTCCACTCCACTCCCTCCATCTTACTCACTCCACCCCACACATTCTACACAATTCACTCCACACCACTCACTCTCCTCCACTGACTCAATCCCACCTATCCCACTCACTCCATCCCACTGACTTTACACAACTTACTCCATCCCCACGCAACACCAGTCACACCACATCACTCAGTCCACCCAGCCCATCGCACTCACTCCATCTCACCACCACCGTGTTCGGCTCATCAACCGTCAGTCCATCCCACCCGCCGTCCCCGGGCCGTCAGCCCCTACTCCTCTCTCCACCCGCCTCCCTCTGCCTTAAAGCTGCATAGTCCGATGAAAACATTACATTTTCAAAACCAAAGCAATTATCTAGATTTGATTCTACATATCTACCTTAAGCCCCCGTCACACCTCGCCAGATTGAGGAAACGGAAAGAAACCAAACAAAGTCTGTTGATATCCGGCAAAGTCCGGTTTGTGTCCGTTGATATCCACCTCGATCCGTTACAAGTTTTGAACATGCACAAAACTTGGAATGGATGGCGCCGGATTGACGTCTACGGTTCTTGTCCGGTTTGAGTTTGTTTTGTCCATTGGCTATCTGTTCATGTCCGTTGGTCCGGCAGCCTTTGACCCGATATCTCAACATTTTGACACATTTTAAGATAATTTGAAACTCATCACGCCCAAACACCACCAGACTAGACAATTCTGTCCGTTGCTCAATCCGGCGAGGTGTGACAGGGGCTTAGATACTGATGCACTTATTAAACATTTACTGGCACATATAAGGGTATACTGAGTCAATTAATAGAACCTGTTAGTGTTACTGCAGAAGCCTCTGGTGATAGAGTTTTGGCAAGCTTGCCAAAATTAATTTAGCATGTTTCTATTTCAAATATCTCAAAAGTTAGCGATTTAAAATAAAAGTTACTTCAAACTAAAGTAAAGTAGATTATAATGAACAACCTAATATGTTTATCTCAGAAAATGAGAGAAATTCAAAACCATCGGACTATGCAACTTTAATAACCATGTTCCACACATTTCATAACACCCCCCCTCCCCCCCACCCCACCCCAACCCGTCCCTCGTCAGAAACCACGCACCTCTCACCCCTAGGTCCTGTCCCGTCGTTCATTCCCCAACTCCGCACCTTATGGCTGGCGCCAGCACCTTACCGTCCTCACCCTGCACTAACACTCACACACACACACACACACACTCACTCACGCTCACTCACACCATCATTCACACTTACACACACTCACTGCATATGCTCTGAAGACACGTACACACACTCACACTCTCATTCTCACACATTACATATGCTTTCACAGTCACATACACATCACACACTCACTCAGTCATAGTCACACTCTCACTCTCAACCAGTGGCCTTGTTCTTACACACATACACACACACACTCACTCATTTACTTACTCAGTCATACTCTCACTCACACATGCACTCTCACACCCACACTCAGTCACCCCCACACTCACCCCAACACTCACTCACTCAGACTCACTCAAACACTCATACATTCACTCACTCATAATCATGCTCTCAGTCTCACTCACGCACACACTCACTCTCACATACTCACAATGTCACTCTCAGTGTCTCATACTCACTGCCCATACTAACACACACATACATACACCCACTCACTGATTCACTCACTCACAGTCATGCTCTCACACGCCCTCACAATACCCCACACCCCACCACACACATACATGTTCCCACTCGCGCGTCCACCAGCCGCCATTATGCGAACTGGTCGTCTACGCGGCTCATTTGCATACAGGCGCCACCCAGCGGCGAGTGGAGGAATGATTATTAGGCGGTGTTTGCGGCGGCCATAGAAATAAGATGGACCATCGGAAGCGTCTCTCTGCCCGCCTCTCTCTCACACACACCACTGCTCTGCCTCTCTCTGTCTGGCTCTCTCACACACACGCACACACATCACCCCGCCTCTCTCTCTCACACACACACGCGCACACACACCACTGCCCCGCCTATCTCTGTCTGTCTCTCTCACACACACGCACACACACATCACCCCGCCTCTCTCTCACACACATTCGCACACACACACCACTGCCCCGCCTCTCTGTATGTCTCTCTCACACACACGCACACACATACATCACCCCGCCTCTCTCACACACACATTCGCACACACGCACACACACACACACCATTGCCCCACCTCTCTCTGTCCCGTCACCGTGACCGCGAAATAACCATTTTGACTTGTGTCTGTCGCGGCCTGGTCCGTTTTACACACAGTTCGCCGAGTATTTGTTAATCAGATTGTTGGCAAAGTGGTCCCTTCTTCAGGGACAAGCCCAACTCACATACTTTCATGTCTGTTAATTACTAAGACCGAAATAAGAACAGAGATTTGTTTTTCTTTTGTGTTTGAACCCCTGAAAAGCAAGAATCACGATGGGATAAGAACAATAAGGATAATAACGATAATTAGGTACTATGGAGAATAAGAATAAGAATAAGAATTGGAATATTAAGAATAAAAAGAATAGTACAAAATAATTAGAATGATAAGAATGATAATAATAATAATAATAATGGTAAGAATGGTAATAATAATAAGAATAATATGAATATAAAGTAACAGTCCGAATAGTAAGAATAATAAGAATAATAAGAATAATAAGAATGATAGCAATGACAATAATGACAAGAATGACAGAAATGACAGGAATAACAAGAATATCAAGAATATCAAGAATATGATTAATTCCCCTCCGACCCCTCATCCGGCTGTGTTGAAATGCCGCTAGGTGGCGTCAGTCGGTACTTCCGGTGGCGGCGATTCGCTGGTGCCGCCGCCCGGCCCGCCCACCGCGGGCCGGCCGGCCGGCGACAAGCGGCGGTAAACACGCGCCAAAATAGCCGGCGCGAAATGGCGCGCATAAAGCGGCATTACGCCGCTCAATGGGTGCCGCGGCGCGCCGGCCGGCGTACGCCGCCTCGTGACCGCCACCCCGCTACCCTCCCCCCCCCCCCCCCCCTCCCCCTCGCAGCAATGAGCAGCTCAAATATTTGCTCCTCATCTGGGGCGCCGTGTTTGGTCTGCATTTTGAAAACATGAAAACTCGGTAGCGCTTGTTGGGGATGGTTGTGGTAGTGGGTGGGTGGTGGGTGGTAGTGGTGGTGGTAGTGTGTGGTGGTAGTGTGATGTGTAGGTAGATGGGGGGAGTGTGATGGGTGTGCATGGTAGTGTGTGGTGGTAGTGTGTGGTGGTAGTGTGTGGTGGTAGTGTGATGTGTAGGTAGATGGGGGAGTGTGGTGGATGGGGGAGTGTGGTGGATGTGCGTGGTTAGTGTGGGGAGGTGTGTGGTGGTGTGTGGTTGTGGTTGTGTTTGGGTGGGTGGTGTGGGGTGGTGTGGGGTGTGGGTGGGATGTGTAGGATGGTGGGTGATGGTGTATGTGGGTTGGGGTAGTTGTGGTGGTGTTGGTGTGTGTGGGTGTTGGGTGTGTGGGTGGTGGGTGGGTGGTTGGTGGTAGGGTGATGTGTAGGTAGATGGTGTATGGTGATGGGGGAGTGTGGTGGATGTGCGGTAGTGTGTGGTAGTGTGGTTGTGTGTGTGGGTGGTGGGTGGGTGGTTGGTGGTAGGGTGATGTGTAGGTAGATGGTGTATGGTGATGGGGGAGTGTGGTGGATGTGCGTGGTAGTGTGTGGTAGTGTGAGGTGTGGTTGTGTGTGTGGGTGTGTGGGTGGTGGGTGGGTGGTTGGTGGTAGGGTGATGTGTAGGTAGATGGTGTATGGTGATGGGGGAGTGTGGTGGATGTGCGTGGTAGTGTGTGGTAGTGTGAGGTGTGGTAGTGTGGTTGTGTGTGTGGGTGTGTGGGTGGTGGGTGGGTGGTTGGTGGTAGGGTGATGTGTAGGTAGATGGTGTATGGTGATGGGGGAGTGTGGTGGATGTGCGTGGTAGTGTGTGGTAGTGTGAGGTGTGGTAGTGTGGTTATGTGTGTGGGTGTGGGTGGTGGGTGGGTGGTTGGTGGTAGGGTGATGTGTAGGTAGATGGTGTATGGTGATGGGGGAGTGTGGTGGATGTGCGTGGTAGTGTCTGGTATTGTGAGGTATGGGTGTCCTTGTGGTGTATGATGTGGGTGGGTTGACTAGTTGGTTGTTGGAATTTTACGTCCTGGCAACATCTCAGGTCATATCAGGACGGGCGCCGATTTGTGACAGTGCACACTCATGATGACTTTGTAGTGCTGTCCCACTTTGAGAGCAGGCCACCAGCACCATGAGCTGATATCCCACTCAGTCACATTAACCTGACACCAAGCCATCCAGTCCTTGCCCTATCCTATTGATGCTGAGCGCCTGGCTATGAAGCGACATGTATCAATTTTGCAAGTCATTGGTTTGACTCGACCAGGAATTTTACTCACGACCTTCCGCATGGGAAGCCTGCACTCTACCGATTCGGTCACGACGTATGACGTGGGTCTACTGGTGGTGTGTGATGCCGGTTTGGTGATGGTGTGTGGTGATGGGGGGGTTAGAATAGTTGCTTATACTCACATAATAGATTATACCTGACATAAATATGTGAACTTGTGAGGTCGAGTGTGTCCTGTGTGTTTTCTGCGACACCGCACCCGTCCCACCCACGTCCCCTGAGCTCTACTATCTCCACCCGCCTCCCAAACCACACAAATAGCTCTTGGGTGGTTTGTAACCTTACAACGGTTACCAGCCGCAGCAATATAGAAAGGCACCGATAAATCTGTCCGATCTTTGGATTGAAGATTAAACTTCGGGTGGGACGGTTGTAGAAGCAGGGATCTCTTTACAACAATTTTAACGAAGCGTCGTTGGGACGGATCCAGATCACTCCGGTCCAGCGGTAGCAGTGCACTCGTGCCCATTAGCCGTTGGTTTAGGAGGAATGGACAGGAAAAGGTGGGCTCTGCAGCAAGAACAAAGCGATACAGCGAAAAGCTCATGGTAACCTCAGGTATAACCCAAAACCAACTCACCTTCACGTGCGTAAGGTCGTGGGTTCGAACCTCGATCTAGTCAAGTCAATGGCTAACCAAATTTACACATGTCACTCACTCCCTAACCTGGTGCTCAGCATTACTAGGATAGGGCGAGGACTGGTTTGCTCAGTGTCAGGATAATGTGACTGAGGAGGATATTGGTTCATGGGTCATGATGACAGTGGCCCAGTCTCCCAGTGGGACAGGACTATAACGTTGTCATGAATATCCACCCTGTTGTTTATTGTATGCGTGTTATGCTTATATAGTGCTGCCTTCTGCTCGGTAAAATGGCACTAATTCTGTATGAAGTCATAGGGATTATAGTTCCACAGTGCAGATTAAAATAGCTTTGTAGATGTGCAATAAAAGCCTACAGACACCGTTGTGCATACTTGGAGCAAACCTGTGCACCTTCTGTATTTCTAACACTCAATACGGAAATACACATTTGTTTGTTTTATTACGGAATCGCCGTCTCAATATACATATCATACATGTATTGTACACTACAATATCTTAACATCGTACATTGCGATGTCTTTATTGTGGGATGCATGGACAGTTTTGCTTGTGAATATTATGTAATTGCTTAATTTTCAACGTAAATGCATTACTAATGAAAGTCATTCAAGAATACTGAAAATAGCTTTGGCAATACGGAAAGCTGCGAAAGACCGGGTGCATGCGTCTGCCTGTAGACATTGTGGGTGGATCGGTGCCTTCAGATGGGATCCTGCCTATTTGAAGACACTCCACCCACCCCCACCCCCACCCCCACCCACCGACTGGCCCTGACTGTTGCGATACTACGTTTGTGTACAGTTTAGTTGTTCTATCGTAGGACGGTGTGTGTGTGTGTGTGTTAGTGGTTTCGTGGGGCGGTGGGGGCGGAGGTTGGTTGGTGTTACGTCCTGGCAAGATCTAAGGTCATATCAGGAAGGCTTTATAGTGCTGCCCCACTGGGAGACGAGGCCACCGGCACCATGACCTGCTGTCCCACTCAGTTACATTATCCTGATGCTGAGCCAACCATTCCTCACCCTATCCTAATAATGCCGAGCGCCTGGCTAGGAAGTGACAAGTATCAATTTTTAAGTCATTGGTTTGACTCGACCAGGGTTCATTCAATCCCATGGGTTTGAATCGCACAATCTACCAAAACGAGAGACGGACGCTCAACTCATTTGGCCATCCCGTCTGGTACTACTAGTACTAGTACTAGTAGTTGGGGGTGGCGGTATTGTCATGGGGCGGGACGGAGGGGTAATGCCGGGGGTGGGGGGGGGGGGGGGGAGATGCGGGCTTTGTTGTAATGACGGTGGATGACGGAGGTGTGAGGTTTGTGTGTGTGTGTGGGGGGGGGGGGGGAGGGTGGTAGATGTGTGTGTGATTAAAGCTGCATAGTCCGAGGAAATATCAAATTTTCAAAACCAAATCAAATATCTAGATCTGATTTTACATATCTAACTTAGATACTTATGCACTTATTAAGCATTTTTTTCTGCATAGAAGGCAATACTGAGTCAATTTAACAGAACCTGTTACTGCAGAGGTCTATGGTGCCAGAGTTTTGGCAAGCTTGCCAAAACTAATTTTCTATGTTTGCACTCAAAATATCTCAAATGTTTACCATTTAAAATAAAAGTAACTTTGAACAAATCTAAAGTAGATACTAGTGATCGATCTAATCTATTTATCTCAGAAAAAATACAGAAATTCAAAACCATCGGACTATGCAACTTTAAGTGGGGGAGTGTGTGTAGGTCCAGCACCATTTTCCTCCACAACCCGCTCACACACATATGCGTGCACACACGTGCATATTATACGCACATATACGCTCACACATGCTCACACACGTGCACACATGCTCACACACACACTCACAGATGCATACCCGCGCACACACATGTGTGGAACATGCTCACATGCATGCATACATGTTCACACACACGTGTGCACATGTTCACACACTCGTGCACACACTCACACACACACACGCTACACACACATGCTAACACACATACTCACAGATGCATACCCGCGCGCACACATGTGTGGAACATGCATGCCTACATGTTCACACACTCGTGCACACGCTCACACACACACACGCTACATGCACATGCTCACACACATCATACACGCATGCGCATACACGCACGCTCACACATACGCACACACGCGCTCACACACGCTCACACATGCTCACACACGCTCATACACCTCCGGCACTCATCCCAAAGTTAATTAGCAGAGCGGGACGGGCGAGCAGGACGGCGGCAATCGTTGATTTAATTAAGATGTGAAACATTCCCCAGGACAGTGTGTCCACCTTCAGCACAGCCACCACGCGCAGGCGCGACGTGCACGGGGGGGGGGGGGGGGCGATAGAGGGTGAGGGGAGGGAGGGAGGTGGTGGGGGAGGGAGAGGTGAGGGAGGTGGTGGTGGGGAGGAGGGAGGAGGGGGGGCAGGGACGGGTGAGGAGGGAAGGGAAGGAGGAGGTAAGGGAGGGGAGGGAGCAGGTGAGGGAGGGTGATGGGGAGGGTAATGAGGAGGGGGGGAAGGGAGGGTAGGGAGGGGAGGGAGCTGGTGAGGGAGGGTGATGGGGGAGGGTTAGGGGAGCATGTGGGGGGATGGAGAGAGGGTGTAAGGGAGGGAGTGAGGATAAGGAGGAGGTGAGGGAGGGGTGATGGGGGGGGTAGGGGGGGGGGGGGGGGGGTAGGAGGTGAGGGGGGTGATGGGGAGCTGGGGGGGGGCGGTAGAGGGAGGTAAGGGAGGAGAGAGGATAAGGAGGAGGTGAGGGAGGGTAAGGGAGGAGGTGAGGGAGGGTGATGGGGAGGGTAGGGGGGTGGAGAGAGGGAGGTAAGGAGGAGAGAGGATAAGGAGGAGGTGAGGGAGGGTGATGGGGAGGGTAAGGGAGGAGGTGAGGGAGGGTAATGGGGAGGGTAAGGGAGGAGGTGAGGGAGGGTAATGGGGAGGGTAAGGGAGGAGGTGGGGGAGGGAAGTAAATGGATGTGGTGGAAATGCGGGAAGGAGGTGACGGGTGAAAGATGTGGGTGAGGGAGGGGGAATGGAGGATATGGAGAGGGTAGGGAGGAGGGTGGGTAGGTGAGGGAGGGTGGAAGGAATGGAGGGGTGGAGGGGGGTAGGGAGGAGGGGAGGGGAGCGAAGCGGTGAGGCGGGCAGCAAGGGAGGGGAGAGGACAGGGAGCGGGTATGCAGGGGGTGAGGGAGGGGGTGGGTTGGGAACAGGAAGGTGGAGAGAAGAGACGTGGGGGGGGGGGGGGGGACGTGCGAGTGGGAGAGGGGAGGCCTGGGAGGCAAGGAGGCGGGAATTGGTCGTGCTCCATACCACAACTTGACTGCTTTCAGCAGTGCCCATTCAGTGCTGCAGATTTGCAGCCTTCAGCGCACCAATGCGACTGAAAACTCCCCAACAACAAAACAACATACCACAATGCTGCATCACTACACACGCACACGCACTCACCCACACACACACTCACACATACACACACATATACACACACTCACACACACATACACGGAAACACATAGAAACACACTCACATACATACCCACACACTCACACACATTCAAACACACTCACATACATACCCACACACTCACATACATATCACACACACACTCAACCACACATATAGACACACTCACAGACATACACACATACACACTCACACACACACTCACACGCATATACTCACACACACACACACACACTCACTCACACACATACCTCACCACAAACAACACCATAGACTGCAACTAACAAGGTACGACGACGGGCATAGCCTGGTCGTACTATTAGTTTTACACCTGGAGAAGTAACCACAATATTGAGGTGTTTTGTTTGGTATTAAAATAAAACCTCCACTTTCTGTGTCCGACACGTGTAGTGTGTGTGGTGCATAGTTTGCATGGGTACATGGTGTGTGTGGTGTAATGTATGCGTCGTGTACGTGGTGTGTGGTATGTGTAGTGTGCGTAGTACGTGGTATGCGTGGTATGCGTAGTATGCATGGTGCGTGGTGTACATGGTACACGCAGTGCGTGGTACATGTAGTGTATGTGGTACGCGTGGTGCGTGTGCGTGGTCGTCTGCGTGGTGCCTTGCATGGTTGCGTGGTGTGCGTTGTGCGTGGTGTGCGTGGTGTCCGTGGTACACACGTGGTGCGTGTGCGTTGTGCACGTGATGTGCGTGGTGCGTGTGCGTGGTGTGCGTGGCCGCAGCCTGTGCCTGATTGATTGCCGTCGTTCGGCTGGTGCTTTTTGTGCGAGTTTACCGGCGTTTACCGCCCGCCGTCCGCTATCTGCATCTTACCGCCCGATAAAGGAGCCCGCCGCCGCCCGCCGCCCGCCGCCCGCCGCCCGCCGCCCGCCGCCCGTCGCCCGCGCCCCGCCGCCCCGCCGCCGCCGCCCGCCGCCCGCCGCCTGCCGCCTGCCGCCCGCCGCCCGAGTGGGGGTGCATGGGTGTGTGAGTGTGTGGGTAGGTGCGTGGATTGGATGGTTGTTGGAGTTTTACATCCTGGCAACATCTAGAGTCATATCAGGACGGGTACCGACTTGTGACTGTGCACATATGACGACTTTATAAATTATAGTGCTGCTCCACTTGGAGACCACTTGGAGCACCATGACCCGATATTGCACTCAGTCGCATTATCCTGACACTGAGCCAACCAGTCCTTGCCCTATCCTATTAATGACGAGGTCCTGGCTAGGAAGCGACAAGTATCAATTTTTAAGTCATTGGGTTTGACTCGACCGGGAATTGAACTCCCGATCTCCCGCACGGGAGGACTACGCTCTACTGATTTGGCCACCGCGTCCGGTAGTGTGTGTCTGCAAGGGTGTGTGGATGTGTGAGGGTGTGATTGGGTCTGCACGTGCCGATGTGTGTGAGGGTACATCATGTTGCAATGTGTGTGTATGTGATGGTATATGTATGTGTAGGTATACGGGGAGAGGCTTCACAGCAAAAACACAACCTAAATACGCTCAGTCCCCGACGCCGAATGCACCTAATGGACCCCACTCAGGCGTGATCCAAAACGAGGCTTGCGTCGCCTTCACGTATTTCTTTGCTCAGTGTAATACGCATAACACAATTCCAACTTTTTTTTTCTGACATTCGTTGATTAAGTAGAAGAAGTTTCAATCAGGGACAATTGGTCTTTCTCATTCCGCTATCCTAGTGGTGCCGAGTGCCAGGGCTGGGTAGTGACTAGATAAAGGATTCACGCAGTATTCGCAGTACACGGGTGAACGACAACGTAGTCTAAATACGGGCGAAAATAGCTTTAGTATGGAAAAGGAAGTACAATGCCTGGCTCCAGTGTCAAATGGTTACTTATATCGGCACAGAGTTGGTGAAATGGGAGAGAATGCAAAAAGATGGTGGCCATAGAACGCCGTCGATTTCACTTTAACATCTTATTAAACTAGATATTTTATTATATTTTTCAATTCAAAGGTAGCGGGGAAATATGAAGACATATACAAAGAATAAATGTTGCTTCTTAGATTGTGAAATTAGGCTCTCAATAAAGACTCATTTCATTAGCCCGATTTTTCAACCGTTTTTATATAAGGCTGGTTTTCACTCATGTACTGCGAGTACAGGGTGAATCTTTTATCTAAGTATCGACAAGTATCAGTTAGTCAAGTTATATTAGAATCAATCAGAATAACCTGGTAGTTAATTATAACTATTGTGTTTATACAATAGATATGTTTACTAATTTGATTTAGCGATTTCCTAAATTGTACTGGTGCTACCCAGCCACAAATAACAATCACAAGAAAGTATCAGTAACCACATCAATCCCCACCCCTACACCACCACCACTCTCTCTAGTGAGACTGGCATTTTGTCCATTGACATATATAGTAAAACCTCTCTAAATCGACCGACCATGGGACCGACTTTAAATGGTCCATTTAGGGAGGTGGATGGTTTACGGAGGTTTTAACATTTCTTTTGTAATGTTACAATGGTATTGTATGGGCTATCCTTTGGGATCCAAATAAAGCGATCGATATAGGGGAGTGGCAGATCTGTGGAGGTGCTCGGGTAGAGAGGTTTTTCTGTACATTTGGGATAAAAGGTCTATCTGTTTCGATCAATTGGGTGGTTTTGAACGGGAAAAAAACAACAAAAACAGACAGACACTCCTCATAGGCTTTGCACTGCCGGAGAATCATGGGCAATTTACCGGAAGTCAGATATTTCCTCTGCTCAAAATTTACCGAAAGTCAGATATTTCCGCTGCTCTTTGTTTTGAGCAAAGACAAATTTTATTCCCAATATACATCGATTTCTTTAACCTTTCTCCCAAGATCTTCTCTTCACCTCTGCACTTGTGGGTTTGAACACGAACCGAGTCACACGAATGATTTGATTTACCAAGTTGATGTGTCACGCCTGGCACTTAGCGTTATTAAGATAGGGCAAGGAGTGGCTTGCTCAGAATCAGGATACTGTGACTGAGTGGGATATTGGGTCAAAATGCTGGGTATCCCAATGGGTGTAAGTCGCATGAATGATGTAACACTATAAGTGTAACAGGCCGTTCCTAATATGACATAAAATGGTACTAGGTGGTAAAGCCCCAAAAACTAGTGGCACTACTTAGCGGTGTTTCCGCACCTATATGTTTTATATATTGTAAATGTCCACACATAACCCGTCCTGATAGTGATGTAGTGGTCTGCACTGACCTCTCAGGCAAGTAACCACATAGACAGGTAGGCGTGGGGAGTGTGTTGATATCAGGGAGCCTAGGTGGTGTAATGGTTAGCACACTGGCCCGGAATGCAAAGAGATGTGGGTTCGAGTCCCGCTCTAGGCACGGTATTTCCCATTTTCATCACCCCCATGACAGTGATATGACCTTAGATGTTGCAAGGACGTAAAACTCCCAACAACCAACCATAAAAATCCGTTACCAATTTTCGGAAATTCTCATCGAAGCAGCGTTTGGTATTCTCACGAAGAGCTTTAATGTGATATGTATGCGAGACTTGAAAATGAACAGCTTGGATAAACTGATAAATAAATGGGATAAAACTTTGCCGGTTTCAATCTGATGGGCTAAGTTTTTTTTGTTTTTTTTGGTGTCGTTCCGAGAAATATCAAAGATAGGCACAGGAAATAAAGACAATTAATTAATTACATTTCTTATCTAGTTCACTATCAGCTGGCGTGCGATTTAGATATAGTCGCATTGAAATAGAATAATAAACCTGGGTTTTAAGCCACCGCCAGGACAGAGATAGGAAGTAAGCTCCAGGGATCAGAGCCTTTTAACCCACTCTCAGTGGGTGTGCCCGTAGGGGGAGGGGGGGGGGGGGGGGGGGCTCTGTGGCCCCCCTCCCCCCTTAATACACACAGCAGGGTATCTATGTAAGTTACTTGGCAGTCTCTCCTTCCTTCTCAGTGAAAAAAAAACTCCCGCTTTTATATTTTAATTCATTGTTAAATTTGATAAAAGGGGAAAAGCAGACGATAATTTACATTTAACTTGAACGCAGACGACAAATGGAGAACACACAGTGATTGTGTTGTACGGCGGGAAAAAACATTAAACACCAATATAGATATCGGTAATATCACCGAAATATAAATAAATATAAACCAGCAAACAAAAACACGTCACATCCTTGGTTTTCTCCCGGGGGGGAGGGGGAGGGTTTTCTGTATTTTAAAATTATTGTTACTTCCTTGTTTTTTCTCCCATTTCTTGTCTGATCTTGCTTGCTCTCTCTCTTTCCGTTTCTTGTTCCCTCAGCTCACAGTGACATTGGGTGTTGGGTGGGTGGTTGTTGGACTTTTACATCCTGGCAACATCTAAGGTCATATCAGGATGGACACCGACTTGTGACAGTGCGCACTCAGGGCAGACTTTATAGTGCTGCTCCACTGGGAGAGCAGGCCACCAGCACCATGCCCTGATATCCCACTCAGTCACATTATCCTATTAATGACCTATCCTGTTAATGTCGGGCGTCAGGCTAGGAAGCGACGAGTGACAATTTTATCAAGTCATCGGTTTGACTCGACCGGGAACCGATCTCCCGCACACGAAATACGCGCTCTACCGATTCGACCACCGCGCCCGGTCTGTGGGTGGTGTGAGGGGACTGTGTGTGTGGGTGGGTGTGGGTGGGTGGGTGGGTGTGTGGCTGGAACGAATGAAGTAAAACAATTAAGTCGGCCACCAAGATCGGACGAGAAAACCCGCGAGTTTATACATCCAAAAATGATCTAATTAAATACACAGGTCCAGTAATCCAATCTGTTGCCATGGCAACGCATTGATGAGGGCGTAATCGGTGGTAATTGGTTGTTAGTCCTTCGGAAGTGCTCTCCCTCTTTTGCGCTTCGGACACGACTAAATAAATGTCGTCTGCTGTTGCTATGGTGACGCATGCCGACATTTAGCGCCGGTTACTAGGCTCCTTCGGTGCAGAGTGGGCGTTGTCCATGCAATTCGTAGCGTGTTTCGGGTGATTTCGCTGGCAGCAGACGACATTTAGTCACCTGCCGGTCGCCATGGTTACGTCAGTGCTAACTGGCGTTGTTTGTTGGTGTAGGCGGCGTGTGGAAACTAAACAAAGGAAAAAACTTAATTAAGCGGCGGTAAATATAGTAACAAAACAACATGACTGGCCTTGGAGTCTACGCATGCGCGCGCAGCTCAAATGTGGGTGGGTGGGGTGGGGTGGGAGGGGAGGGCTCACTCAAGAGATTGTCTCTCAGAATTATCTCAATAGGATGCTATTAAGAATGGGATGACTAAATGCGCATACAAGGATACACACACACATATATAAGTTTCAGCGGTACAGTGAATGAGGTTAGCTGGCCGTTACAACGAGCAGCGGGAGATGGCGCCACTGTCGGAGCTGAGGTTGAGTAGGTTGGAGCAGTAGATGATAAGCCCAGGCTCCAGGACCCGATGACTATGGGGGTGTGGGGGGGGGGGCTGAGGAGCCAGGGGGGGGGGCATTCCGGGCTATTATACTCGTATAATTTTTATACAGCATATATATATATATTGTCACTTCGCCAACGGAAATGCTCATGCCATATTCTGCTTGTCTGTGCCCACTGTCGCTTGGCGCGGACATGCGGACATGCAGACATGCGTTATTTCAAACGCTGCCTTGCTGGTGGTAGTGGTAAGTAAGTAACACGCCCCGCTCACTTCAATCAGCAGGAGGAATATGTATAAGCAGCACCTTGGAGGCCTGTTTGTGTTGGACAACATTGGGAGGAATACGCTATTCCAGGGAGACTAGTCACTCAAACCCCATTCTGACAATTGGAGAGAGCGAATACACTATTATTACACATGGGTTACTCTGGTTCCGGTGTGCTTTTGGCTCCTTCGAACGGAATTACTGCAATATGAAGCCATTTGAATAAACAGGTAGCTCACGTTAGTGTTTGCATTTGCGTTTGCGTTTACATTAGCGTTAGTGTTAATGTTAGCATCACTCAGACCCTGTTTAACACACTGATCTCTCTCTCTGACCAAAAGTATTCATGGAACAGATTTTATCCCCGTAAGATCAAATTTGGTTAGCCGACAATCTCCCTAATCCAACATTGGATGTTCTGCTAAAGAAAAAAATAGTCAGGTCTGGATTAACAAGGGTTTGACTCTATCTTCATTCCAAGTAATGAATCAATTCAGTACGGTTTAATTAATCCATAACAATAATGATAATTATCATTCTAAATATAATAATCATAATCATTAAAAAGTAATTATAATACTTATATCGATAATTATAATAATTGTTATAAATATAATAATAAATTGATAATGTATGATTTTACATGTCAGTCTTTTGATTCAGTCAGTTAGGGATCGAACCCATACCCTTATCACGTGCTAAGGGGGCCCTGCACCACTAGCCCATCCCACACGCTTTAGATTTGAGCTGAACAACGAGAGATAGTATTACTATTAGAGAAGTGCTTTTGCAATGGAGGCACCAAATGGCATTGGCATCTCCCCCCCACCCCCACCCCCACCCCCACCTCCCCCTTACCCCCTTTTGTCTCACTGCGCATGTTATGCTCATATACATTGCGGCACACATTAACTGACACCGGCACGTGACACCGCCTCGTGACACGGCCTCACAACCAATAAACATCCCAGGCGCACGGAACCACAGCCGCGCGGCTTTTTTGGCAGATACAAAATGGAGGGAAAACCCCAACAATTGTTTATTGAAACAGCCCATCTCATTTTACCATCTAGTTGGGCGAAGCACTTGCTGTGAAGTATTATGTTGTCATGGAAACACGCCTAAATACATTACACATGTATATAATATATATGTGTATGTATACATGTATAGATACATGTAAGCGTATGTGCATGTATATATACGTACATGTATGTATGCCTATATATATATTTAACCATTGGGCTATTCCACCCCCGCTTAAAGCGAGCCTACGTGTTAATATAAATAATTGTTTCCATGTGAATTTCTTGTGCCTCCCGCCACCGGTTGTCTTTCATCCTGCCAGCCTGCCCCTTGACTAGCAATGTCCGAGGTGGAGAGTTCGACTCTTGACAGACCATGGGCAGAAGGCCCTCAATTAAATAAGATTATAGAGCAATCCAAATAGCAATCTGAAGTTGACCATAGTGGTTAATAATATAAGTCTGGAGAATAGTAAAGAATGCAAGGAACGTTCATGTCACTTCTTAGGAGCTCACCCTTTTATTCTTACCTCTGACTAACAGAATGAATTGATCAATATAACCTATGTTCTTAGTTAAATATAGTTCAACAGTAGAATGTATGTTATAAGTCAAATCCCCTCCCATATAATTAAGTTAAATAAGTTTGGAATTTCCATAATAAAGGCCTAAATCTCGTCTAAAACATTGGAGCGTGCAGAAACACGTCCGACGGGTCTGGGTCCGAACGCCCGACCTTCTATCGTTGCTAGGATACTCACAATCGACGTATCCAAGCAACGCTTTACAGCAGGGAACCCGGCCTCGCAAATATGGCAGTTGCGAGCCCGTGCAAATAATAGCAAAATGCGTGCCCCTGCAAATAAGGGCAAAATGCGAGCCCGCGCAAATTAGGGCAAAATGTGAGCTCACAAATAATCGGTCGAGTAGCCTCACCCACTTCACAGCCTCCCCAGACGAACAACAGGAACTGATGTTCGTCTAAGAAAGGAAAAGTGGGAGAGACTACCAGGGTTCGCGGCTGTAGCAACAAATAATAAGCGTAATCGCGACACCGCTTGATCCACGACTATATGGCATGGAATGCGAGGCACCGCATACTTCCTTCTCGTTGTGTAATTTTTTCCGATTTGAGACAAGCCATCTCACTGGTCAACAATTTCAGACCTGCCAGACCCCAACGACTACACATGGATTAGTCGGTCTGGCAAATAAAGGACTTGTTTCAGCTACTCATCATCTGTCCCAATGACTACTAGACCATGACTACTATACAATAACGACATTGTAACCAAAGCCGGAAATTCCCGAAGGAAGGCCGCTTTTGGTTTACACAGAAACATTTTACGGCGCCATCCAAGCGCATACTCAACCGTTGGATATCACTATACAGGTTATACAACAGTTTACCGGCCTAGCTATGAAATATCAGTGTTAACCATGAAAGTCAGTTTTAGTAATATCCCTATCCCGATTTAGCCAGCAACTCTCCAAGGTGCACTCTTCATACTACAAGTACCATGGGGCCTGCATGGCACAGAGTACGAAGGATATTCCCGAGGTAGTTGAAATATCATTTTCTAAGCTCCCCCCATGTATGCTTCGGGTTCACAGCGGGTGTGTGCCATGTAAATATGAAAAAGAAACTTGCCTCCGCGCGTATCTAAAATAAATTTGCTGTCTAATCTCGTACTAGTAGAATACCAATGGAAGGGCACATCACTGGCGACCGGTGGGCCCCATATATTTGAATACTCCCGCCCGGATATTACTTATTGGGCACCATATATACTGATAATACTCCCGACCTTAAAGTCAATATTGGGCACCGTAAATCGTGATACTCCCGATGGGAAATCTTAGGTGGGCACCGTATAGTTAAATACTCCCGACAGATACTCCCAATTGGGGCACCGCATCACGACATACTCCCGTCCAGGTAACGCTCCTGCCTCAGCGGGTATCTAAAATAAATTTGCTGTCTAATCTCGTATTAGTCGAATGAGAAAGGAAGGGCACATTACTGGCGACCGGTGGGCCCCGTATATTAGAATACTCCCGACCGGATCTTACTTTTTGGGCACCGTATATACCGATTATACTCCCGACCGTAAAGCCAATGTTGGGCACAGTAAATCATGATACTCCCGATGGGAAATCCTAGGTGGGCCCCGAATAATTAAATACTCCCGGCCGATATTCCCAATTGCGGCACCGCACCACGAGTTACTCCCTTCCAGGTAATGTTTAAGCCTCAAACATCCTTCATGTTTTTGATGAAATGTTCACTACCATTTATGTGTCAAGTTTTTTTTTACTTTAAAATTTGCTTTCTCAAGCGACAGCAGGTGAGCAATCCGACGGAAAGACTGAACAAGCAGTGTATTGTTACTCAAGGCAATCGCCCGACAATATAATTAAGTTAAATAAATTTGGATTTTCCATAATAAAGGCCTAAATCTCGGCTAAAACATCGGAGCATGCAGAAAGACGTCCGACAGGTCTGGGTCTGAACGCCCCATTGCTATCATTGCTAGGATAGTCACAATCAACGTATCCAAGCAACGCTTTACAGCAGGGAACCAGGCCTCGCAAATGTGGCATTTGCGAGCCCGCGCAAATAATAGCAAAATGCGTGCCCGCGCAAATAAGGGCAAAATGCGAGCAGAATCAGGGGATCAGAACCCATGGGTTCCAACCCTGGTCGAGTCAAACCAATGACTTAAAAATTGATACTTGTTGCTTTCTAGCCAGACGCCCGGCCTTATTAGGATATGGCAAGGACTGGTTCACTCAGTGTCAGGATAATGTGACTGAATGGGATATCAAGTCATGGTGCTGGTGGCCTTGTCTCCCGGTGGGGCAGCACTATAAAGTCACCATGAGTGCGCCCTGTCACAAGTCGGTACCCGTCCTGATATGACCCTCGATGTTGCTATGACGTAAAACAACAACAAACAAACTATACAATGGACAAGTATATATACTAAATGTATGTTTCGCTAGTGTAGGTATTATATAAAAGTACTTATTTCAATATAAATGTCATGGGGGTGATGAAAATGGGAAATATTGTGCCTAGAGCGGGACTCCCATCTCTTTGATTCCGGCCAGTGTGCTACCATACCACCTAGGCTCCCTGATATCAAACACTCCCATGCCTACCTGTCTATGGGTCTTGCTGAGGTCAGTGCAGACCACTACATAAATATCAAACTGTATGTGTTATATATATATTATATGTGTATGTGTGTGCATGTGATGTATAATAATTATGTCAGTATAAATCCACGGAAGAGAACTTATTATTATTATTATTGTCATTATTGATCCTGTATATATATATACTATTACTAATACTAGTAATAGGCGCCCACCTGACCATACGCATGCGTGAACTGGTGGCGCCACCACCGGTCCCGCCCGTCACCAATGGACACTCCTGAGTCCTAGTCCTACTGTTCATTGGGGATTTCGTACCGATATTTATATATATTTTTATATATATATATATATATAGATATTTTACCTCGGTATGCCGCCTCTGGCTAGCCGTAGGCTAGGGAGAAGGAAGCACATCCGGGTCCAGCAATTAGCATAAGTAACTCACAACGGGAGGACGTTTGTGAGTTGCTCCACAGGATTTATCTACTACTACTGCTTTTATCCAAAAGTAAGTACTGTTTTCTTCGATAACTTTGTTTATCATGCTCTATAGCATCTTTTTATGAAAGTTCAGAACTTTCTTCAGTCCTGTTTGGACTTTGTACGTTTTTTAACTTACGGATAGAACATTGCGTGCCGCTGGCACAAACGAAACCGATACTGAGTTCTATCGACACCTGTTTTTCAGACAGGGAGAAATGGCAACCCGAGTTGCTCATTTCCTAAGAAAAGTCTCCCGGATCCTAATAGAGGATGATGTTGGGGATGCTTCTGGGTGTTTTTTATAAACACCCCTGACCGGTTTAAGGCGAACCTCCGAGTTTCGTAATATTTTCTCCAACTTGTTGGCGCTGTAGCCACAGGTGGGAGAAGTGTACGGAACAGAGAGAGGGGCCGATCTCACGATCGATGCCCTCCGTTTGGTTGGTTTCGTTACCACACACCTACGGCAAATTTAGCTTCACGCCTGTACTGACACGTTGCAAAACACGTTCTCTGTACCATGTTCCTCAACCCAGTTTACTGGCTTACACTTGTGTAGTTGAGATGATTCCGGGTTAGTAACGCTTTGGTTTCGTTACAGTTCCCGATGGCCACTCGCCGGAATAAGCCGCCCGCTGCAGCGGTGGGTGTCCCCCCTACGGATTACGATTCGTCTCCACCGGCTACGGCTCCGCCGTCCCCACATCCTGGGGCTCATGCCTCGGATCAAGACAGTGATCACGCCCCTCAACCAGTGGGGTGGGAGGCGAAAATGGCGGAGATGATGGAGGAGAAAATGCGCCTTTTCCAGGCGCAGACATTTCCAGATCCTTCCCAAATCCCTGATGAGGATTGGGAAGATTTTTCTGAGGACGAAGAGGACACGCTTTCGGCACCTGAGGTTCCGAAACCGAAAACGCGGGGCAAGAAACGCCGCCCAGTGAGCAGTTCTGGTGACGAGTTCACAAAGAAAGCGAACTCTAAGCGCTCCAAAAAGTCCAAAAAGAAGAAGAAGAAGAAGAAGAAGGACTCCTCTTCAGACTCGTCGTCCGACTCTTCTTCCACCGAGTCGGATTCCGACACGGAACGAGCGGGAGTCTACGCCAAAATAGGCGTTAAAGCTGGCAAGAAGATTGTCAAAAAGAAAGCTCAGAAAGTGCGCACCACTACCATGATGCGCAAAACGGTGAATAGCCATTTCACTACGTTTAAACCGATCGAAGTCATCAACAAGTTGACTGAGCAGATTTCAGGAGTTAAGGGCATTCCTGCTTCGGTTTTCAAAGAGATGGATTCCGGCATTCATCTTTCCGACGAACGCCGTCGTTATGAAACTTCCCTCTGCCTGATCCATAAGGCAGTTTTGGGTGCCTTGACGTCTGTTATCCCTGTGGCTAACAGGATGCAGACAGAGAACAAGTTCTCGTCTTTGGCGCGGGTTATGGACCGGGGCATAGCTTTGTTAGCAGCCGCTAGTAACTACATGACCCATCGGAGATTTGAAAACGTTTTCAAATCGGTCACCACAGATGCCGGAAAAGAGGTTGCCCGCTCTAACAAGGTAACGGACCATGATGGTAAGGAATACACCGTGTATTCCGGACCTACCCCTATCAAGAGCAAACCGCTTGATAAATCCAAGATGTTTGGGGGTCAGCTAGCTTACCTGTACAAACAGGTAGAGGTCGACTACAAGAGTGCTAAAAACACTGAAGCAAAGAGTCGTCGCTTCCAAAACCCAGCAGGGTTCAGAAAGTCTAGGACGGATTTTCGATTCCGCAGAGGAGGAAGGCCGTTCAGGGGCGGACCGTCCTTCCAGTTCAACCAGCGAGGAAGGGGCCGAGGCGACAGGCCGGCCTCAAACTGGAACGACAACCGCGGCTACAAGAGGGATTTCGTTCCCAAGCCCCAGTTCCCGAAACAAGGGAACAAGTAGAGATTTCCACACAAACAGTGCAGCCTCCTGACCCTACAATGGTCACGGAGGAAACTCAAACTGAAGTAAGCCTTTTTCAAGCAGGGAATGTTTCTAATTGTTTACATCAATGGCAACAGTTAACCACTAATCCAGAGGTCCTGAATATTGTTAAAGGCATTCACATCCCTTTCACACAATTGCCTATACAAAAGAGAGCGCCTTTTCCGTATCAGTTTAATTCACTAGAAAAATCTCAGCTAGATCACCAGGTTCTACTGTTTGAGTCTAAGGGCATTGTCAACAGAGTTGAACATACTGAAGGGGAATATATTTCCAATATCTTCTCTACTCCTAAACCTGATGGTTCAATCCGAATGATTTTAGATTTAACTCAGTTGAATGAAATCATTGAATACAAACATTTCAAAATGTTTTCTTTAGAAACAGCTCGTGATTTAATTACCCCAGGGTGTTGGCTAGCGAGTGTTGATTTAAGGGATGCGTACTACACCGTTCCTATTCACCAGACAGATCGGAAATACCTACGTTTTCTCTGGAATGGCCAACTTTTTGAATTTACATGTTTACCTAATGGTTTGGCCTGCGCACCGCGTCTGTTTACTAAGTTGTTGAAACCAATTTTTGCACACATGGCAAAATTGGGGCATTGTATGTTTCCATACATAGATGATTCTTTTATTATGGGCCAATCTTTCACGCAATGTGAACTCGCTGTTAAAGATTTATGCAAAATTTTCACCAAATTGGGTTTCTTCATACATAACAAGAAATCAGTTTTTTCTCCTACTCAGGAGCTTAAGTGTCTCGGGTTCATTCTGAACACCACGGCTATGACCGTTTCGCTTACACGCCAAAAGAAAGATAAGCTTTACCGCACAGCGATACAGCTGTTAGACACTTCTAGGCCAAAGATTAGACAGGTCGCGGTCCTTATCGGGGTCATGGTTTCGTATAGTCCAGCTATTCTATACGGAGCGGCACACATAAAATCCCTCGAAATTGATAAAAATTTGGCGCTGGCCCGCGCAAAGGGAAACTTTGAAAAGACCATGTTTATTTCGGAGAACGGCCTAGCCGACATTGATTGGTGGCTAAACCACTTTGACCATTCCCCCAATCCCATTAGAATGGGAGAGCCTGACACTACCGTTACCACTGACGCGTCTCTCCAAGGGTGGGGAGCACATCAAAATGATGTAGCAACGGGAGGAAGATGGCTAGAATCGGAACTCCCCGATCATATTAACGTTCTAGAACTAAGGGCCATTTACTTGGGATTAACCAGTCTAGTAAAAATACCCAAAAATAATGTACGTATCCTCACGGATAACACCACAGCTATGGCTTATGTCAGAAATATGGGAGGTACAAAATCGATTAAATGTAATGCAATGGCACTTCTCATTTGGAACTGGGCTCAAACCTTTGATGTCTGGTTAACTGTTAATCACATTCCAGGCACACAAAATTGTCTAGCTGACAAGATGAGTCGCCAGTTCCATGATCACTTAGAGTGGTCACTTAATCCATCCATTTTCAAACACATTTGTCACACATGGGGTTCACCTCAGATCGATTTGTTCGCTTCGCGTAATAACTTTAAAATTCCAAAATATGTTTCGTGGCACCCGGAACCCAATGCTTGGCACATTGATGCCTTCTCCCTAAAGTGGCGACATCATTTCTTTTACATTTTCCCCCCCTTTACTATCATTAGCAAAGTCGCCAGAAAGATTCAAATGGAGGGGACACACGCCATACTCATCGTCCCCGAGTGGCACACGCAACCGTGGCTACCGACGTTACTAGCCACAGCCAAAAGCAGCCTTCGCTTCCCAAGATTCCGAGGAAACCTCAAACATCAGGGACCACTAGAACGCCACGGAAACGTGTCGACAACTCCGTTAGTGGCATTCCTTTTTAAAATAAATATTTAGAACATTTTGGCTTAGACAAAATTACACAACAGCGTTTGGTTGATGATGCGTGGAGAAAAGGAACGGTGAAAATGTATACTACGTATTTAAAGAAATGGGGTATTTATTGCCTGCTTAAGAAAGTCAAGCCAATGACTCCCACAGTATCCCAGGTAGGACTCTTCCTACGTTACCTAGAGGACGAAGGCCTAGGATATGGCGCTATTAACGCTGCCAGATGTGCTCTGTCGATAATCCTACCGCGGGTTAATGGACAAACAATGGGTAAACACCATGTTATTTGTTGGATCATACGATCAATTTATCAGAGGAATCCGCCTAAACCCAAATATAATAGGTTTTGGGATGTTTCTCTAGTGTTCAACCTCTTCAAGAAATGGCCAGAAAATAAGTTTCTGGACGTTAAACTTTTAGGTTTCAAAGTCGCAGTTTTGCTTCTCCTGGTCACTGGACACAGAGGCCAAACTATAGTTGCCCTGTCGCTGAATGGTCTAGAAATTGACAGTAAAGAGGCCACGTTTGATTTATCAACTTTATTAAAATCAAACCGATTAGGTGACCCCCTTTCTACGATAGGGGTGTCCAGTTTCACTCAGGATCGCAAGTTATGTGTCGTATCTGCGATACGAAATTATATATCCAAGACAAGATTAATAAGAAACTCAAGACAGCTATTGGTCAGCTTTATTAAGCCACACAAGGCCATTTCCAGGGATACCCTCGCCCGATGGACAATGAATGTGTTAAAACTGGCGGGAGTAAATACAGACAGGTACTCATCGCACTCTACACGTGGTGCAATGGTGTCCAAGGCAAGATTGCTAGGCATCTCCGTTAAACGGATCCTAGCTCACGCGGGATGGAAAACCGCTACTTCGTTTGCTAGACATTACCACAAACGACTAGAGAAGCCTCAGCCGATAGCGCACAGGCTACTCACCAACTGAAAGAGAGAGGTAAGAAAAACATTGGTTTTTCCTCTTTTTTGCCATACAAATCGCTTTTCCATTGTTGCATACATAAGACATAATCACTAAAGAATAATAACAAAACAAGAATATCAGGATAAAAATTATTTTACGTAAAGGTCTCCCTAGCCTACGGCTAGCCAGAGGCGGCATACCGAGGTAAAATAGATTAGTTAGACGAATCTTACCTGGGTATAGATGATGGATAACTATTGTTTTACCGAGGTAGAAGCCTCGGTTAGACGTGGGCGAGGGCCCACCCACCACGCCCTGCCACGTCTAGTCAATCACTCAATTTAGCATGAGGTCACTTGACCTTAGGTTGTTTTTTAGAATCATTTTTATCCTGAATTAGTAGGTAAAGATTGCTGGACCCGGATGTGCTTCCTTCTCCCTCGCCCACGTCTAACCGAGGCTTCTACCTCGGTAAAACAATAGTTATCCATCATCTATACCCAGGTAAGATTCGTCTAACTAATCTATATATAATATATATATATATATATATATATAGTATATATAATATATATATATATATATATATATATATTATAATGTCCCTGACATGGTAGTTCATTTATAAGACATTTAGTGGTTGTTATCGTGGGAAGCATACACTTACAATGCACATCCACATACTCGTAAGCCCACTATTCTGGCCACCTCGTTATTACGGCCGAATTAGCTAGTACTAGTATTACACTTTTTTTCTAATAGTTAGTAAATACTCCACCACCCCGACTATTCCAGCCACTAATTTGATTATACCCATATTTGACTAATTTGTATTGTGATGCTTTCCTATTGAACTCAGGGACGAAAGATCTCCGCGATTTCGCGGATTTCCGCGATTGTTTAAAATTATACCGATTACTGTTAACGTGCCAAGGAATCAAGGACAACAATTGCTTATTTCTAAATCCGTTCTTATGTGACTTTAAATGCTACTACTATACTAGAAAACCCAATCACAAAAGAGGTTAGCATGGTTGATAAATAATACAATCACAACAAGGATAGTTGAAACCTGACTTCCAGAATTTTTCCTGCGATTCCCTGACAGTGACAGTGCTAATCCCATTTGGGGGAGGGGGGGGGGGCTGCGTTTTCGTGGAAAATCTCAATCGGTGTAATAATCTCAACTTGATTTCCAAGTTTTTTTTACCGGAGACCACTTTCATCCCTGAGAACTGCTTAGCGGTTAATTTTCTGTATCCAAGAATACATAAATAAATACTGGTGCAGATTTGTAGCTAGGCACTCCGTCCTTCCGCAGTCCCTGTCAATGTGGACAGCAAATTCAGATATGTCGCGAAAGAAGTCTTAATTTCCAGGGTAAATTTGCATAATTATATATATGTGTGAGTACATAATGTTCAGTGAGAGTTCCATGGAGTACTCCTCCGCCTCCTAAACCACCTCACATTGCGTTATTTGTCTCTGTCAAATTAATGATGCACCCACATTCTTAGCCGGGATGGCCCAGGATGTGTGCTTCACCCTCCTTGTACGCACCAGAAGGGGACCCAGACACCGGGAGACCAGACGGGATAGCCGAATGAGTCAGAGCGTCCGTCTTCCATGTTGGTAGACCATGGAATCGTGGGTTCGAACCCTGGTCAAGTCAAACCAATGACTTAAGAATTGATACTTGTCGCTTTCTAGCCAGGCGCTCGACATTATTAGCATAGGGCAAGGACTGGTTGGCTCAGAGTCAGGATAATGTGACTGAATGGGATATCGGGTCATGGTGCTGGCAGCCTGGTCTCCCAGTGGGGAAGCACTATAAGGTCACCATGAGTGCGCACTGTCACAAGTCGGTACCCATCCTGATATGACCTTAGATGTTGATAGGACGAAAAAAACAACAATAAACAAACAAGCAGACACCGGGCGCGGTGGCCAAATCGGTAGAGCGCAGACCTCGCGTATGGGACATCGGGAGTTTGGTTGCCGGTCGAATCAAACCAATGACTTCTAAAATTTATACTTGTCGCTTCCGAGCCTGGCACTCGCTCGGCATTAATAGGATAGGGCAAGGACTGGCTAGCTCGGTTTCAGGATAATGTGACTGAGTTGGATATTGGGTCGTGGTTCTGGCAGCCTGATTTCCTAGTGGGGCAGCACTATAGTGCTCACTATAAAATTGCCATGAGTGCATACTGTCAGTGTCACATGTCGGTACCCATCCTAATATGACCTTTGTTGCCAGGATGTAAAACTCCAATAAACAGCCAAACCCCCCCCCCCCCCCCCCCCCCCCCCCCCCCCCCACCGGCATTGTCTAAGGAGATGTGTCACTCATGATCCGGGTCAGAACAGGAACTCTCTTATCAGTCAGAACAGGATAAATTCATTCAGAGACGCGATTTTATTGGGGGTGGCGCTCGTGTCGCCAGTGCACGTCATACCTCTGTCATATCTCTGGTTCCGGCATCTGGGAACCATCAGGATATGCCATCTGTCAGCGTCCATTAGCCGTCACGTGACGTCACGCGCCCGTAACGGTCACGTGTGTACTGGCAGCGGGAAGTATACTGTTAGTTGCTACTGACACCTGTAAGTGTAAGGCGTTTCGGCTTAAACTTAGTGTCTCTCAGAGGTAACAGTAAGGCATTTGCTAGACAACCTCGTTAATCGTCACACAAGCAGTAATAGCGGTGACTAGGAGCAGGGACAGGTCATGTGTTTACTGGGAGTTGGAAGTCCAGTGCTACCGTCACCTGTTACTGCTCGAAGGTGTTTTGTGTCAAACTCAAGCTTTCTCAAAAGTTAACTGAAAGGCGTTAGCTAGTCGCTATATGACCCTTCTAATTGTTGCATTGACTTGGAGTGAAGACAAGTCCACAATGGTCATGTGTTTACTGGCAGCGGATGTCCACTGTTATGAACACTTGCTGCTGCACTAAGGTCTTTTGGGTTAAACTCAAAGTTCCTTATAGGTAAGGCATTTGCTAGACACTAGATGCTAGACGACCCCTCTAGGCTCTAATCGTCACAAGAGCTATAATAGTGGTGACTTGGAGCAGGGACAAGTCCATAACGGTCGCATGTTTACTGGGAGCAGGAAGTCCACTGCTACTGACACATGCTGCTGCTCTAACTTCTAAGGTGTTTCGAGTCAAACTCAAGGTTTCTCAAAAGTTAACTGAAAGGCGTTAGCTAGACGCGATATGACTCTTCTAATTGTTGCAAAAGCAATAATAGCATTGACTTTGAGCGGGGACAAGTCCACAGTGGTCACGTGTTTACTGGGAGCGGATGTCCACTGTTACGAACACTTGCTGCTGCACTAAGGTGTTTCTGGTTAAACTCAGGGTTTCTCAGAGGTACCAGCACAGTGTTTGCTAGACTCCAGACTCCAGACTCCTCTAATCGTCGCAGGAGCAATAATACTAATAGCGGTGATTTGGAGCAGGGACAAAAAGCCCCTTTCCTGATCAGCAGACAGGTTGACCGGTGTGCGTTGATCATGCGCTTGGACAGTGCTCTGGATCTGTGGCGAGTGTGGCAGCGTAAGAACAAACTGCAATAACTGTTTAAGGAGTGCACAGGTTGGCTGCGGTTTAGAAGATTCTACACGGGTTATGCAGCTAGTTTTAAAGCTGCACATAGTCCGATGGAAGTATACAGTTTTCAAAACCAGAACCCTTATTGGTTGGTTTTGGGGGTTTTTTGTTTGGGTGGGGGGGGGGTGTGTTGTGTTTGGGTGTTGTGGGTTTGTTTGTTGGGGGTGTTTTGTTTTTAGATTTGATGGTGCTGTGCTACTTTAGCGTGCGGTATATTGCTAGCGTTTGGTCTACATCAACGAACGCTCACATCAGCAGCCTTAAATTGAAGGTTAGGGTTCGGTTAAAGAAAAAGAAGGTTTCTTTTACTTAAAGCTGCATAGTACGATGAAATCATCAAATTTTCAAAACCAAAAAAATTATCTAAATTTGATTCTACATATCTAGCTTAGATACTGATGCACTTATTAAGCATTTGTTGCCATACAGAAGGGAATAGTGCGGCAATTGAATAGATCATGTTACTGCAGAATGCTGTGGTGTCAGAGTTTTGGCAAGCCTGCCAAAATTAATTTTGCATGGTTGCACTTCAAATATCTAAAAAGTTAGCCACTTACATTAAAAGTTACTTCAAGCTAAAGTAAGAGACATTATAACAACCTAATGTATTTATCTCAGAAACTTTCTGAAACTCAAAACCATTGGACTATGCAACTTTAACGATGCTTCTAGAGCACAATGATTTTTATCATCGGCTATTGGATGTCAAACATATGGTCATTCTGACATATTTCTTTGGAGGAAACCCGCTGCCACCACATAGGCTACTCTTTACGATAAGTAGCAAGGGATCTTTTATATGCACTTTCCCACAGAAAGGACAACACATAGCACAGCCTTTGATGTACCAGTTGTGGACCACTGGTTGGAACGGAAAATAGCCCACACTGCAAATGTGTCCACTGAGCAGGATTGATGGGATGACCCAAACCTTCACAGCTGAACACTCAATTGCCTGAGCTACATCCCGCTCCATGGTTAAGGCCCTGTCACATTACGGCGTATGGCGGGAGCGTATTGAAAACCTACGTAGGTCCTGCGCGTGTGGCCTATGATGACATTTGGTGACCGTTTGGCTGGTTTTGAGCGTATGTGGAACCTATGAGGAGCGTACGAGGAGCGTGTGGGAGCGTGCTGTGACATTTGTTGACAGTTTTGATTGGCATGTGGAGCGTATGAGTAGCGTACGAGTAGCGTACGCATGGCGTATGCGTGTATGAGTAGCGTGCATACGCTGTGCATACGCTGTGCATACGCTAGGAGTACGCTCCCATACGTAACTCGTAGGTTATGCGTACGCTACATATGCTAGAAATACGCTAGAGATACGCCGGTGACACAAGTTGAGCGTATGAAAAACCTATGCCGGCGTACCCCTAGCGTACGAGGAGCATATGCCGGCGTATGAGGAGCGTATGTCGGCGTATGAGTAGCGTATGGGCCATACGCTCTCATAGGTCGAGATTTTTTGAGCATGCACAAAAAAATGTGGACGGACGGATTTATGAAAGCGTATGGCGGCGTATGCCTCATAAGCCGGCATCTGGCGGCATCTGGCGGTGTATGAGTAGCGTATGAGTAGCGTATACAGCGTATGCCGACGTATATGACGTAACGCGCCTACGCCGCCATACGCTCCCGCAAAAAACCCTAATGTGACAGCCCCTTTAGGGTTAAAGTGCAGGTAGACCACCCGCTAAAGTGGCACCGATTTGATTCTATATATCCAACTTGGATACTGGTGCGCTTATTAAGCATTTGTTGCCACATAGACGGGGATACTAACTCAATTTAATGGCTGGTTGGTGGTTGGAGTCTTGCATCCTGGCAATATCTAAGGTCATATCAGGATGGGTACCAACTTGTGACAGTGTGCACTCATGGCAACTTTATACTGGTGCCCAAATGGGAAATCAGGCTGCCCGCACCATGACCCGCTATCCCACTCAGTCACATTATCCTGACACTGAGCTAACCAGTCCTTGCTCTATCCTATTAATGCCGAGTGCCAGGCTAGGAAGCGACAACTATCAATTTTAAAGTCATTGGTTTGACCCGCCCGGGAACCAAACTCCCGATCTTCCGAACACGGATGTCCACGCTCTACCGATTAGGCCACTGCACCCAGTATCAATTTAATAGAACCTGTTACTGATAAACCTTATGGTGCCATAATTTTGATGAATCTGCCCAAATTAATTTGGATATATTTTTGCACTTCAAATATCTCCAAAGTTAGCCTCATAAAAAAAAAGTTACTTCAAACTAGCATAAAGTATATTATAATGATCAATATAATGTATTCATCTTTAAATTAACAAAACAAAATTTAAAGGCAGAAACTCAAAACCATCGGGCGGTGCAACTTTGATATAGACTGACCCACAGTGCGCATGCCCCAGTCTGCTGCGGCGTCCTGCGTTCCCGGATGTAGATGGCTACATCCGGCATGCTCCTGTAACTGAGCCCCGTCGCCATAGCGATCTGCGTGGCGGCTCCGATAGGGGGCGGCACTGACACGTGTCTGGCTGTCTGTCACTGTGTCAGGGTCACGTGGTACCTGGACAGACGCGGGTAAGTTACTTGGCATCCACTCGTCCCTTCTCGTGCCGACCACAGGAGCTGCTCACGGCTGTGTATAAATAAAAAATAGGTCTCACACTCATGATTATTCAAATTGTGTCCAGACGGGTATGGCCGAATGAGTTGAGCGTTTTGGGGAGTTTGTAGGATTCGAACTCATAGGTTCGAACCCTGGTCGAGTCAAACCAATGACTCTTCCAGCCTGGGGTTCGCCATTATTAGGACAGGGTAAGGACTCTTTGGCTCAGTGTTAGGATAATGTGACCAAGTGGGATATCGGGTCATGGTACCCATGACGGCGGCCTGATTTCCCAGTGGGCAGCACTATAAAGTCAACATGAGTGTGCACTATCACCAGTCGGTACCCTTCCTTAGATGTTGCTAGGATGTAAAGCAACAAACAAACAAAGATAATTATTAAAAATTGCATAGTCTGGGTGGTTTTGAGTTTTTGTAATTTTTCTGAGATGAATATATTAAATTAATTGTCACATTCTACCTCACTTTAGTTTGAAGTAACTTTTATTCTAAATGGCTAACCTTTCAGATATTTGAAGTGTAAACATGTCAAATTAATGTTGGTAAGCACGCCATAGGCATCTGCAGTAACAGGGTCTATTAAATTGATTGCCTTCAAAGTGGCAACAGATGCATTAATAAGTGCATTAGTATCTGAGTTAGATATGTAGAATCAAATCTAGGTGAGTGTTTTGTTTCATAGATAAACTTAAGCAATGCCAGACTGGTCATGACTCAATAGCAATCCTGCGTGGGGTAGTGTGTGTGTTTTTGTTTTAAAAAAAAAAAAGTTCCATTTTTCTTTTAAATGCCAAAACTAGTAGAGCACTCACATTCCTTACAGGAGGAAGTCATGGGTTGTTTGTTTTTGGGGAGTTTTCAGTCGCATTGGTGCGCTGAAGGCTGCACATCTGCAGCACTGAATGGGCACCGCTGAAAGCAGTCCCATGTGGTCGGGAGTTGGCTTCCGACGGGTAGTGATCAGAGGAATTGGGGAGGGGGGGGGGAGAGAACGGAAAAAGGCAGCCTAATGCCCGGTACACACCTAGCGTATACGATCGTTTTCCCGCACCCACCTAGCGTATACGACCTAAAACTGCCCCAAAATCGTGAGGTGTGCACTCCCCTAGCACACCTACCGATTGCGATTCCCGATTTTTAGGGCTAAAACGGTAGGTGTGCGCTAGGATTACGATTGCGATTCCCGATTCGAAAAATGAATCGGCCCGATTTCAGTTTTAAGCGGATCGGGAGTTTTAGTGCGCGAATCCTATACGCTATGTGTGTACCTGGCATAAGGAGCCCAACCACAGTTATGGGTTGCCTGCCTCTTCATGCCCTCACCCTTCCACTCCCCATCCTTCTCCCCTCCCTCATCCCCTCCCCTTTCTAATCCTCTGTTCCATGTCCCTCTCCCTCCCCATTTTCTCTCCCTCTCCCACCCATCACCTCCCATCACCTCTCCACCTTTCCCTCTCCTCTCCTCCCCTCCCCTCCCCTCCCCTCCACTCCCCTCCCCTCCCCCCCCTGCCCCCTGCCCCTCCCCTCCCTCCCCCTCCAGCAGATCCTTGGTCAGACACATCTTCACTCACAGCTCAGCCAGGAGTCTGAGCTGTGAACAAATATAGCCCACAACACTGTAGTACTAGTAGTGTGCGCTGATCTCTCAGGCAAGGTTTGTTTGTTTGTTGTTGTTTTACGTCCTAGCAACATCTAAGGTCATATCAGGACGGGGTAGGAGCCACATAGACAGGTAGGCGAAGGTAGGGTGGTTGCATCAGGGACCCTAGGTAGTGTAATGGTTAGCCATGGTATGGCAAGAAGTATAGGTTCGGATCCTGCAATGTTTAGTGCAATATTTATCATTTTCATCACCCCCTTACAATACTAATACTACAAGACCAATCGATGCCAAACAAAACAGAGCAGCATGTATTAACCCTTCTTTTCCTCCCACAGGTGAGTCAACCCGGACAGGATAGGATGTGTCGATACGTGTAGCAGACCATGACAGGTTATGTTGGAAGGTTGTGCATGAGTGATTCGTCAACCCGGACAGGACAGGATGTGGTGATATATGCAGCAGACCATGACAGATTATGTTGGAAGGTTGTGCATGAGTGATTAGTCAACCTGGACAGGGAAGGATGTGGTGACAGGTGCAGTGGACCATGGCAGGTTATGTTGGAAGGTTGTGCATGAGTGATTAGTCAACCTGGACAGGGCAGGATGTGGAGACAGGTGCAGTGGACCATGGCAGGTTATGTTAGAAGGTTGTGCATGAGTGATTAGTCAACCTGGACAGGGCAGGATGTGGAGACAGGTGCAGTGGACCGTGACAGGTTATGTTAGAAGGTTGTGCATGAGTGATTAGTCAACCCAGACAGGGCAGGATGTGGTGACAGATGCAGTGGTCTCTGACAGGTTATGTTGGAAGGTTGTGCATGAGTGACTTACAGCTCCACAGTGCAATGGACATTAAATTAGCTCAAACTTTAAGAGTGAGGTTTGTTGGGTAGTACTACTAGTAGGTGTATATATCTGCAGTGTGGCTACCTGTCACCCATCCATCTCGCGCATTTAACTGACAAGTTACGCTGAACCGTAGTGCACACCGTCAAACACGGTTATCATTTTAATCGATTAGGTTAGATGTAAGTAATTGACAATTAATAGCGACTTTGCAGTGCACTCAATTTGTTCACATTACATCCCGCCTCCGTGCACACGCGCACATACACGCACACATGCACGCACACATGCACGCACACGCCTATGCCCTAACACACACACACACACCCACAGCCACACACACACCCTATCAGTACCGCCACTCAAAACCACACCCACAACCATGCTCACACCCACACCCACACCCACACCAGTACCACTACCCACACCGATACCCACACCCACACCAGTACCACTACCCACACTCCTAGTCATACTTCATACCCATACCCGCCCATGGCCCTGTTGCCAACGACACCGGATCCCGCTTTGCTCTCTGGTCGAGGTACAGGACCGTGGGCCCCAAGAATGTATTGCCACCTGCTGGGCCACCGCCGCACCAAGCCACCACCGCACAAGATGCCACGAAGAGCCCCCGACCCCCCTACCAGTACCACCCCAAAAGCTGCAAGGACGAAGAAAGAAGAAAAACCCCCAAAAAACAAAACCACCAAAAACGAGCCGTCTTAACGGTGCTGTTTATCAATGCTGCAGTTCTGCAGCCAGTGAGCGCTAGGTCACAAACCCCCCAATAAACAAGCATACTCATACCCACACTCATGTCTCATACTCGCACTCATACCTCATAGTCATACTCATAGTCATACCCATAGCTGCCCCCATACCTTATACCCATACTCATATCCACACCAATACCCATACCCATACCTGCCCCCATACCAATATCCACACTAATACCCATACCCACACCATACCCACACTCATATCTCATACTCGCACTCATACCTCATAGTCATACCCATAGCTGCCCCCATACCTTATACCCATATCCACACCAATACCCATACCCACACCATACCTGCACCATATCTCATACTCGTACTCATACCTCATACCCATACCTGCACCCATACCCGTACCAACACCAACACCAACACCAACACCAACACCAACACCAACACCCCAGCAGCTGCTTCCAGACACCCCACTCACCCCAACCACCCCGTCATCCCCCCCTTCCCCCAGCCCTCACCTTACCACACCCACTACCCCAACCCTTCTCTCCTCCCACCACTACTATCCCCATACACCCATCCTAACCTCTTCACCATCCTTACCGTTACCCCCAACCCCTTCCGCTACCCCCACACCTCACCACCCCCGCCCCTTCCGAACCCTAACAACCCTCACCCAGTCCAGAACCTTACTCCACCCCTAAACCTCCCCTCCCCTGCCCTCCCCTGCCCTGCCACCCCTCCCTTGCCCCCCCCCCCTCCCCCCCCTCCTCTCCCCTCCGCCCCCTCCCCTCCCCTCCCCTCCCCCCCCCCCCCCTCCCTCCCCTCTCCTCCCCTCCCCCCGCTCCCCCTCCCCTCCCCTCTCCTCTCCTCTCTCCTCTCCTCTCCTCTCCTCTCCCTCCTCTCCTCTCCTCTCCTCTCCCCCTCGCCCCTTCCCCTCCCCCATTCCCCTCCCCCCTCCCCCTCCCTCCCCCTCCCCTCCCCTCCCCTCCCCCCCCTCCCATCCGCCTCCCCTCCCCTCCCTCCCCCCCTCCCCCTCCCCACCTCCTCCCTTCCCCACCTCCACCCCCACCATACCCCTACTACCCCTCCCTCTATAGACGCCCCCACTTCATTCTCTTACATATCCCCCCTCCCCCCTCTCATCCCCACACCCCTTTCCATACCCCACTATGCCCACTCCACTTCGTTCTCCTCCTCTCCTCCCCCCTGCTCCACCCTCCCCTCCCCCATCTCCTTCCCCTTTTCTCCTCCCTCCCTTTCCCCTTTTTCCCCCTCCCCCTTCCCCCTCATCTCCGTCTCCATCTCCTCCCCACCTCCCGCTCCCCATCTCCCTCGTCCACCTCACTCTCCATCTCCTTCCCCCTATCCCCCTCCCCCCTCCTCCCCGCCTCCTCCAATCTCCTCTCCCTCCTCCCCCCCACCCCTCCTCCATCTCCCCCCCCTACCCTCTTTACCCGTCTCCTTCGTCTCGCCCCCCCCCCCCTCTCCCTCCCCCCCTCCCCCTCCCTCTCCCTTTCCCCCACCCATCCCCCACGTGGCGGAGTGTCCCTGTGAGATTGGTGTATATTTCACACCCCGTGAACACTGACCTGCTGGCCCCGGTACCCAGCTCCCGCCGCCCGGAATGTGCATAATGCAAGTTGGCTCCCCCTACCCCCCCTATTTCCCCCTCCCTCCTCCTCTACCCCCCTCCCCACCCCTCTACCTCCTGTACCCCCGTACCCCCCTCTATCATCCTCCCCCTCTACCCCCTCCCACCCCCCCGTCACCTCTACCCATGTACCCCCCCTTTGCCCTGCCCTTCCCCATCTCCCCCCCCCTCCCTGCCTCTCCACCCCCTCGCTCCCCCATTCTCTACACCCCTCTACCCAATCTCTACACCCACCCTTTACCCTCATGCCTTTGCCTTCGCTTGACGGGTCGCTCTAATAGTCAGTTAACGGACCTTCTGTGCAAAACAAAAAAACTAAATTCACACACAAGTCAACCACAGGGAGTAAATGCCACACCAACTTCACTCCTTAAACCCCATAACCTCTCTAACCTCTCTAACCACAGGGTGTAAATACCACACCAACTTGACTCATCAAACCAACTACCCTCTCTGCCATCTCGACCCTCTCTAACCTCTCTAACCACATGGAGTAAATACCACACCAACTTGACTCCTTAGACCCCATACCCTCTCTAACCTCTCTACCCTCGCTAACCTCCCTTACCTCTTTAACCTATCTATTCTCTAACCTCTCTAAAGTCTAACATCCCTACTATCTAACCTATATACCCTCTCAGGCCTCTCTACTCTCTAACCTTTCTATGCTCTAACCTCTGTAACCTCCTTTTCCATATTAACCTCTAACCTCGCTAACTTCTCTAACCTATCTAACCTCTAATCTCTACCCATCTCTACACTCTCTAGCCTTTCTAACCTCTCTAATCTCTCTAACCTCACCAAGCTCCTCTAGCTTCTCTAACCTCCCTAAGCTCTCTACTGTCCTTAACCTCTCTAACTTCTCTCTAATCTCCAAAGTCTTGCTCCGCACACTTCCATTTGGCAACGTTGGCTTCCGTTCATGCGCACTCGGGAATGTTGGTCGAATAGTTATTGACACCTACCACCACCACCACCTCCACCACCCCTACCACCCACCACCACCACCACCCTTACCACCCACCATCACCACTACCAGTAGTAAGTACCACCACTACCACCACCACCTCCACCACCACCTCCACCACCACCACCACCACCACCCTTACCACCCACCACCACCACTACCAGTAGTACCACCACTACCACCACCACCATCACCACCACCCTTACCACCCACCACCACCACCTCCACCACCACCCTTAGCACCCACCACCACCACCACCCTTACCACCCACCACCACTACCAGTAGTACCACCACTACCACCACCATCTCCGCCACCACCACTGCTACCCTGACGACCCACCACCCACCACCACTACCACCACCACCGCCACCCTTACCACCCACCACCACTACCATCACCACCGCCACCCTTACCACCCACCAACCACTACCACCACCACCGCCACCCTTACCACCCACCACCACCCTTACCACCCACCACCCTTACCACTTACCACCCACCACTGGCACCACCACCCTTACCACCCACCACCACCACCCTTACCACCCACCACCACCACCCACCACCACTGCCTACCACCACCACCCACCACCACCATCCACCACCACCCACCACCACCCACCACCCACCACCACCACCCACCACCCACCACCCACCACCACCACCCACCACCACCCATCCCCACCCACCACCACCACCACCACCCTTACCACCCACCAACACCACCCTTACCACCCATCACCACCACCCTTACCCCCACCACCATCACCACCTTAACCACCCACCGCCACCACCCTTACCCCCACCACCACCACCACCCACCACCACCACCACCACTCTTACCACCACCACCCACCAGCACCGCCTGCGGCCCCCTCACGGGTCACGTGGTGGGGTCACGTGAGCCCGGCGGTGTCGTATGGTGGCATGTAGTAGTAATGAGGAATTGTTAAGGGTTGTTGTTGTTTTAAACAGAAGGCTGCAATGTGGGTTGGTTATACAGATTTATGCCCCCACCCCCCCGCCGGGCACCTCCAACCTTGTTTTGAATGAGGCATTGTGTCACCTAAAAACCCTCCCTAAACACCCCCCCCCCCCCATCGCCTCGCCGCCCATTCCAGTTTTGTACAACTACAACTTCAAGTTGCAGAGGCCTAACCCAGTGGTTTTGATTTTCTGCCATGTTTCTTTAAAAAAATATACATATTAAAATTTGTGTGTGGATATATACCGCAATTTATATATTCATTTTGAATAATCATAATAATAATCATAATAATACGGATGTAGTTTTAAAAATTCACTCGCACTTAAACCTCAAGCAAATAAAACGGTATACAAATTTAATACCCCGTTACACTACGACGTAGCACACTAACGTGAGGCGACGTAGATGAATTTTGATCATTACGTTGAGGCACGTTGGGTTACGGTACTGGTACGTTAGGCCTACTTTGTGTTACACAGACACTCGGCAAGGTTTTGGACATACCCAAAACTTTTGACGTACAACAACTTAAGACAATGTGTGGCTTATACGTTAGCAAACACTATGTATATGTTAGACATACATCGAGTAAGCTAGGCATACGTTACACGTACGTTATAAATATGTTGAAGTAAGTCAGGCGTAAGTCAAGCCGGTAGAAATGTACAATCCGTGTGTTGACAACGTATTGAAAACATGGATAACATAGTCTAACGTATATCTAATGTACGTTTGGCATTTCTCCACCGTGTTTTGATGTATTTAACATATAAGGCATACTTCTGGCAATCGAATAACATATATAATGTTCACCGGCGTTCTGCGAGCGTTCCGTGAGCATTTAAAAAAATGTTCTCATGCATTGACATGCGTTAGCACTATGTTGGATCGACATTTCGCCTACGTCCAAGGTGGCCCTGAAATTCAACGTATATCTCGACGTAAATAAGTCATTTTTACATTGCACACTTGCTGGCCTGTTATGTCGTAGTGTGACAGGGGTTTAATTGAAACCGGAAGTGATTTATCTTTTAAGATATTTTCAGTGAAAACTCCACATTGAGACCAATGTATCGGGAGGGGGGGTACAGTCAAATGAAACAAATCACAGTTTGTACATTGGATGAACAATTGTTCGCACATGGCATGGATTCGCTGGTCAAATAGTTATTGGTTCCCTGAAGACAGGTACTATTACCATATAAGAAGGAGGGATACACTTTCTTGCGGGTTCTTCGATTATATCCCATGGCATTCAGAGTTTTCGTGAGATTCAGTCGGGCAGTAGTAGTACTCTTTTCTTCCCCCAGGGGGACGGGGGCCGGCGGTGCGAACTATGACTCTGGAAAAGTCCCTCAATTCTACAGATTTTTAACCAGCAAATCGCTGGTAATATGAGAATTCATGAACTGGCCACTTTGTAATTTATTTTATTTTTTATTTATTTATTTAATTAAAAAAAAAAAAAAAAAACGCGATGGAAGTATCAAAATCTATGAACTGAGCCATAGTTTAAAAATAAAGGGGAGGGATCTGCCGGGTTAAAACTAAATCTGTATGAGATGATTTCTTGTTTTTGTTTATTCTGATTTTGTAGCAGACACTGAGTGCATGGATACACCATGCGACATTGGGTATTGAGTGCTGTTGATCCGTTGTCCACTTTTTCCCACAATGCCATGCGGCTGGAAACGAGAGCCATGTCCATCAGTTTCCGGAATCAAAACCGGAAATGATACGACCCCACAAGGGTTTTGTTTAGTTTGTTTGGGTTTTATGTCCTAGCAATATCTAAGTTCATATCAGGATGGGTACCAACTTGTGACAATGTGAATTCATGGCGACTTTATTGTGCTGACTCACTGGGAGACCAGGCCACCAGCACCATGACCTGATATCCCACTGTCACATTATCCTCATACTGTGATAACCAGAACTTGTCCTATCCTATTAATGTCGAGCGAAAGGCTAGATAACGACAACACTCATGATGCACATACAATACATTGTATTCTTACATTTATTGCTGTTGTCATGAATACTTAGTAGTGTATTCTCACCTTAAAATTTCACAAATCGATAGCTTTTGAACTTTTGCCATATTTCTTAATAAAATATATCAGGTTGATTGTTATAATACACTTTTTTTTTATAGTTTGAAGTGACTTTTATTTTAATGATTCAACTTTGGATATATTTATATTGAAAATATGTCGGTGTGCACATCAAAATGGTGGACGTGAGCTTTGTTTCCCTGCTTTCGAGGATTGGTTGTTGGAGTCTTACATCCTGGCAACATGTAAGGTTATAACCAGACGGGGGGGGGGGGGGTTGAGGAGGGATTAATTGGGATTAGGGCTGGAATACTCGTTTAATAATCGAAGCAGTATCTAATTCGGATATGCAGGATCAAATTTAGTTAAGTATTGTGGTTTAGACAAATGTGATGCTTTGATCGGATTATGCTGCTTTAAGAACAACAAAAGAAGATACTTGGCATTTGGGGTTTTGGGATGGGGCGTTGCTAGGGAAACGAACCTCTCCTGCAGCCTATAGATGGCGTGCATGATAAGGAAGCCACGAGGGGAAATCTGGGCAGCTTTGTTTGAAAGGTGAAGGACAAAATCAATGTGCTTCAATGTTACCCTGGTGTGTGTGTGTGTGTGTGTGGAAGTGTGTGTTTGGAAGGTGGGAGGGTAACGAGGTGCAGAGGGTGTGTGTCTGCGTTTGTGTGTGTGTGTGTTTGGAGGGTGTGAGGGTAACGAGGTGCAAAAGGTGTGTGTGTGTGTTTGTGTGTGTGTTTGGAGGGTTTTTGGAGGGGTGGAGGGTAACGAGGTGCAGAGGGTGTGTGTTTGGAGGGTGGGAGGGTTAACGAGGTGCAGAGGGTGTGTGTTTGGAGGGTGGGAGGGTAACGAGGTGCAGAGGGTTTGTGTTTGTGTGTGTGTGTTTGTGTGTGTGTTTGGAGGGTGGGGGGTAACGAGGTGCAGGAGGTGTGTGTGTTTGTGTGTGTGTTTTGGAGGGTGGGAGGGTAACGAGGTGCAGAGGGTGTGTGTTTGTGTGTTTGTGTGTTTGTGTGTGTTTGGAGGGTGGGAGGGTAACGAGGTGCAGAGGGTGTGTGTTTGTGTGTGTGTTTGGAGGGTGGGAGGGTAACGAGGTGCAGAGGGTGTGTTTGTGTGTGTGTGTTTGTGTGTGTGTTTGGAGGGTGGGAGGGTAACGAGGTGCAGAGGGTGTGTGTTTGTGTGTGTGTTTGGAGGGTGGGAGGATAACAAGGTGTGGACGGTGTGTGTTGTGTGTGTGTTGTGTGTGTGTGTTGTGTGTGTGTGGTGTTTGGAGGGTGGGAGGGTATAACGAGGTGCAGGGGGTGTGTGTTTGTGTGTGTGTTTGGAGGGTGGGAGGGTAACAAGGTACAGAGGGCGTGTCTGTGTTGGTGTGTGTGTATTTGGAGGGTGGGAGGGTACCGAGGTGCAGAGGATGTGTGTCTGTGTTTGTCTGTGTGTGTTTGCGTGTGTGTTTGTATGTGTGTTTGGAGGGTGGGAGGGTAATGAGGTACAGAGGCGTGTGTGTGTCTGTTGTGTATTTGGAGCGTGGGAGGGTAACGAGGTGCAGAGGGTGTGTGTCTATGTGTTTGGGTGTGTGTTTGTGCGTGTGTGTTTGGATATATGTATTTGTGCGTGTGTGTGTTTGCATGTGTGTGCATGTAAGTTTATAGGTGTGTGTATTGGTGTGTTAGTGTGTATAAGTTATATTTACCATACCACTTCAATTTAGCTGTACCCAGCCAGTCTTCTGGCTTCATTTCACTAAGCGGTAATTTTCTGGGTGAGTGGGTCTTTACATTCTAGCAACATCGGTCTGCTTCGGGATTGTGGCAGTGTCACCCATGCGACTTTATATTAATAGTGCTGCCGTACTGTGATACTGTATTGTCAGTGCCCATGATGTGATACCCCACTCAGTCACATTATCTGCACATTGAGCCAACCATGCCTAGTATAGACAGACCCCTTTCAATGTTTATAAACATTGTGTATGCACGCGAAGCTTGGCTGCAGAACGAAGGCACACTGCCATTGAGTTTGCCGATATGCGCAGTGCAAAAACGTCAGTTTTATTCAAAATTAATAGAAATGCATAACCCTAACCTTATAAATTTAGTATAATCTGTTTCTTAAACATGTTTTCTATATGTGTTCCAAGCGCTTTGTGTCTAGGTCGTGTGGTTTTAGAGATATTTACCTTTTTCTGTATGAAGATTGCTCACGGCCATTGACAATGCATTGAGTTTGCCGATACGCACAGTGCAAAACGTCTATTTTATTCAAAATTAATAGAAATGCAGAAACCTAACCATATCAATTTAATATAATCTGTTTTCTATATGTGTTCCAAGCGGTTTGTGTCTAACGGTGTGGTCTTTTCACCTTTTCTCTATGAAGATTGCTCATAGCCACTGAGTTTGCAGTGTGACAGTGTGTCATCCTGCAACCAAACAGCGCGCGCACTGACCTAGATACCCGTGCTGACGTCATATGAAATAGGTATATTATCCTAGTATTCTGAGTACCGGGTAAGGTCGCACCAAGTCTGTATATAATTAGCTGGGCGAATTAAAGCATCCATTAAAAAAGAAAAAAACACTCATCTAGATTTGAACCTACACATCTAACTTAGATACCAGGGCCCGTATGCATGGAGCAGTGTTAGCGGCGTGTGGTGTTAAGCCTCTAACACCGGGTAGCTATCACCGTTTATCGGCGGCGTCGAGAACTATGTCAAGCAGTATGCATGGGCACCTAAACGGTGAGTGTTAGCTAAACGTGAATGTATTTATAGATTTGGGAAAGTCCTCGATTCGACAATATGAATAACGCCGCCAATGCTGCGGCTGCATTAATATCGGTTCGAATTTAGGGTTAAATTCATAAAATGTCACTTATTGCGTATGTAATTCTGTTAAATATGACAGCATTGAATAGATTGAGACCCACACACGCACACTAACCGACGTGGTAACAGTATGTATATCGAGGTCTATGTGGCGGCGGCGGCGATTTGCTTACTTTAAATTCGTCGATTCGACAATATTAATATCACCGCCAATGCGGCGGTAGCGTTAATATCGCTTCGTTTTTAGGGTTAATTTGATTAAATTTCACTTATTGCGTATTTAATTCTGTTAAATATGATAGCATTGATTAGATTTGGGCTTCATCCTGACACTAACCTAACACTAACACCGCTGTAAACCTGCTATGAGCAGAGTTAGAATTTCCGAGTTTAAACGCGCAGTGTTAGGCCTAACACTGCTGCATGCATACCAACTTTTCGGCACTAAACCAGAAATCCCGCCCTAACACGGTTTGGCTCACTAACCCCGCTCCATGCATACGGGCCCAGTGCACTTATTATTAGCTATATGTTGTTACATAGAAGGGCATACTATGCTAATTTAATAAAACGTGTTACTGTTGAAGCCTATGTGGGGTCAGGGTTTCGCCAAGCAAGTTAATTTAGCTGTTTATTGTTCAAATATCTCCAAAGTTAGTCATCTGACAACAAAGTTATTTCAAACCTAAGTTGGGAAGATAGAGTATAACCATCAACCTACTATATTTATCTTTTTCTAAATAAAAGAATCCCCCCCTCTGCATAGGAATAAAGTTCACTAGTATCTAAGTATAGCAAGAAATGCTTAATAGGTACACTGGTGTTTAATTTGGATATGTATATTTGTATATTTATATATATGTATATATATATATATAATATACAGTAAAACCTCTGTAAATCGACAGATGTTGGGACTGACTGTAAGTGGTTTATTTAGGGAGGTGCGGGTCGGTTTAGGGAGCTAGAATATGGTTACAATGGTATTGTTGGGACCCAAATAAAGCGATCGATATAGGGGAGTGGTCGATATGTGGAGGTGGTCGGTTAGAGAGGTTTTACTGTACTTCATATACCTGTCAGCAGACGACATTTGGTATCCACACTCAGAGGACATTAACTCTCCACGTTACATTTATATCATGAAAAGCAGACGAGAACATATATGCTGAGATATCTCATAACAAACAAACAAACGAACACAAACCGCCATTTACTGCGCTGGTACACCCGGTGCACCTTGGGAAGAGTGTCGTAAAGTCCGAATGTCGCCGGGAACAAAACTCGGACGTCGGGGGAGAACCGAGGGGGTGGAGGGGGGTGGGGGTGGGGGGTGGTGAGTAGATGCCATTGACACAACGATACATCAGCTATAAATATCACCTCCTAATATTCATAAATTAACTAGAGGGAGACAAACTTTTTAACAAGTGTTAAATTTTGCGTAGTAATTAGGCGCAACATGTCTCCAGTTTATGCCTAATACATTGATGACGTAATATTGATGGTGTTTTGTTGGGTCTGTGCTGGATCGTTAGTAAAACGGGACCAGCCCAACTAGACCGCTGTGTGTCGGGGGATGGGGTTGGGGGGTTGGGGGGGGGGGTGGCACCATGGGAGGAGTGAGGGGGGCTAGAACAAATTGGTCGGTCACCCCGAGGGACTGTGCTGTCAACCCGACCCACCCTCCGCCCCCTCGCCCCCAAGCAGCCCCCCCCCCCCTACCTCTGAGAAGCTCCGAGCACCATCCGAGCACATCCAAAGGGGCTTCCGAGCAGTTCCGAGTCCCTCCCAACCACCTCAGTAGTTTAGAGCATCTCCGAGCTGTTCCCGAGCACTTCCTGAGCACTCCCCGAGCAGCTCCGAGCAGTTCCTGAAGGTTCTCCGAGCAGTTCCCCAGCACTTCCTGAGTACCCTCCAAGCAGATCCAGAGGATCTCCGAGCAGTTCCCGAGCACTTCCTGAGTACTCCCCGAGCAGTTCCCCAGCATATCCGAGCAGTTCCCCAGCACTTCCTGAGTACCCTCCAAGCAGATCCAGAGCAGCTCCGAGCACTTCCTGAGCATCTCCGAGCAGTTCCCGAGCACTCCCCGAACAGTTTTCACGAGCAGCTCCTGGGCAACTCGGAACACCTGGACAAGTATAAATTGTGAAGTCATTGGTTTGACTCAACTAGGCTTTGAACCTGAGGATTCGAATCCCGTGACCTACCAAAGCGGTAGATGGGCACGCAACTCATTCGGCCACCATGTCTGGGGTGGAGAATGAGGGCATTATTTGGTTTGTTGGGGAAGGAGGGCATTCTGGGTAATGTGTGGGGAAGGAGGATATTATGAGTAATGTGTGGGGAAGCAGGGCATTATGGGTAATGTGTCAGGAAGCAGGGCAATATGGGTAATGTGTGGGGAAGCAGGGCGTTATGGGTAATGTGTGGGGAAGCAGGGCATTATGGGTAATGTGTGGGGAAGCAGAGCATCATGGGTAATGAGTGGGGAAGCAGGGCAGTATGTGCAATGTGTGGGGAAGCAGGGCATTATGGGTAATGTGTCAGGAAGCAGGGCATTATGGGTAATGTGTGGGGAAGCAGGGCATTATGGGTAATGTGTGGGGAAGCAGGGCATTATGGGTAATGTGTGGGGAAGCAGAGCATCATGAGTAATGTGTGGGGAAGCAGGGCATTATGGGTAATGTCTGGAGAAGGAGGGCGTTTGAAATCTTCTCACCCACGACCCCCCTTTCAGCCCTCCCCCCTCTCCACATGACCACCGTCCTGCCCCACGTGACTCCAGAGTCGACCCCCAGCACCCGCCAGCCGTCTTCATTGTGTCGAGCCCTCCGGGTGGTTTGGGGCGCCCAGTGTAAACTGAGTTAACAGTCGACCTAAATGAACACAGCACGCTACCTTTAATATCCTGGTGGTGGGACATGTTTATTAACTTGCCTCTTCCCCCCCCCCTCCCCCCCCCCCCCGCTTCCATGTATTTGTAATTTGTGTGTCAAGTGCATGCGCACCCCCTCCTCGTGATCACGTAGGTAGTCACGTGTTGCTGCATGCAGTGATGCAGGTGGGTCACTCTCCTGAAAACTGGCCAGAAGTGTCACATGGAGAGGTAAAATATAATATTAACATTTTTAGCATTTTCTGCAGATCCTCTATTCTCAACTGTCTTCTGGTTACAGAAAGAGAGGGCGCCCTCCTCTCTGGTTCAAGGATACCATCAAGAGAAACCTGAAGCTGAGAGATATTAAGACCGACTCATGGACATCACTCTCACAGCAGAGAGCTAAATGGAGAGCGGCAGTCAATTAATGAAAGCGGTCTTTGTCGCATCGCGACCGACAGCATGATCGTGATGATGATGATATATAATATACGTACCGACAGACAGATGAATGTATGGGCATAGACCAAACGAAATGGCTGAATTGGTCAGAGCACTGAGTTTCCATCCAGACGGTCGTCAGTTTGAATGTTGGCAGAGTCAAACAAATTACATACAAAGTTGATACTTATCGTTACCTAGCCTGGCGCTTTGCAGTAATAGGATAGGACATTGATTGGTTTGCTCAGTATCCAGTATAATGTGGCTGAGTGGGATATCAGGTCATGGTGCCAGTGGCCTGGACTCTCTGTGGGGAAGCACTATAAAGTCATCATGAGTGTGTACTGCCACAAGTCGTTGCTCGTCCTGGTGTTACTTTAGATGTTGGTAGGATGTAAAACCCCAGAAACACAACACACTTATGTCTGATGAAAGCACACAAAGAGGAGGAAGGAAAGAGGAAGAAAAGGAAGGAGAGGAAGGAGAACGAGGAGGATGAGGCTGATCGCCGGTCACACACGCCCCCTACACGCCCATCGCAGCATTACGAGCTGTTGCAGTGTTGTGGCGCAGAGCATGCTGGGAACACAATCTGGGCGCACAGATTAAGGCCTCCTGGTCACGTGATGGTGGGGGAGTTGCTCCCCACACGGCTCTAATAGAACCCGCCCAGCCACACCCACACTCTGGGTCAGGGGGCCGCTTCATCAGCAGTTTGTCGCTTCATCAGCAGTTTGAGACTTCACCAACAGTTTGTCACTTCACTAACAGTTTGTTGCTTCATCAGCAGTTTGACACTTAATCAGCAGTTTGTTGCTTCACTAGCAGTTTGTAATTTCATCAGCGGTTTGTTGCTTCACTAGCAGTTTGTCACTTCATCAGCGGTTTGTCACTTCATCAGCAGTTTGTCACTTCATCAGTGGTTTGTAACTTCATCAGCAGTTTGTCACTTCACCAACAGCGACACTTCACCAACAGATTGTCGCTTCATCAGTAGTTTGTCACTTCATCAACGGTTTGTCACTTCATCAGCAGTTTTCGCTTAACCAGCAGTGTGTCACTTCATCAGCAGTTTGTCACTTCATCAGAGCTTTGTTACTTCATCAGCAGTTTGTCACTTCATCAGCGGTTTCTCGCTTCATCAGCAGTTTTTCGATCATCTCAGTTTGTCTCTTCACCAACAGTGACACTTCACCAACAGTTTGTTGCTTCGTCAGTAGTTTGTTACTTCATCAGCAGTTTGTCGCTTCATCACCAGTTTTCGCTTCACCAGCAGTTTGTCACTTCATCAGCAGTGTGTCGCTTCAACAGCAGTTTGTCGCTTCACCAGCAGTTTGTCACTTCATCAGCAGTGTGTCGCTTCACCAGCAGTTTGTCGCTTCACCAGCAGTTTGTCACTTTATCAGCAGTTTGTCGCTTCACCAGCAGTTTGTCGCTTCACCAGCAGTTTGTCACTTTATCAGCAGTTTGTCGCTTCACCAGCAGTTTGTCACTTTATCAGCGGTTTGTCACTTCATCAGCAGTTTGTTGCTTCACCAGCAGTTTGTCGCTTCACCAGCAGTTTGTCACTTTATCAGCGGTTTGTCACTTCATCAGCAGTTTGTCGCTTCACCAGCAGTTTGTCAGTTCATCAGCAGTTTGTCGCTTCACAAGCAGTTTGTCGCTTCATCAACAGTGTGTCATTTCATCTGCACTTTGTCACTTCATCTGCAGTTTGTCGCTTCATCTGCAGTTTGTCGCTTCATCAGCAGTTTGGCGTTTCACCAGCAGTTTGTTGCTTCATCAGCAGTTTCTCACTTCATCAGCAAGCCGTCACTTCATCATGATTGTAAATTTCACTCAACTTTTGCAGCGAACTTGCAGTTGACATTACTAATTTGTTTACTCATTCATGCACTGACTCAGTCACTCACTCACTCACTCACTCACTCACTCACTCACTCACTCACTCACTGAATCTCTTCCTGATATTAAAGCTGCGTAGTCGGATGAAAACATCACATTTTCTAAACAAAAGCAATGATCTATATTGTATCCTACCTATACAATTTAGACACTGGTACACTTATTAAACATTTCTTGCTGCACTTAATCAATTTAATAGAACCTGTTACTGTTGAAGCCCATGTCGAGTTTTAATGTGCTTGACAAAATTATATTTGTTTGCTTGCACTTCAAAAATCTCAAAAGTTAGTCATTTAAAGTAAAGGTTACTTCAAACTAGACTAATGTAAATTATAGCAATTGCCCTAATATAATCATCTTGAAAAGTAACAGAAACTCAAAACCATCGGACTATGCATCTTTAACTTAGTTGTTTCCAGGGCGTAAAACTCTCAAGATGCTAATCCAATCGTCAAATTAACCGTCCTATTATCCTAATAATGCCGAGCGCCAGGCTAGGTAGTGACAAGTATAAATTTGATAAGTCATTGGTTTGACTCGGCTGGGATTCGCCCTCCCGACCGTCGACTCGGCTGCGATTCAAATCGACCTTCCACATGAGAAGCCTATAATGTTGGGCCCGAATTGTTTGTCTCCGCGTTCTTTGTCTACCAGACATGCACTCTTTGAAAAATAGGTAAATAATAATTTTGTATTGGTTCTCAAAATTCTCCATTACAGTTGTATAGTTTGATGCATTTGATTTTCTGCCATTTTTAAAAAGATAAATGTCTTACATTTACATTGATATATAATTATCATTTAGTCTTTCGAAGTAGCTTTTATTATGCATGAATGGCATTGAAGATATTTCAAGCGAAAACATGTCAAGTATATTTCAGCGCGCATATTGAAATGCTGGACTTACAAAATTGATACTTGTCGCTTCCTAGCTTGGCGCTCAGTATTAATATGATAGGGCAAGGACTGGTTAGCATAGTGTCAGGATCATGTGACTGAGTGGAATATCGGGTCATACATCCCAATCGGCTTCCTCACTCCACTCCCCCATTTCCTATTCTCTCTATTCACACGAGTGTCACACACACTCACACATATTCACACACACATTCACACACACAGACACACTCGCCATCCACACAACCCTTTTCTCAACCTAAGGGAAACTAACTGACTGTCTGACCTCCCCCGCTCCCCCACACCACACGCCGGTCGCGCCTCCTCAGGCGGTGAATTAATCGCTGCCGTCTGATTGGTCATTCAGCCGGCGTCTCCCGGCATTCCACTTCCGGTGCCGGTCTCACCTGACGCGCGTCGCGTCAGGGGCGCGTCGGGCCGATTATTTCGGTCTTAACGATCAAAGCACAAAAATAAAGCGGGCGGGGCGGCGTCTGACCCGACTCAGAACGAGGCTACGAGTGTGCCTTAATGGTGACCAGGTAGTCGGGTAATGTCGCCTTGGAGACGCGAATGTTTCCATGGAGACGGGCGCGTGTGAGGCGAGTTTTGAGAAGGCGGTGCCGAGCTGGGCAGGCCCTTGTTTCTTTTTGCGTTTTAAAAAAAAATGCCCGACGTACACTATGCGATTTCCGATTTGCCTCGGCTCCATTGATTGTCTGCCTCAACTTTTGTTTGTTTGTTTGTTGTTTTTCATCTAAGGTCTTATCAGGACGGGTGCTGACTTGTGACAGTGTGCGCTCATGGTGGCTTCATAGTGCTGCCCCACTGGGAGATTCGGGCGCCAACACCATGACTCGTGCTCCCACTTAATTACATTATCCTGATACTGAACTAACCAGTCCCTGCTGATTCCCATTAATGCCAAATACCAGGCTAGGTAGCGACAAGTGTCAATTTTGTAAGTCATTGGTTCGACTTCGCTCGGCTTTGAATCCCCGACCTTCCTTCCTTCCACATGAGAAGCCGGTGTAGTACATTCAAAACACTACCCCACAACAACACTACGGTAGTGTTTTCAACTTAGTTAAAGGTAGGTTCAAAACACTACCGTGGCCAAGCTCAAAACACCATCCCTAAGGTCAAAACACTCCCTTTAAGTTCAAAACACTACTCTCATGGTGCTGGCAGCCTGGTATCCCAGTGGGGCAGCACTATAAAGTCACCATGACTGTGCACTGTCACAAGTCAGTACCTTTTCTGAGATGACCATAAATGGTGCTAGGACGTAAAACAACAAACAAACAATCAAACACCGCAGCACCACCAGCATAGTCTAATACGTGGTGCAGTTCCCACAGCACCATCAGCGTATACTAATACGTTGGGCAGACGCCGCAGTGCTATCAGCATATACTACTAGTTGTGTGTCTTGATATGACCTTAGATGTTCCCTGGACGTAAAACTCCCAATAACCAAACTAGGTTACATTTTGCGACATTACACTTACAGCCCCCACTGCCGTGTTATGACAGTGTTTTGAACTTGGGTAGTGTTTTGGACGTACATAGGGGTAGTGTTTTGAACTTAACAGTAGTGTGTTGAAAACACTACCCGTAGTGTTTTCGACGGGGTAGTGTTTTGAATGTCCTACACCGGCACTCTAATCTTACCGATTCAGCCACCAACACTCTAATCTTACCGATTCAGTCACCAACACTCTAATCTTACCGATTCAGTCACCAACACTCTAATCTTACCGATTCAGTCACCAACACGCTAGTCTTACCGATTCAGTCACCAGCACTCTAGTCTTACCGATTCAGCCACCAGCACTCTAGTCTTACCGATTCAACCACCAGCACTCTAGTCTTACCGATTCAGTCACCAACACTCTAATCTTACCGATTCAGTTACCAACACTCTAATCTTACCGATTCAACCACCAGCACTCTAGTCTTAACGATTCAGCCACCAGCACTCTAATCTTACCGATTCAGTCACCAACACTCTAATCTTACCGATTCAGCCACCAGCACTCTAGTCTTACCGATTCAGTTACCAACACTCTAATCTTACCGATTCAGCCACCAGCACTCTAATCTTACCGATTCAGTCACCAGCACTCTAATCTTACCGATTCACTCATCAACACTCTAATCTTACCGATTCAGCCACCAGCACTCTAGTCTTACCGATTCAGCCACCAGCACTCTAGTCTTACCGATTCAGCCACCAGCACTCTAATCTTACCGATTCAGTCACCAGCACTCTAATCTTACCGATTCAGTCACCAACACTCTAGTCTTACCGATTCAGTCACCAGCACTCTAGTCTTACCGATTCACTCACCAACACTCTAATCTTACCGATTCAGTCACCAACACTCTAATCTTACCGATTCAGTCACCAGCACTCTAGTCTTACCGATTCACTCACCAACACTCTAATCTTACCGATTCAGCCACCAGCACTCTAATCTTACCGATTCAGCCACCAACACTCTAGTCTTACCGATTCAGTCACCAGCACTCTAGTCTTACCGATTCACTCACCAACACTCTAATCTTACCGATTCAGCCACCAGCACTCTAGTCTTACCGATTCAGCCACCAGCACTCTAGTCTTACCGATTCAGTCACCAGCACTCTAATCTTACCGATTCACTCACCAGCACTCTAGTCTTACCGATTCACTCACCGACACTCTAATCTTACCGATTCAGCCACCAACACTCTAGTCTTACCGATTCAGTCACCAACACTCTAGTCTTACCGATTCACTCACCAACACTCTAGTCTTACCGATTCACTCACCAGCACTCTAGTCTTACCGATTCAGCCACCAGCACTCTAGTCTTACCGATTCAGTCACCAACACTCTAGTCTTACCGATTCAGTCACCAGCACTCTAGTCTTACCGATTCAGCCACCAGCACTCTAGTCTTACCGATTCAGCCACCAGCACTCTAGTCTTACCGATTCAGCCACCAACACTCTAATCTTACCGATTCAACCACCAGCACTCTAATCTTACCGATTCAGTCACCAACACTCTAATCTTACCGATTCAGCCACCAGCACTCTAATCTTACCGATTCACTCACTAGCACTCTAGTCTTACCGATTCAGTCACCAGCACTCTAGTCTTACCGATTCAGCCACCAACACTGTAATCTTACCGATTCACTCACCAGCACTCTAGTCTTACCGATTCAGACAGCAACACTCTAGTCTTACCGATTCAGCCACCAGCAATCTAATCTTACCGATTCAGCCACTTGCATTCTAATCTTACCGATTCAGTCACCAACACTCTAGTCTTACCGATTCAGCCACCATCACTCTAGTCTTACCGATTCAGCCACCAGCACTCTAGTCTTACCGATTCAGCCACCAGCACTCTAATCTTACCGATTCAGCCACCAGCACTCTAGTCTTACCGATTCAGCCACCAGCACTCTAATCTTACCGATTCAGCTACCGTGCTCGGTGCCTATTCAGTAGTGGATAAGTCAAAGACCCTATAATACTAAGATGGCTCACTCCCTATTTCTCCAATGGTAATGTAAATTTCGCAGTGCCACCTTGTGGTGGGTTTGATCAGCCCAGATGCTTGTTCTGTGTTTCACATGTAAACACATACAATTATATTATACATGAGATAGGTAAGTATGAATACACATCAATATGAAATTGCTATGAACAAATACACATCATCATTAGCATCATCATCAGCATCACCACCAGCATCACCATCATCACACATCTTTCACATTCGTATATACATTTATACGTATACTATAGCAACTGTTTAACCATGAGAACAGCCAGCGCACCAAGTCGTGGGTTTGATCATTTTGATTATACAGTACAGGCTGAGTGAGCCGTCTTAGTATTATAGGGTGTTTGGATTAGTATAGCTGTTGACTTGTTTCTGAGTGTGCTCCAGTTGAAAGTGTACGGCGTGCTTTAAAAAGGAGGGGGGGGGGGAGGAGGGCGCACGATTGAAAGTGTGTAGGAACAGAGGTGAATGTGGGTAGGCGGGTGGGCAGGAGTTGCGGGTTGGGTGGGGGGGGGGGGGGGGGGGGGAGAGAAGGGGTTCCATGTTGGTTCCTGCCTTCTGTGTAGTCTTTATAATAATCTATTGGGGCATTTGTTGTCAGCGCAATGGGAGTCAACAAGCAGGCCAGAGAATAGAGACCAGGGACGCAGTAGTCTCCATGGACCGGGAAACCAGGGAGTGTGTGAGACAGGGGGCAGAGACAGGGGGCAGCGACAGGGGGCGGAGACAGGGAGACGGGCAGGGGTTCGGGGGAGTACCGACCTCTCTTTGTAGCTTCTTTCAGTGGTCCGTTTGTTACTTTTTTTGTGTTAATTCTTTTAATAAATATTAATTTATTTCACTTTTTATTTCCTGCGCAAACATTGATTATCAGACCCACAAATGTATCTCGGTCTCTCTCTCTCTCTCTCTCTCGCTCTCTCTCGCTCTCTCTCTCTCTCTCTCTCTCTCCCTCTCACCTCTTCTTATACCCCGTCCCTTCCCCAGGTCCCCCTGTATCCCCTCCCCTCCCCTCCCCTCCCCTTTCCCCTGTTTTCTCCATCCCTCCTCTCCCCTCCCCCTCCCCTTCACTCTCCAGCCCTCCCTTCTCCCCCTGTTCCCCCCGTCCCTACGTTCCTCTTCCCCCCTCCTCTCTCCTCCCCTCCCCTCCCCTCCTCTCTCCTCCCCTCCCCTCCTCTCCTCTTCCCTCCCCTCCTCTCCCCTCCGCGCCTCTCCCCTCCCCTCCTCTCCTTCCCCTCCTCTCACCTCTCTCCCTGTTTTCCCCGTCCCTCCCCTCACTCCCCTTTCCATCCCTCCCCTCACCGTCCTCCTCCCCTCCCCGCTCCCCGGGCGCGGTGCCCGGCCGCCTGCCGCGGGCCGCCCAGCTGCACTGTCCGGCCACCCCGCCCGCCGCCTTTCATTTCCCCGCCACAGCCGCCGTCTTTGCACCGCCTTTATCATATTACCATATTTAATGGGTGCTATTCTGGCCGCCAGCCGTGTGTGTGTGGGTGAGTGGAGAAGCCAGCCTGAGGACTTAGTGTGTTGTGTGTGTCTGTGTGTGTATGGAGAAGCTACCCTGAGGACTTAGTGTGTTGTGTGTGTGTCTGTGTGTGTATGGAGAAGCTACCCTGAGGACTTAGTGTGTTGTGTGTGTGTCTGTGTGTGTATGGAGAAGCCACCCTGAGGACTTAGTGTGTTGTGTGTGTGTGCATGTGTGTGTGTGTGGAGAAGCCACCCTGAGGACTTAGTGTGTTGTGTGTGTGTGCATGTGTGTTTGTGTGGGTGGAGAAGTCACTTTGAGGACTTGGTGTGGTGTATGTGTGTGTGGAGAAGCCGCCCTGAAGACTTAGTGTATTGTGTGTGTGTGTGTGTGTGGAGAAGCCACCCTGAGGACTTAGTGTGTTGTGTTGTGTGTGTGTGTGTGTGTGGAGAAGCCACATTGAGGACTTAGTGTGCTGTGTGGACAAGCCACCCTGAGGACTTAGTGTGTTGTGTGTGCTGTGTGTGCATTTGTGTGCGTGTGTAGAAGAAAAGCCACCCTGAGGACTTATATTAGTACGCTATGTGTGCTGTGTGTGTGCATGTGTGCATTTGTGTGCGAGTATAGAAGAGAAGCCACCCTGAGGACTTAGTACGCTGTGTGTGCTGTGTGTGTTGTTGCACATGGGTGCATTTGTGTGTGAGTATAGAAGAGAAGCCACCCTGAGGACTTAGTATGCTGTGTATGTGAATGTGTTTGTGTGCTGTGTTTGTGCTCACACATGTGTAAAGAAGCCACCCTGAAGACTCCATGTGCGCCTGTGTAGAGAAGCCATCCTGAATACAACGTGAGCTCTATGGTGTGTGCGTGCTGTCTGTGAGTGCGTATGTTCGTGTGAGTGCTGGTTGGACTAGGAGGGAGTGGGAGGAGTTTTGTGTGTGTGCGTGGGTGGGGGGTGGGGGGTGGCTGTCCCGGGTTGTATGCTAACACAGTTATACCGGAAACAAACATCGCCCTCCACTCCCGCCACCAGAGGGCGCTGGGAAGGAGCGGCGTGTGTGTGGGTGGGGTACGTGGATGGAGCGGTAGTGGGTGAGTGGGTAGGTGTGGGTGGGTGGAGGGGTGTGTGCGGGGGGGGGGGTACACCCCGGGATCCCTTCCCGGGATATGGGAAGGTCCGCCGCTTCACTCTCGCTTTCGCGTTTACCCTGCGACGCGTTGCATTCCGACACGACGAGACGCGACGCGATGAGATTCGACGTGAAGCGATGCGACGCGATGCAAACCGGTGCCTCCCCCTTACACCAGTTTGCCCACTGCGCCATCCCACTCCCTCCTTCCCTCCCTCCCACCCCTTCCCTCCTTCCATTTGATCCCGCGTTCTGATTGGATGATCTCGATACGGCGTCGCCACGCGGCCCGCCGCGAGGTGGCGCCCCCGTCGCCTGCTTGACAAACCAATGAGAACAGCGGTGCGCCGCGGCGCGCCGGCGTGCACCGCGGCAGGCCGGCGTACGCCGCCCCCACGCCGCGCCACGCACACGGTGTATAAATTCATATCTATTAAACCGTCGGCTCGCATTGGCACGCCGATCTCTCCTCATTGGTCGCGCTCCGACTGCGCGATTAGGGCTTTTTGGGGCGGGTAGGGGGTGGAGGTGGGGGTGGAGGTAAGGGGTGGGGGTGAAGTTGGGGGTGTGGTTGTCGGTGGAGGTGGATATGTGTGTATGAGTGTAGTAGTAGTACTAGTAGTGCGTGGGGCAGTTGGTTTGGATATAGGTGTTGTGTGAGTGGTGAGTGTGTGAGTGGTGAGTGTGTGAGTGAGTGATGTGTGTCGGAGTGGGCGGTGTGGTGGTATTTCTGTGAGTGTTGCGGTGTGAGTGGTTATTGGTGTGTTATCGTGTGTAGGTGGGTTTCGGTGTTGTGGTGGTTGTGCGCGTGAGTGAGTGATGTGTGTGTAGATGTGGGTGGTGTGGAGGTATTTCTGTGAGTGTGGTGTTGATGGGAGTGGCTATGTGAGTAGGTGGGTCCGGATATAGGTGTGTGTGTGTGGTGAGTAGGTGTGGGGAGTGTGGTGGTGTGAGTGGCTATTGGTGTGTTATCGTGTGTAGGTGGGTTTGGCTATAGGGGTTGTGATGTGCATGGGTCAAATTGCGTGTGTGACTGAGCGGTATGTGCGTGAGTGAATGAGAGAGTGCACATGTGTGCGCGTGGTGGTTTGTTCGTAGGTATTGAGGTCCATGTGTAATGCCAAGTACACACCTACCGTATAGGATTCACGCACTAAAACTCGCGACTCGACCTGACCCGCTTAAAACTGAAAACGGGCCGATTCATTTTTCGAATCGCGAATCGCAATCGTATGCTGGGTACACACCTACCGTTTTAGCCCTAAAAATTAGTTTTTAGTCGTGAATCGCAATCGGTAGGTGTGCTAGGGGAGTGCACACCTCACGATTTTGGGGCAGTTTTAGATCGTATACGGTAGGTGGGTGCGGAAAAACGGTAGGTGTGTACCTAGCATAAGGTGTGTGTGTGTGGTGTGTGTGAATGTGAACATAGTACGGTGGTGAGTACGTGATGTGTGTGCATGGTGTGTGTGTGTGTAGGTGCGCACGTGTGTGTGTATGTATACATTAGTACATTACTAATACTACAAGCGGAGTGACACAATTGGTGCTGCTTGGTACCTCGACCATCGGCGTGACTGGACGCGATGGCCGATTCGGTAGAGCGCATGATTCCTGTGCAGAAGTTTGGGAGTCAAACTAGTGACTTACAAAATTGATACTTGTTGCTCCCTAGCCTGGCGCTTGTCATTACTAGGATAGGGCAAGGAGTCAATAGCTCAGTGACCAGGGTAGTGGTGGTAGGGGCATCATCGCGGTGTTCCCAGGGACCTTCACTAGGGGATCACTAGGGGAAAGTTCCCTGTGTTGGACAAGGAGGCCCTATTTACAGTGATGAGAAATTTCAGATTTTCTACGGATTTCAGATTTTTTCGGTGCTTACATGGGTCCCTCACCTCCCCCCTGCGATCTGTTTTAAATGCCAGAGCAACCGTAAGTCAGATTTCCGTGTTATTGTTTACGTTGTTGTTGTTGTTGTTGTTGAATGTGCTGGTGTTAGTGGTGGTGATGGAGGCGACTCATCACTGGTACGAGGAGGCGTCACCAGGGGACGTCAGGCATGGGCCTCACTATCAAACACTGTCAGGATACCAGGAGTATCACCGTGCAGTGTCACCAGGGGGGTCATGACACGTCACCAGGGGGCGTCATGGCGTGATGTCACAAGGGGCGTCATGACACGTCACCAGGGGCGTCATGATACGTCACCAGGGGGCGTCATGGCGTGATGTCACCAGGGGGCGTCGTGATATAACGCCACCAGGGGGGCGTCATGACACGACACCAGATATCGACCTGGTGAATCATGACGCGACATCACTGGGGGGGCGTCATGACACACCGCCACCAGGGGGCGTTATCAGGGAAGTATGTGTGTGTGTGACGGGCAGGGGGGTGGGAGGGTACAAATACCCTATAATACTAAGACGGCTCACTCAGCCTGTTCTGTGTAATCAAAATGATCAAACCCACCACGGTGCGCTTGCTGTTCTCTTGGTTAAACAGGCGCTATATTATATGTATAAATGTATATATGAATGTGAAAGATGTGTGATGATGGTGATGCCGATGCTGATGCTGAAGATGATGTGTATTTGTTCATAGCAATTTCATATTGATGTGTATTCATACTTACCTATCTCATGTATAATGTAATTGTATGTGTTCACATGTGAAACACCAACCAGCAGCTGGGCTGATCAAACCCACCACAAGGTGGCACTGCGAAATTTACATTACCATGCGAGAGATAGGAAGTGAGCCATCTTAGTATTATAGGGTCTTTGGAGGGTATTAGTATTACCAGGAAGCGTCATTGTTAATTAAGGGTAGCAAGTGTGGGGAGATGGAATACAACACGATTGTTTCATGGCGGCTGTGGCGTAGCACCGAATGTGGAGCAAGTCGAACTTGTAAGGGCTTTAATGCCCGATGTACACAGTAGAGAACTTGTAGGGCAGTTAATGCCCGACATGCAGAGGCCTTAAATGCCCAATGTACACAAGAGAGAACTTGTAGGGACCTTTAATGCCCAATGCACACAAGAGAGAATTTGTAGGGGCCTTTAATGCCTGACATACACAAGAGAGAACGTGTAGGGACCTTTAATGCCCAACATACACAAGAGAGAACTTGTAGGGACCTGTAATGCCCAACGTACACAAGAGAGAACTTGTAGGGATCTTTAATGCCCAATGCACACAAGAGACAATTTGTAGGGGCCTTTAATGCCTGACATACACACGAGAGAACTTATAGGGACCTTTAATGCCCAACATACACAAGAGAGAACTTGTAGGGACCTTTAATGCCCAACGTAAACAAGAGAGAACTTGTAGGGCCATTTAATGCCTGACTTACACAAGAGAGAAATTTTAGGGGCTTTTAATGCTCGATGTTGCTGAAGAATCTGTAGACGCCCTTAGCCAAGTCCTGTCATTCACGATTGCCACATCATGCTAATTCACTCAGTTGTAACCTAATCGTGTGCAAATAACCCCCGTTCTGGTAGATCATGGGGTTCGAAGCCTGGCTCAGTCAAACCAATGACTTAAAAATTGATACTTGTCACTACATCGCTATTACTAGGATAGGGCAAGGAGCAATGGAATGAGGAAGATCAATTGTCCTAATATGACAGGCTTGTTAATATTATTGTCATTGTCAATATTATTAATATTATTATTTCTTATTCTCAGGCCCCCTTTCCACACCTCAGTTGTGTAATCGCTCTAGCCATCGTCGATACTGTTACCATGGAGACCCTGTGCCAGGTGGACTGACTGACTGGCGGCTATTTGATCCCCCCCCCCCCTATCCCCTCCCCCCACCCAGGGGTCTCTGCTCACCTCCACTTCGCCAACCCCAGATGCAGGGCTTACTAACAGATCACCAATCAAACCGCAGAACCATAAAGTTGTCGAATCGGTTGGTTTTGCTTAACTTTTTTCTTCTCTAATTTCCTCCTTTTTTTTGTCTTAATGGTGTTTTTTTCCCCTATAGATAAGCATATTTGGGTGGCTGTATTAACCTACTCTGCTTGGGAGTATGTTTTCTGGTGATTAGCTGAATTTTGAGTTATTTGAAGTAAAAGTCTGCAAAATATCCTTTGCGCGGACATCAGTTGAAGCCAAGTGGAATACGTCATCGCTATGTTAACTATGTCACGTTGTTCTCTGCCAAAACAAGCAAGTTTTGACATTCCTGGGAGATGAATTCCCTGCCCTGCACTGGTTCCCTCTGCTCCTCTATGCCCCCCCTCCCTCCCAACTATCCAACAACAACATTGGAACCCTTTATTCTCCTCTTACCAGATGGGATGGATGTATGAGTTGAGCGTCCGTCTCACTTTTTGGTAGATCATGGGATCGCAAGGGTTTGAACCTCAAATTAATGACTTATAAAATTGATTCTTGTCGTTACCTAGCCAGGCACTCGGCATTATTAGGATAGGGGAAGGACTGGTTGGCTGAGTGTCATGATAATGTGACTGAGTGGAATATTGGGTCATGGTGCTGGTGGTCTGGTCTCCCAGTGGGGCAGCACTATAAAGTCACCATGAGCGTGCACTGTCACAAGTCGGTACCTGCCCTGATATGACCTTAGATGGTGCCAGGGCGTAAAACTCCAACAACCAACCAATCTATTTTCTCTATCCCTCCTCTGCCTATTTAACCTTTATAACATCCCCCACACGTTTAATCTGCCAAACCATTAAACAAATCCCCCCAATGCCTGTATCCTCTTTAGCCGAGGAAGGTACAATCATAATTACCCACATACCTAGACTAATTAATTACCCTACCATCCAGATTATCTCCCCAGCATTATCACTAGTCTAACTTCTAAGTTGAACTGAGAGAATCATGTTGCTATGGTAGCAGTCTCTTTTCAGTTCAGCAACTCTACACTAACGACAGATAAATAATGCTCCCTGGAAGAAGTACCGGTGTGGCGGTTTCCCAGGGACACCAGTTTGCGAGGGACACATCGCTTCTGCACATGCGTCAAAATCGAACAGCATCGTCACTAACCTTATAAATTTAATATAATGTTTTTGGTAAAGATGTTTTCTATATGTGTACCAAACGATTTGTTTCTAGATGGTGTAATTTGAGAGATATTTGACTTCTTCTGTATTTTCTGTATGAAGATTACTCACGACCATTGACAATGCCTTGAGTTTGACGGTACGCGCAGTGCAAAACGTTAGTTTTATTCAAAATTAATAGAAATCAAGAACCCTAACCTTATAAATTTAATATAGTCTTTATGGTAAAGATGTTTTCTATATGTGTACAAAGCGATTTGTTTCTAGATGGTGTAATTTGAAAAGATATTTGACTTCTTCTGTATGAAGATTTGCTCACGGCCGTTAACAATGCATTTGAATGGAAGTGTCCCTGGCAAACTGGTGTCCCTCGGAATCCGCATCACCGGTAAAGGTTGTTTACAGTTTGTCTCTTACCATTACTTTTTTTTTTGCAGCGATTTAAAGTTGCATAGTTTGATGCTTTGAAGTTTCTGTCATTTTCTGGAGATAAATATATTACTTAATAGGTTGATCGTTATAATCTACCTTACTTTAGTTTGAAGTAACTTTTATTTTAAATGGCTAACCTTTGAGTTATTTGAAGTGCAAACATGCAAAATTAATGTTGGCAAACACGTCAAAGCTCTGACTTCTGCAGTGAGAGGTTCGATTAAATTGACTCAGTATAGACTACATCACGGTTCCGACTGCGCATGCGCCGAAAACGGCCTTGGGAGTAAAGCAAAGGCATACGGCCATTGAGTTTGCCTATACGCACATTGAAAAACATCAGTTTTATTCAAAACTAATAGAAATCCCAAACCCTAACCATATCAATTTAATATAATCTTTTTGTTAAACCTGTTTTCTATATGTGTTCCAAGCGGTTTGTGCCTAGGTGGTGTGGTTTTAGCAATATTTTACTTTTTCTGTATGGAGATTACTCACTGCCATTGACAATGCATTGAGTACTCTGTCTATGGCTCTAACACTAGTCTGAGTGCCTAGATCTTTCTAAATCTAAATGCACATGGCATAAGATGTGCTGATTATATTGATGTAAATGCAATGCTGGATAAAAGATTAATATCTTAATTTATTATATATATTTTTTTAGTTAGTATTCTATGTTTCAAAGAAGAGCTGAGATGAGCTGAAACTAGCACATTTCATTGCTGCACCCAGTGTATTAGCATGTGCCATGTGCTTTTGGGGGGGTTGTTTTGCTCTGACACATCCCACAATGCACCGCGCCGCTGGAACCGTGATGTAGTCTATTCCCTTCTTTGCGGCCACACATGTTTAATAATTAAGTGCACCAGTGTCTAAGTTGAATATGTAGAATCAAATCCATATAATTGATTCCGGTTTGAAAATTTGATTTTTTCATCGGACTATGCAACTTTAAATCGGGTCATCGTTCATTCCTACTCGAGGTGAATATATCATCTAAGTTTGAGCCTGCACAGGCATTGCCAATACACAGATGATATATGTGGGTGCTTAAGCTTCTAAGTTCTAGCAGCAAGTCCTACGCACTCCATTTGATTGGTTTAGAGGGGTAAAAAAAGGGGTGGTCTGGGAGGAAGGGTGGGCGCTGTCTTCTGATTAATTGTCTGTCATTGTTGATTTACAAAAAGTGGGATTCTGATAAAGAACACACACCGAAGCTTACATAGTGCTGCCACCCAGGTGTGGCGTTACGGGGGCAGGTTTACTCAATAATACACCCATCTTTACTCTCAAAATCGCTCCATGTTGGCTTGTTAATAATATTAAAGTTGCATAGCCTGATGGTTTTGAATTTCTGTCATTCTTCTGAGATAATTTGAGTAATATTAAATTGATTGTCATTATCTGCTTTACTTTAGTTTTAAGTAACTTTGATTTTAAATGGCTAGCATTTGAGATGTGTAAAGTGCAAACGTGTCAAATAAATTTAGGAAAGCAGGCCAGAACTTTGACACCATAGGCTTCTGCGGTAACATGTTCTATTACAAAACTTAGTATTTCGTTCGATTTAGCAACAAATACTTGATAAGTGCATCAGTATCTACTACTACTACTACTACTACTAATATTTATTACATGTACATTGTAAGTTAGATATGTAGAATCAAATCTAGATATTTGTTTTGGTTTTTAAAATTTGATGTTTCATCGAACTATCCAGCTTTAATATCAGCATTGGAATAATTTCAAAAGTTGCATCTCTGTTGTTGGAATTATTGGGAGGGTTGTGTGCAAAATGAAAGATTGAAAAGTTTGTTTGTTTATTGTTGTTGTTTTATGTCCTAGCAACATCTAAGGTCATATCAGGACGGGTACCGACTTGTGACAGTACGCAATCATGGTGATTTTATAGTGCTGCCCCACTGGAAAATCAGGCCGCCGGCACCATGACCCGATATCCCACTCAGTCACATTATCCTGACACCGAGCTAACCAGCCCTTGCCCTATTCTAATAATGCCAAGCACCCGGCTAGGAAGCGACAAGTATACATTTTTAAGTCATTTGTTTGACTCGACCGGGAACCGAACTCGCGATCTTCCGCACGCGAGGCCTGTACCCACTAGACACCATCCGAGTGAGGTGATTATCATGGGACCAGTGGTCGTACACCTGCACATTTTGCAATGTTATCGAGAGCCATAAACTTGGTGAAAGAGAACATGCCCTGCTTTTTTCTGGGTTGATGTTGTTCCTCGAGAGCCGATTGCTAAGGTTTGTGACATTCTTCGGCTAGATGTGAGTCTGGCAGCCATGTGACATGTATGTAATGTGCCTTTTGAGAATTCAGTGTCTGTACACTTCCACTTCCTGCACCCCCCCCCCCCACACACACACAAAGAAGAAGGAAGTTGCCTGTGGCTCAACCTCTGTAGGCTGTGACGTCACCTGTTCCTCCCGGCACCTGGCTACTTGAGGTGCTCATGGTAACTTCCGGTGTGTGTCAAACAAGGTGCTGGTGACGGGTGCAGTGACACCGGTCCCTGCCGGTTTGTTCAGCTGCTCTGGAAAGCATGCCTTTGTTTTGTTTGTTATGGGTTTTTTACGTCCTAGCAACATCTAAGGTCATATCAAGATGGGTACCGACTTGTGACAGCGTGCACTCGTGCCAACTTCATAGTGCTGCCCAACTGAGAGACCAGGCTGCCAGCACCAGAACCCGATATCCCACACAGTCACATTATCCTGACACTGTGCTAAGCAGTCCTTGTTCTAGCCTATTAATGCCGAGCGCCAGGTTAGGTAGCGACAAGTATCAACTTTATAAGTCTGTGGTTTGACTCGGCTGGAATTAGAGCTCCCGACCTTCCGCACGGGTAGCCTGCGCTCTACCGATTCGGCCACCGCGTCCGGTTTGGAGATATTTGGAGTGCAGGCAAAACAATCAAAGTGAAATAGAGTAAGACTCCGCTATAACACGATCGTTCAGGTCCATGCAATGTGATCACTGAAAAAAACAGGGTTATGTTAAAGTTGCACATTCCGATGGTTTTGAATTTCTGTTTTTTTTCTGACATAACTATATTAGATCAATCACTAGTATCTACTTTACATTAGTTCAAAGTTACTTATATTTTAAATGGTAAACTTTTTAGATATTTTGAGTGCAAACATGGAAAATTAGTTTTGGCATGCTTGCTAAAACTCTGACACCATAGACTTCTGCAGTAACAGGTTCTGTTAAATTGACTCAGTATTGCCTTCTACGCAGAAACAAATGCTTAATAAGTGTATCAGTATCTAAGTTAGATATGTAAAATAAAATCTAGATAATTGGTTTGGTTTTGAAGATTTAATATGTCATCGGACTATGCAGCTAGCTGTAAATCGGGGTTCAGTTTAGTGAATTACCTTTGAATTAAATCATTCTGGGTCGAATGAATCACCGCATGATATCCGAATTCGCGTTAAAACGGGGTGCATTATAAGTATAACGGTGTTTTGCTGTACAACATTCCAATAATATTATGCAGTGCTTTCAAAATGAGCCGTAAGCTGCCGACACGGCGTAAAGCAACCACCAATCAATCAATCAATCAATCACTACGCAACAGACAAACTCACCATGTGAAATTTTCAAACCCAAACTTAGCGGCGTATTAAAATCACTTGTTACACAAAACGAGTGATTGTGATTTAATTTTGCAATCACTCTTCCTCATTCCGTAAAGCCTAGAACCGGACAATGTAGTGACAAATGCGCAATTTTGTAAGTCCCCGGTTTGACTCAGCTGAGGATCGAACCCACGATTGGTTTTGTTATAGCTTAGGTAGCCGTGTAGCCGTTATAGAAGGTTCCCCAGTGAAGCTTTCTCGCTTGTGATTTGTGTGTAATGTGTGTGTGTGTGTAGTGTATCTCCTGGGGGTGGGAAAAGGAATGCATTTAATAATATTAATAATAATTTGGTGGTTTTTTTAACCAAGCCTTTTAATGAAAATTAAATATGATTCGACTGTCACTTTGGCATTCACTTAGTTAAAAAATACCTGTCCATTTTGACATATTTTTTTTTTTGTCGTGTGTCCTTTCTTTCTCCGTCCCTCCTCCCCTCTCCTCCTCCACTCTCCTCCTCCCCTCCCTCCTCCCCTCCTCCCCTCCTCCCCTCCTTCCCCCATCCCCTTCTCCCCTTTCCTTCTACCCTCCCCTCCCCTCCCTCACTCCACCTCTCCTCCCCTCCTCCCCTCTCCTCTCCTCCTCTCCCTCCCGCCTCCATCCTCCCCTCCTCCCATCCCCCCCTCCTCCCCTCCTCCCTTTCTATCTCCCCCTCTCCCCCCTTCCCCTCTTCCCATTTCCCCTCCCCTCCCCCCGCCCCCCCTCCTTCCCCTCCTCTCCGTCTCCCCATCTCCCGTCTTCCCCGAACTCGCCTCATCGCCTCGTACTTCCTGCCCATTCCTCCTCCACCTCTCCTCCCATCCTTCCTTCCTCCCCCGCATCGCCTCCTCTCCTATACTCGCCTCCCTTCCCCCTTTCCTCTTTCCCCTTCTCCATTCTTCCTCTCCCCTCTTCCCTCCACTCCTCCCCTCCCTTCCTCTCCCCCTTATCTATCTTCACCTCCTCTCATCCCTCCTCTCCTCCCCTCCCTTCCTCTCCCCCTTATCTATCTTCACCTCCTCTCATCCCTCCACTCCTCCCCTCCCTTCCTCTTCCCCTCTCCATCTTCATCTCCCCCTCCTCCCTCCTCTCCTCCCTCCCTTCCTCTCCCCCTTATTCACCTCCTCTCATCCCTCCTCTCCTCCCCTCCCTTCCTCTCCCCCTTATCTATCTCACCTCCTCTCATCCTCCACTCCTCCCCTCCCTTCCTCTTCCCCCTCTCCATTTCATCCCCCTCCTCTCCTCCCCTCCCTTCCTCTCCCCCTTATCTTTTCTCCTCCCCCTCCCCTCCTCTTATCTATCACCTCCTCTCCTCCCTCTCCTCCCCTCCCTTCCTCTCCCCCCCTTTATCTATCTTCACGCCCTCCTCTCTCCCTCCTCTCTCCCCCTCCCCTTCCTCTCCCCCTTTATCTATCTTCACCTCCTCTCATCCCTCCTCTCCTCCCCTCCCTTCCTCCTCTCCCCTTCCTGCTCCCCCTTATCATTCTCCTTCTTCCTCCTCTCCTCCCCTCCCTCCGTTCCCTCTCTCCATCTTCACCTCCCCTCCTCCCCTCCCCCCTCCCCATCCCCCTCCCACCACTTCATTTCGCGCAAATGATGTTTCCTAAAAATGCATCAACAACCAACGCGGGGGAGAGGGAATAAAGGCGATGGGCCTAGGGAGGGGTGAGTTGGGGAGAGGCAGTGGTTATGGTTTAAACACACACACACAAAAAGCTGGTTTCTTTTAAGGAAATGAAATAAGCCGAGTTTGTAATGGAGGAGTGGCGGTGGAGGAAGCTTTTGTCTTGAGTCACCAGGTCTGCGTGTAATCGATTGTTATCTCAGCCACGGGTGATATGATAAATGGACGGGAGGGGGCGAGGGGGGGGGGGTCGTCAAGGTGATGGCATGACACTGGGTGAATGGAAGGGTCGAGAGATGGCTGCGGCGGGAGAGTGTGTGTGTGGTGGGGGGCGCGGGTCTGGATGGGATGACTGCAAAGAAAAGTTGGCCTCTTATTCTAAATGACCGCCCTTAGATGACCTTAGATGTTGCTAGGATGTCAAACCGCAACTAAAGCTGGTCGAGTGATGGCTGTGTGAGTGTGTGTTTGGGGGGGGGGTGTCGAGATGGGATGATTGCAAAGAAATCTTGGCCCTTATATCCTAAATAACCATCCTGACATGACCTTAGATGTTGCTAGGATGTAAAACCGCAACTAAAGCTGGTCAAGGGATGGCTGTGTGAGGTGTGGGGGGGGGGGGGCTCGTGACCGGATGATTGCAGAGAGAAGTTGGCCTCTTTTTCTAAATGACCGCCCTTAGATAACCTTAGATGTTGCAAGGGTGTAAAACCACCACACAAACTGGTCGATAGATGGCTGTGGGGGTGGGGGTGTCGAGATAGGATGATTGCAAAGAAATCTTTTTTGGCACTTATATCCTAGATAACCATCCTGATATGACCCTAGATGTTGCTAGGATGTAAAACCACAACAAAGAGTTGTCGAGTGATGGCTGTGTGTGTGTGTGAGGGGGGGAGGGAGAGCTGGCGATGGGATGATTGCAAAGAGAAGTTGGCCTCTTATTGTAAATAACTCCTGATATGACCTTAGATGTTGCTAGGACGTAAACTCACAACAGCAAAACTATCCTGCATAGGTAAACAATATGCATGCAGCTTTTCGTTGTTTTTATTTCATGGGTTATTTGCACCTGGCATTTTGTGTTTCATTTACTAGTACTGCTGTCGATTGTAGCAGTACTGGTATCTGTTACGTGTATCATTGTGTTGTGTGAGTACTGGGCCCATATGTATGAGCCAATTTTTAACCGCACCGGGGTTAAAGGCGGGTGCCGGGTTAGCTAACCCCGGGGTTCCAAATGTGTCACGGGGGATGTGTGGGTCCAAAGCATGCATGGGTTAGCTAACGTTTCAGTTATTTATAGATTTGGGGAACCCCTGGTTGCGTCGTCGATTCGACACCATTAATATCTCCGCCAATGCGGCGGCAGCCTTAATAACGGTTCGAATTTAGGGTTAAATTGATAAAATTTCACTATTTGGCTCTGTAACTTTCTTAAATATGATCGCATTGAATAGATTTGGGCCTAATATATTGCCGTCGATTCGGCGGCGATGGCGGCGGCCATTTTTATTTGAAGTTGGACAGTATGGATATCGACGTCGCTGCGGCGGCGGCGATTTGTTTACTTTACATTCATCGATTCGAAAATATTAATATCGCCGCCGTTACAGCATCAGCGTTAATCTCGCTTCAATTTCAGGGTTAATTTAATGAAATTTCACGATTTGCCTATGTAATTCTGTTAAATGTGATCGCTTTGAATAGATTTGGCCATAATATATAGGCGCCGATTCGGCGGCGGCGGCGATGGACAGTATGGATATCGACGTCCATGCGGCGGTGGCGGCGATATGTTTACTTTACATTCGTCGATTCGACACTATTAATATCGCCGCCAATGCAGCAGTAGTCTTAATAACACTTCAAATTTAGCGTTAAATTGATAAAATTTCACTTATTGCGTATGTAATTCTGTTAAATATGATCGCATTGAATAGATTTGGCCATAATCAGTGCCTAACACTGCCTTTAACCCTCCTTTCGCATGGGGTTAGTGCAGGCGACTTTAACCTCGCCGAGTTTGTCTAACCCTAACACATACATACGCAATTTTCGCCTCTAACCCGGGAAATCCGCACGACGCAGGGTTACGACCGCTAACCCGGACACATACATATGGGCCCTGGTATCTTTTACCAAGACCTGTGCTTTGTATAGTACTTGTGGGTTATTCCAGTATCAGTGCCTTGTAAAAGTACTGCTATCATGTACCAGTATATTTAACCAGTACCAGTATATTCTACCAGTACTGGTGTTTTGTACTGGTGTCTTGTACTGGTATCTGGTATCGGTATCTGCAATCGGCATTTTGTGCTGGTGTCTGATTAGACAACTATATGCATCAAACTTTAGATCTCTTGATTTAGTTCGGACTAATTTGAAAACTCTGCATCCTGACCAATTCTGATTTGATGACTAGTGATGAAATCGATTCAGTCATGAACCATCAGTATGCATTCAGATTTTAAATATAATTAACTTATTAAGCAAGCTAAGCCCAGAATAGTCTTTAAAATGTGGTTATTTTTCTTCTTAGGATTTAAGAAGGGATGTGTACAACTGTGGTTGGTTTGCGACTGGCAGTATGACTGATCTGTGACGTCTCAATCGTTGAGTGTGTGATGTGCATGGCAAGTAGTCACATTTATGTAAAGCCAATGCAAGGTTTGTGCAATTTCTGCAACAGTCAGATACCACGGGTTCTTCACACACATAGGTAGCACGCGTATTGTCTCATTCTATTGGGCAACATGGGCGAATGAGTAGATGGTTGATTGTTGGAGTTTGACATCCTTCCAATATCTAAGGTTATATCAATACAGCTACCGACTTGTGACAGTGTACGCCTCATGGTGGCCTTATAGTGCTGTCCCACTGGGAAATCAGGCTGCTGGTGCCATGACCTGATATTCCACGCAGTCACATTATCATGACTGAGCTAACCAGTCCTTGCCTTAGCCTATTAATGCCGAGCGCCAGGCTAGGAAGCGACAAGTATCAATTTCATAAGTCATTGGTTTGACTCAACTGGGAACCAAACTCGCGATCTCCCGCATGCAAGGCCTGCGCTCTACTGATTCGGCCACTGCGCCTGGTCCAAATGAGTAGAGCGCTTACTTCACCATGTGAGACGTCATATGTTTTATGGCGGCCGAGTCAAAGCAAAGATTTACCAATTTGATACTTTATCATTACCTTGTGTGTCACTTGGCATTACTAGGGTAGGCAATGGAAACTGATTATCTGCAATTGAATTTTCTCCTGCTTGATCCAGAAATCTCTTTAAGTTGCATAATGCAATATTTCTTTCTTAGAAAAACGAAGATGTATACTAAGTTGATTGTTATAATCTACTTTGATTTAGTTGAATACAATGTAATGTATTTTAAAAGGTTAGCATTGAAGCGATTGGAAGTGAAAATATGCTAACTGAATTTTCTTGCACACACCAAAATGCTGAACCTGGGTTTTGTTTACCCATTTTTAAGTGTAGCAGCGTAAGACGGGAGCACCAAACTGCAATACACGTTTAATGAGTGCACAGGTATCTAAATTGGATATGTAGGATCAAATCTAGGTCATTTGATTTATACAATTTTATCTTTTCGCCCACTTATGCAGCTTATCAAATCTAGGCCATGTGAACTGGTCGGTATAGTGTGTATTGGAATCTAAGCAGACGACATTTATTCATTCTATTTAGGCGATCAACCATCAATCTGTTGTCAGGATTTGTCACCGATGAACAAAGGATTGTGTGCATTTGTTACTTTTGTAGATTTCTAATGCTTTAAATATCTAGTTAAATACAACATTTGAAACAAACTGAAGCACCAGAAGATTGGGGTCTTGCATTCTAGCAGCATTTTATGATATTATGTTTTGCTCTGGGTGGTGGGATTAGACTGGGGCTGTACTGCCACATGACAATTCATAGGTGGTGCTGGCAGGTTTAGCTTTCACGTTGCTAATGCTAGGCAGTATGGACATGTTGCAGTAGTTTTGTCCAAGACAAGAGAAAAACATTGAAGAGAGCGACATAAAGCCAACCCAGGTATGCGCTGTCATAAATTGGTGTCCATCCTTATGTAACTTTAGATACTGTTAGCCGGCCGTAAACCCCAACAAAAATATAACGTTTGTATTATTGTTATTATTTTTGTTATTTTCAGCAGTGCTTTTATTATTATCACCATTATTATTATTGTTATTATTATCATCATCGATATTGTTATTATCATTGTTATCATTGATATTATCGCAACCTTAATTAATCATTATTATGAACATTATCATTACTACTAGTATTGTCATTTTAATTATTGTAATTAGCATAATTGTTATTAGCATCATTATCATTATCATTGTTATTATCATCATTGATATTATCATTATTATTAAACTATTATTATTGTAATCATTACTAGTATTGTCATTGTTAGTATTTTTGTTACCATTGTTATTATCATTATTATTGTTATCTTTGTTATCATTAGCGTTATTACCATATTATTAACATTCTAATCTTTTCATGTTATTGTTATTACTATTATTATCATCATTTCTATCATTGTCGTTATCATGATTATTGATATTACCATCACTGTTATTAACGTCATTGTTATTACAATATTACAATATTACTAACGTCATTGTTAATTTAATCTACATGTTATTATTATTGTTATCATCATCATCATCATCATCATAATGGAAATTGGTGAGCCCAATGGTGCGCTTAACCCCAGGAAAGCGCCTTTCGCCTCTAGACTACTCGACTAGGCTGATCATTCATTGCACAACACTGAGTCACCCACCAGCACTGCTGAGAAATTAATCTACGCTTCTGAGAATGACTGAATGAATTCCATGAATACAATTACCTGCCCCTCCCCCCTCAGCCTCCCATCCTCTCCCCCACCCCTTACCTTCCCCCTCCCTCCTCCTCCCCTCCCCTCCCAACTCCTCCTTCTCCCGTCACGTAAGTGGAACGGTAGCCGAGTGGACTGGAGCCTGACTAGGTGAGTCATGAGGCTGATACACTAAGCTACATACCGGTACAAGCGGAATGGCGCTCAATTCAAGGCTGCCGTACACTAACCGACACTCTAACCACTCCACCACAGAGAACACCACCTCTTCCGCCCCCCCCCCCCCCTCTACCTGTGCCACTGCTAATGGTATGATTTCAGATATAAAACTATCACTCACTCACAAATGAATCGCAAGTTCCCGAATCGCTGCATGAAGGCCCTGTCACACTTTACCGGATTGAGGATACGGACAGACCCGGACAAAAAATATTATAATCCGGTGTGATTTGGACTTGAAATGTATCGATTATGTAACTGACAGTAGTGGACGGGTAACAGACGGTAACGAATGGTAATGGTTGATAACGTATCTAACTATCAACGGACAATTCAGTATACAAAAAGAACTATAGCAAACGTCAACGGACGTGTAATGGATGTGTAGCGGACGGGAACAGACAGTAAAGGATAATTACCGCATACGTCAGTCTGGCGCAATCCGTTACAAGTTTTGTGCATGCTGAAAACTTGTAACGGATTGGGCTGGATATCAACGGATATTCTCTGTGGCGGAGTGGTTAGAGTGTCTGACTTTTTTCTAGGTCAGACTCCTAATCTGAAGGTCGGTGGTTCGATTCCCCGTGCCCCCACCTCTGCCAATTTGGATTTCCACCGCTGTGTATAACTTACAGCGTCATCAAAGGCCAGTTGCTCTCATACCATGTCTATGTGGTGTGGGAGGTTAAAAATCCCTTGGGTCGGTAAAAGTGTAGGCTCGGGCTTTCTATCGACACACTGTCTAATGGTGAAAACAAGTCTATTTAGGCTTATCCATAATAGGCAGTATAAATCTTCAAAAAAAATAAAAAATAAATATCAACGGATATGCAACATACACAAACTGGACTTTGCTTGATATCAACAGACTTTGTTCCGTTTCAATCCATTTCCTCACTCCGGTAATGTTTGTCAGGGCCTTTACGGTATTGGCAACTTTCCAAGTGTTTGTTAATGTCGAAAATCTCACAATTGTGGCTTCTGCAATTCAATTCCCAATCAAGCAGTGTAATGATCGAACTATGATAGCGTATAACTGCTGAGCTTATAACTGCTGCCATGATAGGTGGTGACACTGCAGTTGTATAAGTAATATATTATATATATTACAAATATTATATTACATATATTATATATATTATAAATATTACATTACATATATTATATATACAATATATATATTGTATGCCATATAGTGTATACGATATACATAATGATATACCTGATATATAATATATATTTAATATCTAATACAATCACTGGTGCCACAATCCCACCCGCCATACATATCAGGGTATATACTGAATTCACATTATACCGCAAGCACCATAGTTGTATGCTCAAAGATGGCCGATGTTGTAACTGAGTTGTACATTGTTTGCACTGTCCTATGATGGGATAGAATACAAATATAGCACTCTGCCATTGGGCGCGACACTTGTATTATACTATTTATAACTGTGGTTTTGTTGTGTGGTTTGACAGAACCAAAGGCTGAGGGAGCAAACCCTCACAGAAACCATGTCACTGTGGCTGCATTAAGGACGGTGAAGAATGGAACTCCCAACATCTCCCGACCAGCACTGCGGGCAAATAGTTTTGCGCCTGTCTGACATGTTTGCCGGTGTGAACCTCTATTTGCTCCGAGAGGTGGCTGTAATTGCAAAGCCAGCAGCACTTCAACACTTTTGCAGGCAGCTTTCATGAAATGTACAACCGCACAAAGCGGAGAGCGGCAGTCAAGTAATGAAAGCAGTCTTTGTCGCATCGCGACCGACAGCATGATGATGATGAACCTGGTGCCCATATGTAAATAACATCTTTGAAACTTTAATCATTTTTATGAATAGAAGCTGGCATTTCAAGGATGTTTTTAAGATAATAGCCAGTCATAAGCCCTGTTCACCCCAGGCCCTTAAGTTGCCTCAACTAGTTCACCTCAGCTAATCCACCTCGCGAAGCGGTCTACATGAGGCGAATTAGTTGAGTCAAATCAGCCCTAATTCGCCTTAGCTGAGCTTTGACACACACAATCTGAGTCGGCTTAGATGAGGCGAACTAGTTGAGGCGACTTAAGGCCCGTGCGTGAACGGGGCTATAGTAAAAGAGCAAAACCTAATATTGGACATTGGCTCGCCAGTCTGGTATCAGATTTTCAACCGGAGCAAGTTGCGAGCCTTCGCTTACAAATGCTATATCATCATGGATTGTAAGTTACACAACTTTAACAATATTACAGTGCTGCGGCACTGACAAAAGACTTATTCAGCAGAATAAACATATTTACCAAACACAAAAAAAAGAAGAAATGTGTTGTTAGCTTCTACCTGGTCTGATTGCACTATGCGTCAAACTGGTGCAGTGAGTAGTGAATGCAACATCATATATGGCCATTTAATAATATATTAGTCGTGTTGTTAACACATTGTCTCTGGTGATATCCATTTCTGATGATGGTTTTATTTTTTTAATTGGGGGGGGGGGAGGGGCTGGTCCAAGTTTGATATAATCTTCCTTTCCTGTCTTTGCTCCCTCTCCTCTTTAAGAAAGACCAATCAATGGCCGAATGAGTTGAGCGTCCGTCTACCGTTTTGGTAGATCGTGGGATTCGAACCCACGGGTTCAAACCCTGGTTGAGTCAAAGCAATGGCATACACATTGATACTTGTCGCTTCCTTGCCAGGTTATCGGCATTCATAGGATCTGGCAAGGACTGGGTGGCTCAATGTCAGGATAATGTGACTGAGTGGGATATCAGGTTATGATGCTGGTGGCCTGGTCTCCCAGTGAGGCAGCACTATAAAGTCGCCATGAGTGCACATTGTCACACGTTAGTACCCGTCTTGATATGACCTTAGATGTTGCCAGGACGTAAAACTCCAACCGTCAACCAACGTCTTAATAAGAGTCTTACAAAAATATATTACAGAAAACCACTAAAATGTAATTCTGGTGAAATATCTACTGGTGGAGTAATATACTTATTTTATCAATGCTTTATAACCTGAATATGATAACGAGGCCTCTAGTCTGAGAGTTCACCTGCGTTTCGCCTTGGCTAATACTCATCCCAAAGGCCCTCGGGCATCAACCCCCATGTTGGTCTATAACTGCTTAGCCTAAATTCGAGTAAAAAGTACTACTTCTTTCAAATGGGTTGGACAAGAGCGAGGATTTTAACAGGGTTGCCAACCCTTATGGTTTTGCCATAAGGTGTACAATATTTTATGTCCCCCCATTATCACCTTACGTTGATCTTCCAGTTTTTCATTTTCCAGAGTTTGCAACCATGCAATACCATTAATATAGTAATAATTAATATTATATAAATCGTACGGATTAATGTGTTCAAAATGCACCACCGAGCATCTAACATTTTAAAGTTTTACCCCCCCCCCCTCCCCTAATATAACAAACATCCTTTAAGAATAAGATCTTCGTGTTTTTTTCATTTTCCAATGTAGGCAACCGTGTTTTAAATCAAACCTTGCGGCGTGCCCGGTAACTATTCGGGCTGACATCAGGTGCTTGTTTCCGGTGACTTACTCGGGTCCTATCGGTATGACAAGCGTATACTATTATAGCTCTTAAAAGCCACCCCTACGCACACACAAACACCCCTACGCACACACACACACACACTCACACACACACGCACACACATCCATTGGTGGCGTCCTCTGGCGGCCGCGGCGGCGCGCGCAGTCGGCCACTTCCTGTCGCCCCAATCACATCTTCCCATCAGGCCGCGCGGTGACCTCTGACCCCAATATTTCGCCGACCAGCGCGCCGTGTGTGGCGGAGCGTGAAAAGGCGGGGAGGGTGCGGCGCGCCCGGGGCCGCCACTTCTCGTAAATGCTCGGCGATGGCGAGACAAAGAGCGCCGCTGTAAGGCGCCGAGCTGCTCTGGGGAGCTGCTCGGGAGAGCTGCTCGGGGAGCTGCTCGGGAGAGCTTCAAGATAGTGTAGGAGCTGGTGGTGCGAGCGGGTAGTGGGAGCTGAACGTGGGAGTGGGTAGGTGGAGCTTATAGTGGGAGCGAGTAGTAGCTTGTAGTGGGAGCGGGTAGAGGGAGCTTGTAGTGGGAGCGGGTAGTGGGAGTGGGTAATGGGAGTGGGTAGTGGGAGCTTGTAGTGGGAGCGGGTAGTGGGAGCTTGTAGTGTGAGCGGGGAGAGGGAGCTTGTAGTGGGAGCGGGTAGTGGGAGTGGGTAGTGGGAGCTTGTAGTGGGAGCGGGGAGAGGGAGCTTGTAGTGGGAGCGGGTAGTGGGAGCAGGTAGAGGGAGCTTGTAGTGGGAGCGGGTAGAGGGAGCTTGTAGTGGGAGCTTGAAGTGGGAGCGGGTAGTGGGAGCGGCTAGTGGGAGCTTGTAGTGGGAGCGGTAGAGGGTTGTAGTGGGAGCGGTACGGTAGGGGAGCTTGTAGGGAGCGGTAGAGGAGCTTGTAGTGGGAGCGGGTAGAGGGAGCTTGAGTGGCGGGTGTGGAGCTTGTAGTGGGAGCGGGTAGTGGGACTTGTAGTGGGAGGGGTAGAGGGAGCTTGTAGTGGGAGCGGGTAGTGGGAGCGGGTAGTGGGAGCGGGTAGTGGGAGCGGGTAGTGGGAGCGGGTAGTGGGAGCGGGTAGTGGGAGCTTGTAGTGGGAGCGGGTAGTGGGAGCTTGTAGTGGGAGCGGGTAGTGGGAGCTTGTAGTGGGAGCGGGTAGTGGGAGCTTGTAGTGGGAGCGGGTAGAGGGAGCTTGTAGTGGGAGCGGGTAGTGGGAGCGGGTAGTGGGAGCGGGTAGTGGGAGCGGGTAGAGGGAGATTGTAGTGGGAGCGGGTAGTGGGAGCTTGTAGTGGGAGCGGGTAGTGGGAGCTTGTAGTGGGAGCGGGTAGTGGGAGCTTGTAGTGGGAGCGGGTAGTGGGAGCTTGTAGTGGAAGTGGGCAGTGGGAGCTTGTAGTGGGAGTGGGTAGTGGAAGTGGGTAGTGGGAGCTTGTAGTGGGAGCGGGTAGTGGGAGCTTGTAGTGGAAGTGGGTAGAGGGAGCTTGTAGTGGGAGCGGGTAGTGGGAGCGGGTAGAGGGAGCTTGTAGTGGGAGCGGGTAGGGAGCGTAGTGGGAGCGGGTAGTGGGAGCGGGTAGTGGGAGCTTGTAGTGGGAGCGGGTAGTGGGAGCTTGTAGTGGGAGCGGGTAGTGGGAGCTTGTAGTGGGGCGGAGTGGAGCTTGTAGTGGGAGCGGGTAGTGGGAGCTTGTAGTGGAAGTGGGTAGAGGGAGCTTGTAGTGGGAGCGGGTAGTGGGAGCTTGTAGTGGAAGTGGGTAGAGGGAGCTTGTAGTGGGAGCGGGTGGAGGGAGCTTGTAGTGGGAGCAGGTAGAGGGAGCTTGTAGTGGGAGCGGGGAGAGGGAGCTTGTAGTGGAAGTGGGTAGTGGGAGCTTGTAGTGGGAGTGGGTAGTCGGAGCGGGTAGTGGGAGCTTGTAGTGGAAGTGGGTAGTGGGAGCTTGTAATGGGAGCGGGTAGAGGGAGCTTGTAGTGGGAGCGGGTAGAGGGAGCTTGTAGTGGGAGCAGGTAGAGGGAGCTTGTAGTGGGAGCGGGGAGAGGGAGCTTGTAGTGGAAGTGGGTAGTGGGAGCTTGTAGTGGGAGTGGGTAGTCGGAGCGGGTAGTGGGAGCTTGTAGTGGAAGTGGGTAGTGGGAGCTTGTAATGGGAGCGGGTAGAGGGAGCGGGTAGAGGGAGCAGGTGGTGGAAGTGCATAGTTGGCGGGTAGTGGGAGCTGGTAGTGGGGTTGGGTAGTGAGGGCGGGTTGTTGGGGCGCGTAGTGGGAGGTGGTAGTGGAACCTGGTAATGGAAGGTAGTTGTGTGGGCGGGTAGTGGGACCTGGTAGTGGGAGGTAGTTGCGGGGGCGGGTAGTGAGGGTGGGTATTGGGACATGGTAGCGGGAGGTAGTAGTGAGGGCGGGTAGTGGGACCTGGTAGTGGGAGGTAGTAGTGAGGGCGGGTAGTGGGAGGTAGTAGTGAGGGTGGGTAGTGGGACCTGGTAGTGTGAGGTAGTAGTGAGGGCGGGTAGTGGGACCTGGTACTGGGACCTGGTAGTGGGAGGTAGTAGTGAGGGTGGGTAGTGGGACCTGGTAGTGTGAGGTAGTAGTGAGGGCGGGTAGTGGGACCTGGTATGGGGTTGTTATGGACCTGGTAGTGGGAGGTAGTAGTTAGGGTGGGTAGTGGGACCTGGTAGTGTGAGGTAGTAGTGGGGCGGGTAGTGGGACTGGTAGTGTGAGGTAGTAGTGAGGGGGGTAGTGGGACCTGGTAGTGGGAGGTAGTAGTGAGGGCGGGTAGTGGACCTGGTAGTGGGAGGTAGTAGTGAGGGTGGGTAGTGGGACCTGGTAGTGGGAGGTAGTAGTGAGGGCGGGTAGTGGGACTGGTAGTGGGAGGTAGTAGTGAGGGTGGGTAGTGGGACTGTAGTGAGAGGTAGTAGTGAGGGCGGTAGTGGGACCTGGTAGTGGGAGGTAGTAGTTAGGGTGGGTAGTGGTACCTGGTAGTGTGAGGTAGTAGTGAGGGCGGGTAGTGGGACCTGGTAGTGTGAGGTAGTAGTGAGGGCGGGTAGTGGGACCTGGTAGTGGGAGGTAGTAGTGAGGGTGGGTAGTGGGACCTGGTAGTGGGAGGTAGTAGTGAGGGCGGGTAGTGGGACCTGGTAGTGGGAGGTAGTAGTGAGGGCGGGTAGGGACCTGGTAGTGTGAGGTAGTAGTGAGGGCGGGTAGTGGGACCTGGTAGTGGGAGGTAGTAGTGAGGGCGGGTAGTGGGACCTGGTAGTGGGAGGTAGTAGTGAGGGTGGGTAGTGGGACCTGGTAGTGGGAGGTAGTAGTGAGGGTGGGTAGTGGGACCTGGTAGTGGGAGGTAGTAGTGAGGGTGGGTAGTGGGACCTGGTATCGGGAGGTAGTAGTGAGGGCGGGTAGTGGGACCTGGCAGTGTGTGGTAGTAGTGAGGGTGGGTAGTGGGATGGTGGGAGGTAGTAGTGAGGGCGGGTAGTGGGACCTGGTAGTGGGAGGTAGTAGTGAGGGCGGGGTAGTGGGACCTGGTAGTGGGAGGTAGTAGTGAGGGGTGGTAGTGGGACCTGGTAGTGTAAGGTAGTAGTGAGGGCGGGTAAGGGGACCTGGTAGTGTGAGGTAGTAGTGAGGGTGGGTAGTGGGACCTGGTAGTGGGAGGTAGTAGTGAGGGTGGGTAGTGGGACCTGGTAGTGGGAGGTAGTAGTGAGGGCGGGTAGTGGGACCTGGCAGTGGGAGGTAGTAGTGAGGGCGGGTAGTGGGACCTGGTAGTGGGAGGTAGTAGTGAGGGCGGCTAGTGGGACCTGGTAGTGGGAGGTAGTAGTGAGGGCGGGTAGTGGGACCTGGTAGTGTGAGGTAGTAGTGAGGGTGGGTAGTGGGACCTGGTAGTGTGAGGTAGTAGTGCAGGCGGGTAGTGGGACCTGGTAGTGGGAGGTAGTAGTGAGGGCGGGTAGTGGGACCTGGTAGTGGGAGGTAGTAGTGAGGGTGGGTAGTGGGACCTGGTAGTGGGAGGTAGTAGTGAGGGCGGGTAGTGGGACCTGGTAGTGGGAGGTAGTAGTGAGGGCGGGTAGTGGGACCTGGTAGTGGGAGGTAGTAGTTAGGGTGGGTAGTGGTACCTGGTAGTGGGAGGTAGTAGTGAGGGCGGGTAGTGGGACCTGGTAGTGGGAGGGGGGGGGGGGGGGGAGGGATGTAGTGAGGTGCGGGTTGTGGGGACCTGGTAGTGGGAGGTAGTGGAGGGGGGTAGTGGGACCTGTGTAGTGGGGGTAGTTAGTTAGGGCGGGTAGTGGGAGGTAGTGGATGGGGGTAGTGGGACTTGGTAGTGTGAGGTAGTAGTGAGGCGGGTAGTGGGACCTGGTAGTGGGAGGTTGTAGTGGGGGGGTAGTGGGACCTGGTAGTGGGAGGTGTAGTGAGGGGGGTAGTGGGACCTGGTAGTGGGAGGTTGTAGGGGGGGGGTGGGACCTGGTAGTGGGAGGTAGTAGTGAGGGCGGGTAGTGGGACCTGGTAGTGGGAGGGAGTTGTGAGGGCGGGTAGTGGGACCTGGTAGTGGGAGGTGGGGTGGGGGCGGGGTGTAGGGGTTGGGGGAAGGGTGGGGGTCGGGGGTAGTGGGAGGTGTGTGAGGGGCGGGTAGTGGGACCTGGGTGTTTTGAGGTAGTAGTGAGGTGGGTTAGTGGGACCTGGTGGTGGGGAGGTAGTTGTGAGGGGGGGTAGTGGGACCTGGTAGTGGGAGGTAGTAGTGAGGGCGGGTAGTGGGACCTGGTAGTGGGAGGTAGTAGTGAGGGTGGGTAGTGGGACCTGGTAGTGTGAGGTAGTAGTGAGGGTGGGTAGTGGGACCTGGTAGTGGGAGGGAGTAGTGAGGGTGGGTAGTGGGACCTGGTAGTGTGAGGTAGTAGTGAGGGTGGGTAGTGGGACCTGGTAGTGGGAGGTAGTAGTGAGGGCAGGTAGTGGGAGGTAGTAGTGGGACCTGGTAGTGTGAGGTAGTAGAGGGAGCTGCAGTGACCGGGTCAACTGGGTGTGGAAGGGATCAGAGGAGAGGAGGAGTCATCCAACTACCAAACTGCACAGATTTTAAATAGCAAGATGCTCTCTTGGTTACACACCTGCATACAACACAAATGGTTTATGATATATTCATACATATAGTCAGGGCATAACACACACTATGTATCATATATATGTGTGTGTTATGCCCTCAATGTTGGAAATACTATGACTAGTCTTCAGGAACTCCTCACAAATGCTGGAAAACTATTCCTTCACAACTGAAGTTTGTTATGTTATGAGGAATAAATATGTGAATATATAATATATAATAGCAAAAATAATAGCTATATAATTATATATTGTATGCTAGGTAAATCGTATTTATTTTACATACTGCATATATATTATATTATTTTCATTACATATTCATCCCTTTATCTCAATATCGAATTAATTCCATAGATGTCGAATTCTAAATTCATTGTTATGTAATAATTCTATTGCTTATAATACTAGGCCTGTTCACACTCGTAAGCATATTGCCCTCTGACTCCGCCCACCACCACCACCATTCCCCACCCACACCCACACCCGCTCCCAAGCTGCTGTTTGTTCACACTCTCCGAACGGAATCACAGAGCCGTGAGTATTGTTCTGCTACACTCTCCCAGCACCCTCCGCTGCCGACCTGCTAACATGTGTTGTGAGAGTGTACCTTTTAGTGTTAGTGCACTGAGGGCCCGGGGTCTTCCTCCCTAAGAGACGAGACTTGGGGTGTGTTCTTCTAAACAAATCATCAACCTCCCCTCACCAACTCACCAGATTCACCTCTCTTTTATGTAATAATAAAATAGAGAACCAAATGGATAAATATTCTTGTATTTCCCATCACATTAATAATAACGTGGATATATGAAGGTAGTTAACTGGACAGGGGTTATATCCGGCTCTTTTACTTCCTGCATAGTTTTGTTGTTTTTGTTTTTTATTTACTGAAATTTGTGTCGAAATTGTTGCTAGCTGTTGTGTGAGAAGTGGTATGGTGGGCAGTTGAGTGTGATCTAGTTTTACTGAATTGGTAACACTTCGCTTAGCTGCTCCTCACGAGTGTGGATCAATACCAGAGGCAATTACGAGGCGTTGCCTCAAAACGTGAGAAGTGGTAGGTGGGCATTGGAGTGTGATCTAGTTTTAATACATGCGAAACACTTCAGTTATCGGCTCCTGACGAGTGTGGATCAATAGCAGAAGGCAATTAGTAGGAGTTAGTGCAAAGCGTGAGAAGTGACAGGTGAGCGGTGGAGGGTGATCTAGATTTAACAAATTGGTAACACTTTGCTTTGCGGCTCCTGATGAGTGTGGATCAATAGCAGAAGGCAATTACGAGTCATTGCCTCAAAACGTGAGAAGTGCTAGGTGGGCACTGGAGTGTGATCTAGTTTTAACGAATCGGTGACACTTCGATTATGAAGTGCTAGGTGGGGACTGGAGTGTTTTATAGTTTTAACGAATTGGTAACACTTCGATTATGAAGTGCTAGGTGGGGACTGGAGTGTTATCTAGTTTTAACGAATCGATAACACTTTGATTATGAAGTGTTAGGTGGGGACTGGAGTGTTATCTAGTTTTAACGAATCGGTAACACTTCGATTATGAAGTGTTAGGTGGGGACTGGAGTGTTATCTAGCTTTAACGAATCGGTAACACTTTGCTTAGCGGCTCCTGACGAGTGTGGATCAATGGCAGAAGGCAATTATGCGGCGTTGCCTCAAAACGTGAGAAGTGGTAGGTGGGCACTGGAGTGTTATCTAGTTTTACTGAATTGGTAACGCTTCAATTATTGGCTCCTGATGAGTGTGGATCAATAGCGGAGGCAATTAGTAGGAGGAGTTATTGCAAAGCGTGAGAAGTGGTAGTGGGCAGTGGAGTGTGATCTAGTTTTAACGAATGGGAAACACTTCGGTTAATGGCTCCTGACGAGTGTGGATCAATAGCAGAAGGCAATTACAAGGTGTTGCCTCAAAACATGAGAAGCGCTAGGTGAGCAGTGGAGTGTGATCTAGTTTTAACGAATGGGAAACACTTCGGTTAATGACTCCTGACGAGTGTGGCAAGGACTGGTTAGAGAAGTGTTAGGATATTGTGACTGAGTGGGATATCGGGTCATGGTTCTGGTGGCCTGATTTCCAAGTGGGGCAGCACTATAAAGTCGCCATTAATGTGCACTGTCAGAAGTCGGTGCCCGTCCTGATATGACCTTATATGTTGCCGGGATGTAAAATTCCAACAACCTACCAAACTGGCGTGATGGGCAGTCAGTAATTCAGTTAGTCAGATGGGTAGTCAGGCAGACAGTCAGTCAGGCAATCAGTAAGTCAGTCAGGCAGGCAGGCAGTCAGGCAGGCAGTCAGGCAGGCAGGCAGGCAGGCAATCAGTCAGTCAGTCAGGCAGGCAGGCAGGCAGTCAGTCAGGTGGTCAGTTAGGCAGGCAGGCAGGCAGGCTGGCACGCAGTCAAGCAGTCAGTCAGGAAGTTAGGAAGTCAGTCAGTCAGTAAGTTAGGCAGGCAGGCAGTCAGGCAGGCAGGCAGGTAGTCAGGCAGGCAGTCAGTCAGTCAGACAGTCAGTTAGGCAGTCAGTTAGGCAGGCATGCAGATAGGCAGTCAAGCAGGTAGGCAAGCAGGCAGGCAATCATGCAGACAAACAGGCAGTCAGTCAGACAGTCAGGTGGGTAGGCAGTCAGGCAGGCAGGTAGGCAAGCAGGCAGGCGGGCAGTCAGTCAGTCAGTCAGGTGGGTAGTCAGGCAGGCAGGCAGGCAGTCAGTCAGGTGGGTAGTCAGGCAGGCAGGCAGTAAGTCAGTCAGTCAGGCAGGCAGGCAGGCAGGCAGTAAGTCAGTCAGGCAGGCAGGCAGGCAGGCAGTCGGGCCTGGAGCGTGGCGGCATGCCGCTGATATGGGTACAGATTTGTAGCCGTGCAGTGTGGCGGATACTCCAGAGAGGGCGCCACGCAGGCATTTAATGAACACCATTTCCGGTGCCTTTTCATGCCGGCACCATTTGCTGATGCCGGCGTCCCTGGCCGGGCCCGGTCTACTGACAATTCACTGACCACACCGATTGTTTCCAGCCATGAGCGACATTAAAATTCTCCAGTCTGGTACGCGTATTAACTTTTCGAAACCGAAAACACTAAAGGCTGTCTGTCACACATCACTGGATTGGAGAAACGGAAAGAAACCAAACAAAGTCCGTTGATATCCGGCAAAGTCGGGTTTGTGTCCGTTGCATATCCGTTGCATATCTGTTGATATCCGGCCTGATCCGTTACAAGTTTTGAACATGCACAGGACTTGGAACTGATGCCGCCGGATTGACGTCTACGGTTCTTGTATGGTTTGAGTCCGTTTAGTCCGTTAATCGTCCGTTGGCTATCCGTTCATGTACATTTCATGTCCGTTTCATGTCCGTTCGTCCGGTGGCATTTGACCCGATATCGCAACATTTTAATACATTTTGATTCCGGACTAGACAATCCTGTCCGTTGCTCAATCCGGCATAGTGTGACAGGCACTTTACACACTTACCTCGTATCAGATCCACACATATCCAACTTTGATACCGGTACACTTATTAAAAACTGTCGTTGGCGTGAGGAAAATGGGAAATATTGCACCTGGGGCGCGAAGTGAACCCACATCTCTTGGATGTAGGGCCAGTGTGCTAACCATTACGCCACCTAGGCTCCCTAAAACAATAAACGGCAAATAACAAACTCACACCTAACCACAATAGCGTAAACTAAAATATTTCTCGCAAACTGACATTTATATACCACTTGTCTCACTCCAACTGACCAGGCCCTACAATAAAACGTACTACAACTTTACCAAATAAATACAGAAGATAACTTCTGCTTACATTCTAAATACCATGTAAATACTCACATCGATCCGACTGTAGTCATATGACATTACTCTTGCCATATTGCTATGGAACTTGTGAGTTATAGAATTTCATCGTGTTATATGCTGCAAATGTATTCAACAGTTATTGTATACATTACTCTATATATACCATTTTTGTGTAAATAATCCTAAATTGAAAAATGGCTGGAAGACCAATGCTTCGGTACTGACAAAAGACTTATTCAGCAGAATACAAATATTTACCAACAAAAATGAAAAAAGGTTACTCAGGGCAAGTCGGAAAATTCACCACCATGATTTATTACTTTTTTCATTAAGATTTATCTCATACTTTCATTAATTTACATTTTATTTGTACACACTGAAAACAGGTGAGGTCACATCAAGGTGGGTCCTGCCTTATGGTGGCACTCTGCAATCCTGCTGGGTTTATAGTGCTGCCCCACTGAGATATCAATGTCTGTCACATGTTCCTGACCCTCGTGAGAACCAGTCGCTGGCGATCCTGCAAGCAATGCCAAGTGCCAAACAAAGTTGTGCTGCTGGCTTCCAATGTGAAAGGCTGTGAATGGGGGGGGGGGGGGGGTCGAAACCCGGCTAGGTCAAACCAATGACTTAGACAATTTAGACTTGTCACTACCTAGCCTGGTGCTCCGCATTACTAGGATTGGACAAGGACTGGTTTGCTCAGAATCGTATATTTTGTTAGTCCTCAATTCGGACTCGTCTATGAATCTAGTCTGATGATTAATTAGGTCATAGGGGTGATGAAAATGGGAACTAGTGCTCCTAGAGCGGGAATCGAACACATGTCTAGCATTCCGGGCAAGTGTGCTAACCATTACACAATGTAAGCTCCCTGATGTCACCACACTACCCATGCTTACCTGTCTATACGGCTCCTTGCTTGAGAGGTCAGTGTCGACCACTACCAGATGGGATGGCCGAAAGAATGGAGTGTCCGTCTCCCGTTTTGGTATATCATGGGTTTCGAACCACAGGTTTGAACCCTGGTCGAATCAAACCAATGATTTAAAAACTTATACTTGTCGCTTCCCAGCCAGGCGCTCGGCATTATTAGCATATGGCAAGCAAAGAACTGGTTGGCTCGATGTCCGGATAATGTGACTGAGTGGGGATATCAAGTGATGGTGCTGGTGGTCTGGTCTCCCAGTGAGACACCATTATAAAGCCGCCATGAGTGTGCGCTTGTCACAAGTCGGTACCCGTCCTGATATGACCTTAGATGTTGCCAGGACATAAAACTCAACAGCCAACCACTACAATTGTTCACCGGGGCTGGGTGGCGGTCCGTTAGTGCAGTGCCCCCTGTATCGCAAACAGCGACCCCGTGGCTATCTGCTTCACGGTCCGCTGACTTTTATACCTGGACATATTTATCCTCGCGCGCTTCGCTCCGACAGAGGGCGCCAGTAGACGGCCGGGCGTCCGTCCACAAATTACCGGCAAGCATCCGGAATTTCTTCTTCACCAGAAGTAGCATTTCATCACCAGTTTCCACCAACTTATTTGTGCTTTGTCAACTGCAGCATATTTGTGTTTATAGTTTCACACACACATACACACAAACGCATTCTCTCTCGTCTCTCTCTGTCTCTTTCTCTGTCTCTGTCTCTCTCTCTTTCACACACACACACACAGAAACATGACCTTAGATGTTGTTAGGACATAAACCCCAGCAAACAAACAGACAAAGTTGCAATGACAAGTACCAACTAAAGCATGAAGGCTTTCATTTAACGCAGGCAGAGTATCTTACATCTCCATGAGTTCTCCCGAATGAAGCGAAATCTCATTCCATTCTATTCGCTGTCATTTTGATGCAGCGTCTCTGAGCCTCTTTTAGATGCAGCATCTGTGAGCCTGGTTTTGGTGCAGCATCTCTGAGCCTCTTTTAGACACGGCTCCTGAGCCTTGTTTTGATGCAGCATCTCTGAGCCTCTTTTAGATGCAGCATCTGTGAGCCTCGTTTTGGTGCAGCGTCTTTGAGCCTCTTTTAGACATGGCTCCTGATCCTCGTTTTGTGCCGTCGGCTAGTCGGCTGGGCCTTGGTGCGCGCTTTGAGCCTCTTTTAGACGCAGCATCTCTGAAGCTCCTTTTGGTGCGTGTCAACGTGGTGTCTGTGAGCCTCGTTTTGGTGCAGCGTCTCTGAGCCTCTTTTAGATGCGGCATCTGTGAGCCTAGTTTTGGTGCAGCGTCTTTGAGCCTCTTTTAGATGCAGCATCTCTGAAGCCTCCTTTTGGTGCAGTGTCTGTGAGCCTCTTTTAAACGTGGTGTCTGTGAGCCTCGTTTTGGTGCAGCGTCTCTGAGCCTCTTTTAGATGCAACATCTGTGAGCCTCGTTTTGGTGCAGCGTCTCTGAGCCTCTTTTAGATGCGGCATCTGTGAGCCTCGTTTTGGTGCAGCGTCTCTGAGCCTCTTTTAGATGCGGCATCTGTAAGCCTGGTTTTGGTGCGTCTCTGAGCCTCTTTTAGACGCAGCATCTCTGAAGCCTCGTTTTGGTGCAGTGTCTCTGAGCCTCTTTTAGACGCACCATCTGTGAGCCTCGTTTTGGTGCAGCGTCTCTGAGCCTCTTTTAGATGCGGCATCTGTGAGCCTCGTTTTGGTGCAGCGTCTCTGAGCCTCTTTTAGATGCGGCATCTGTAAGCCTGGTTTTGGTGCGTCTCTGAGCCTCTTTTAGACACAGCATCTCTGAAGCCTCGTTTTGGTGCAGTGTCTCTGAGCCTCTTTTAGACGCACCATCTGTGAAGCCTCGTTTTGGTGCAGCGCTGCCGCCGCCGCGGTCACGTCGTGGCGTCCCGTATCGAGACTTCCGGTTGACGGGGCAGGTCGCCTCCTCGAGCTGCCCCCTGGCGGGCGCTCCCCGTTACACCCCCCCCCCCACACACACACACGGGCTCGCCTGTCCGCCTTGTAGTTTATTGTACTCGGACACACCGAGTGCTAATACCCGGTAATGGCCCTGTGTACGGGAAGTCACGTGACCACAGAACCCACCTGGGGACCAACCAGAAACCACCCCTTAACTTAGAGTATAATATATACCACATATAATTAATGTACCTCATATATGAAATATATGTAATATGGGAAATATGTATTATATATAATATCCATGTAGTATATAGTATATATATGGATAGTGATAAACCCTTTATCGCGTGTAATAAGCTATGTAGTGGTCTCCCCCCCCCCCATATGGGGTTGGTGGGGGGTGGGTCCTGCATGCCCCCCCCCCTTCCATGGGGTGGGACACTCCACTTGTGTACATATCATTTTATAGTTAGCATAATATTATGCGGGTATAAATCTTCGGCTGGAGGTATTATTATTATTATTTGTCCTAATATTCTATCATTATTTTATTAATTATTAACCAATCTGCTATCGGCTATGTTAAACTGCGAGACTCTAGGGCTACGGTGGCGCCACCACTGTCGTTTCTTGGTATTGGTGGGCCAACTATGCCCTGCTCACTATACTTAAAAAATATCTATATATATATATATATATATATATATATCGTCATCATCATCATGCTGTCGGTTGCGATGCGACAAAGACTGCTTCCATTACTTGACTGCCGCTCTCCATTTAGCTCTCTACTGTGAGAGTGACATCCATGAGTCGGTCTTAATGTCTCTCAGCTTCAGGTTTCTCTCGATGGTATCCTTGAACCGGAGACGAGGTCGCCCTCTCTTTCTGTAACCAGAAGAAAGTTGAGAATAGAGGATCTGCTTTGGTAGCCTGTCTGATGACATCCTCATGAGGTGTCCAGTCCACCAGAGATTCTTTTTGATCAGAAGATCTTCCATAGAGGGCAGCCCCGTCTATCCGAGTATTTCCTTATTTGTCACTTTGTCCTTCCAGGTTAGCCTCATGATTGAATGCAGATGTCAGATCATGAAGGTATGCAGCTTTTTCACCTGTCGTCTGTACACTGTCCAGGCCTCGGCTCCATATAGTAGGGTGGATAACGCGTTTGCAGGGTAGATCTTGCCTTTGACCCGCATGGACACATGGTGGTTGTTCCAGAGTCTCTGGCGTAGTCGGCGGAAAGATGCGCTAGCCTTGGCCATCCTGCTCTGTATTTCAGCATCAATGTGTGTCCATCACTTGATATAGTGCTTCCGAGGTAGGTGAATTCTGGAACAGAGTTCAGCTTGTTTGCATCAACCATGATATCCTCCTCTCGGGTTCTTGTAGAGTTGGGTTGGTACAGCAACTCCGTCTTCTTGATGTTAATCTTCAGGCCAAACTTCTTTGATGCATCACAGAAAGCGTCCACTATTTTCTGGATCTGTTCAGCAGAGTGGGCAACCAGTGCGCTGTCATCTGCGAATAGTAGCTCTCTCACCAGTATCTGAGTAGTCTTGTCTTCGCTCTGAAGTGTGCGACATTGAATAGGTCAGTGCTCTGTCTGGACTCTATATAGATGCCATGCCCCCTGGTCTCTGAAAGCCTCGTCGAGCATTGCTGATAGGAAGATGGAGAAGAGGGTGGGGGCCAGTACACAACGTTGCTTGACCCCATTGGTAACTCCGAACGATTCCGAGACTTCCCCTCCAACACTAACGTTCGCCATCATTCCTGTATGTAGAGCCTCGATCATATTTGTGAACTTCTCTGGGCATCCATATATATATATATATATATATATATATATATATATAATATATATATATATATTTGTGTTATATTATCTATATATATATATATATATATATGGATGCCGGCTTCCAGTGCGGGAGATCGGAGTTTGATTCCCACTCGAGGATACTTGATGCTACCTAGCCTGGCGCTCGGCATTAATAGGATAGGGATAATGTGACTGAGTGGGATATCAGGTCATGGTGCCAGCAGTCTGGTCTCACAGTGGGGGAGCACTATAAAAGTCGCCATGAATGCACACTGTCACAAGTCGGTGTCCGTCCTGATATGACCTTAGATGTTGCCAGCACATTAACTCCAACAAACATAAATTTGGCCATTTTCATGCACAATTTCGCAATTTTTGCTTTTTTATATTTTCTGTAGTTCTTAATTTGATAGTTTTCGCTTGCTTTCATCGTTTTTCTCTTTTTTTTCTTCTTCAATAGTTGAGCTTTAATTTATGCAATTCTTCACATGCTGGTTAATCAATTTCTTATGTTTTAACCAAAATTGTTGTTCAGGGGTTGAAGTGATCCGCGTTTTTGGTGGGTTTTTTTCCTCAATTTTCCATGAAAATCCTCGCAGCCTTAGTTCTATTGCTAGAGAATCGCGCAAAATGGAATCCAAATCAGATTTCCACATTTTCTTTGTTTCTTTGTTTCTTTTTCTTCGTTCCTTTCATTTTCTCTACTTTTCTTTGTTTTTCTTTCTTTCTCTTTCTTACTTTCATTTTCTTATTTCTCTTTCCTTTGTTCTTTCGTACCGATTTTCTCCCATTTCTTTCTTTCTTTCTCTCATTCCTTCTTTTCTTCTTTCTTCCTTTCCGTCTGTCTTTTTAGGGTATTTTTTCTTCTTTTATATGAGAAGACTTTGTTGGTCCCTGGTTGTTGTTTCAGTTTGTAATCACTATTTACGGGGATGAAAGATCTCCGCGATTTCGCGGATTTCTACGATTTCTATGATTTCTGATTATCGCCGATTAACTGACACAAAATGCCAGGGATAACTGACAAGAATTGTTCGGTTAGAATCTCCTATGCAAAGGCTGGACTATCCTTATATGACCTTAGATGTTGCTCGGACATAAGACCAAAATAAATGCCCCCAAACAAGTAAAAATGGATTTCTGTGAAAACACGGAAATTCCTCCCCTATCGGTGAATCGCCGCGAACATTCCCGGAAGTCAGCTTTTGTACAATGCTCTCCAAACATAGTTTGTCCTTCATGCCTATGACCAGGCAGTACAGGCTCTGCTTGGGGAGCTACCACTCCCCCAGAGCGTTCTTCTGTCATATTTGTGATTATATTATCGCCTATCTCACTGTCATTAAAAATGAGCACTCACTGATTTCCGCTCCCCCCCCCCCCCCTCTAACACCACTTTCATCCCTGTATTTACACTGATGCCACGCTACCACGCCCCCTGGTGGCCTTTGTTGCAACACCCAAAACACTACAAAGGACCGGCGCATATTTAAAGTTGCATAGTCGGATGGTTTTGAGTTTCTGTTATTTTCTGAGATATAAGGTTTATCGTTATAATCTACCTTACTTTAGTTTGAACTAACTTTTTATTTGAAATGCCTAACTTAATTAAATTTGGCAAGCACACCAAAACTCTTAACACCACAGGCCTCTACAGTAAGAGGTTCTATTAAATTGCGTCAGTATTCCCTTCTATGTGGTGACAAATGCCACTATCTAAGTTAGATATGTAGAATCAAATCTAGATAATTGTTTTCATTTTGAAAAGTTGATGTTTTCATCGGACCATGCAGCTTTCAAGAGACAGCCTTTAAAGAAGGGCCACGCGGCCTTTAAAGAAGGGTCACACGGCCTTTAAAGAAGGGCCAATCACCCTCAAGACCTTGTGGCAGCGCACCCTTCACCTTCGAAGCGATGGGTGATGGGTAAGTTGTGGAAATGCGACAGGATTGAAGCGGCTGGTCGCCACAGTGTGGCAAACCTGTCTAATCAGGTGCACCAGCGCGCCATCAATATGGCGCTGCGCCTCATGCAATGTCACTTTCAGGCAGGGCCAGACCAGCCAGCCTGTGTGGTAATGTATGAGGCAAGTCAGGACGGGCTGCGTAAAGGCATTCAGAAAGAGGTCGCGGAGGGCATTCAGTCAGCGATGATGGAAGCACGCTTTGATCATAGTTGCTGCAGATTTTTGTTTGTGTATTTATTTTTACCTAACTGATTATTCATTTTTACTGTATATAATAATAATAATAATAATAATAATAATAATAATAATAACGCATAACAATAAGTACAGCAATAATAATAAGCTGATAATAATAATAATTCATAAGTCATCTGTGGTACCTCGCGGTTAAAGGATTTATACGTTTGTTTGTTGTTGTTGTTTTACGTCCTAGCAACATCTAAGGTCATATCAGGACGGGGATTTATACGTCATCCTCATGAATATATTTTAATTCTAAGGAGATTCAATCAAAACCCTTACCCATGCTTTGTTTCTACAATTCTGAAAAATAGCTTGTGGATCTTATCGAGAATTTCTGTCGCTAATGCTGTGGGGGTTGTGTTGCGCTTACCTTTTAGCAGTATGTTATCGTGTAGTGTGAAATCATCTTTGTGTGTGAAGTCAGGCTGTGCGTCAGGTCCTGCTTGATTCTAAAGTGCCATGTGATGAAAGTCAGAGTGGCATAACATTATTGCCTCGTTTTAAAAGAAAAAGGACACAGAAATGTCCTTTTGACAGAAAAGGGTATTCTAAAACGTGTTTTAAGCACTCCTTGATGATTGCCAGTAAATAATAGCATTTCTTACCTGCTCTGGCAACTAGAAAGTGGGTTGGACCTGCCATAAAGTGGGTTGGACCTGTCATAAAGTGGGTTTGACCTGTCATAAAGTGGGTGGGACCTGCCACACAAAAGGCACACTCGTGGTATGATTTGAGAAGAAGGAGGCGATGCAATAATATCAAACCAAATGATTTGACTGTTTTGGCTGACTGTTTGATCTGAAGAGCCTTTCTCTATATGTTTCTGTTTTACATGCTATCATGCCCGTCCCGAAATATGACCTTAGGTGTTGCTAGGACGTAAAACAACAACAAACAAGAAAACCACATACTAGCAACATCTATGGTCATATCAGAATGGGTACCGACTTGTGACAGCACACACTCATGACGACTTTACAGTGCTTCCCCACTGAGAGATCAGGCCACTGTCTCCATGACCCAATATCCCACTTAGTCAGAATGCTAGGCTAGGTTTGATTGATTGATTGATTGATTGGTGGTTGCTTTACGCCGTGTCGGCAGCATAGGCCATATTCACGGCGAGAAATGTTTGGTTTTTTGTTCAAACCATCGCTTTTACATGTAAAAGCAGACAATCAATTATGTGCCAATAGACACTCATTAAATTAGAAAGCTCACAATCATATATTTGTGGTCAAGGGAAACAAATTCCCATAGAAAAAGAAAGTTTTATTAATAATTGATAGAATCTATTTAGTAAACTATATGAGGTGGTACAGTCCAGCTGCCCTCAAAAAGGCTAAAATGTTTTCCTGTTTTACCTTAGTAAAAAGGTCATGCATACTGTCTGCAGTGTAGAACCGTTGGCGCAGGGCCAAAAAATCAACGCAACTTAGTAAAATGTGTTTGAGTGTCAGTGGGGACTGACACCCAATACATTCAGGGGGAGGTTCCCCCTTGAGCAGAAAAGCATGTGTAAGCCACGAGTGGCCAATACGGCAGCGGCTAAGGACCACTTGGTCCCGCCGACCTCCCGCATGAGTCTGTGGTGGCTTTCCCACAGATGGTTCAATTTCTTTAAGTTTATTAATGTTTTCATCCCACTCATGTTGCCATTTGGATTTTATGTGGGTGGCTATTAGTGGTTTCAGATCAGAGTGAGGGATCAGACACGGTTCAAGATCACAGTTCAGGGCCTTCTTCGCAGCCCGATCAGCTCATTCGTTTCCTTGTATGCCGGCATGGCCAGGCACCCAGCACAGGTGGATGTCATACCCATCCGTTGTCAGTTGGTTCATTTTATAAATGACCGTTGCTAGAATAGGGTGATTCGTTTTCAGTCCAGCAACAGCCAGGAGGCAAGAGAACGAATCACTGTATATAACATAGTTAGTGTGGTTGGATACCTCGATACACTCCAAAGCGAGAAGGAGTGCTCGGGCTTCTGCAGTGAAAATTGAGCTCTGATCGGGCAAACGTACACCAAATTTTTCCCGTCGGCAGACTGCCGCAGCAGCTACCCGGCTTTGGTCTTTCGAACCATCAGTGTATATGGAGAGGTGGTCTGCAAACTGGCCTTGAATCTCTGCATGCAGTCCTTGGTACTCGAGTGGATGTGTCCCAGACTTCCTCAGTTCCGTGAGTCGGAGGATAACCGATGGCTTTCTCAACGACCACGGGGGATGTTCTGGGACTTTGGCATCCTCCAACACCTCCAAATCCACGCCCAAGGCCTCCAAATGAGGTTTCATTCGGAGCCTCAGTGGCCGGATGTAATTTGGCCTGGCTTCATACCTGGATTCGTCATGTTGCTCGAACAGACAATTGTGTGCAGGATTCAATGCATTAGTTTTTATCTTGACTACATATTGCATGGCCAGTTTGATTCTCCTGTTGTTAAGTGATGGTTCATTGGCTTCGACATAAAGGCTCTGAACTGGTGAGGTGCGGAAGGCCCCAAGGGCCAGGCGCAGTCCCTGGTGGTGGATTGTGTCTAGCAGCCCAATATATGATTTCCTTGCGGAACCGTATACTATGCTGCCATAATCCACTCGTGACCGAACCAAGGTTCTGTACACGGAGAGCAGAACATCTCTGTCCGCTCCCCACTCTGAGCTGGACAGCACCTTCAGAATATCCAGCGCTTTCAGGCATCTTGTTTTCAGGTACTTTATATGTGGCACAAAAGACAGTTTTGCATCGAGAATGAGTCCCAGAAATTTGGTTTTCTCAACGACTTTAATGGGATCCCCATCCAGGGTCAGCTCCGGTTCCGCATGCATTCTACGCAGCAGGCAGAAGTGCATGCAGACTGTTTTGGTCTTGGAAAATTTGAAACCATTCAGAACTGACCATCGATGGATCCCATTTATGCTTGGTTGTAGCTGTCTCTCTATGACATTCATGTTAGCACCGCTGTAATATAAAACAAAGTCGTCCACGAAAAGACTACAGGAGACGCCCCGCTTTACAGCAGCAGCAATACCATTGACATTGACCCCGAAAAGGGTCACGGCCAGTATGCTGCCTTGAGGTACTCCTAGTTCCTGTGAGTGTAGGCGGGAATAGGTAGTCTTGACACGGACGCGGAAATGCCTGAAGGCTAGAAAGTTCCTGATGAAAATTGGCAAGTGGCCACGAAGGCCAATCGCATGAAGATCCTCCATGATGCCATGCTGCCACGTTGTGTCATAGGCTTTTTCGAGGTCGAAAAAGACAGCCACAACGTGCTCCTTCTTAAGGAAAGCATCTCTTATGAAGGTCTCCATGCGCACCAAATGGTCGAGGGTGCTGCGGCCCCATGCTAGGCTAGGTAGCGACAAGTATTAATTTAGTCACCGGTATACGTAGGTAGTGACAAGTATTAATTTAGTAAATCATTGGTTTGACTCGACCGGGATTCAAACTCCTGACCTTCCACACAGGAAGCCTGCACTCTACCAATTCACGACCTTGTCCGGTCCACCTTTCTCTAAGTTGAACATACTTTCTCTGAACTGAACAGGCTTTCTCTGACCTGAACAGGCTTTCTCTGACCTGAACAAGCTTTCTATAAGCTGAACAAGCTTTCTCTAAACTGAACAGGCCGTCTTTAAGCTGAACAAGCTTTCTCTGACCTGACCATACTTTCTCTTAGCAGAGCAGGCTTCCCTATTCTGAACAAGCTTTCTTGGAGCTGACCAGCCAGTCTTGCTCTCAAAAAGCTTTCTTTAAGCTGAATAGGCTTTCTTGGAGCTGACCAAGTCCCTATTTTATCTTAGTTAAACAGGCTCTCTCTTAGCTGAACAGGCTTTCCTGCTCCGAACAAGCTTTCTCTTGGCTGAACAAGCTTTCTCGCTTATGTGTTGAAAGCACTTTGCCTTAGTTGAACAGATATACCCTATGTTGACCAGAATTTATCTGAACTGAATACGCTTCCCTGAGCTGATCAGGCGTTCTTCTGTTGAAGACTTTCTCTGTGCCTAACATGCTTTCCCTGTGCTAAACAGGCTTTCCATGTGCTGAACAGGCTGTCTGATGAACATTTTCCCTGTGCTGAACAGACTTTCCCTGTGCTGAACAGGATGTCTCTGTGCTTAACATACTTTCTCTATGCTGAACAGCCTCCGTGTGCTGAACAGGTTTCCCCCATGCTGACTTGTTGAGCAGACTTTCCCTGTGCTGAACAAACTTTCCCTGTGCTGAACAGGTTGTCTCTGCTACACATGCTTTCTCTGAGCTGAACAAACTTTCCCTGTGCGGAACAGATCTTCCCTGTGCTGAACACTTCCCCTGTGCTGAACAGGCTTTCCCGGTGCTGAACAGACTTCCCCTGTGCTGAGCTGAGGCGGTAGAAGCAGGTCCAAGCAGTTACACCGATACTCCTCACCTGGTGGAAGGGACTCCGCTTCACAGAAACAACACAGTCTTGTTTTTGTTGGACCGACCCTGGCACCGCCAGACACACCAATCTCTACATGCACCCCCCTCCCCCCCCCCCACCTCTCTCCTGGTACAGGTACCGAAGGGTTGTACCGAAGGGTGAATTTCTCTACTCTTGTTGGTATGCACAAAGGTATGCGCTCTGCTCGATCGGTAGAGGTTCATATAGTATTCCTTTAGAAGATATTAGATCACCCTCCTTCGTATTATTTGTATTTGTAATGAAATTGAACAAAGTTAGACCTATTAAAGTTGCATGGTCCGAAGAAACATTTTTTTTCAAAATCAAAACACTTACCTACATTTGATTCTATATATCCAACTTAGATACTGATGCATTAACTAAGGCTTCGGGACAGCATATAGTATTCAAAATAATCGGTGAATTTATTAACCTGTCTCTTTGGGCAACTACTTTGAGACAGCCATTAGGCAGGAAGACCACTAACCAATTAGGTCAATCTTGTGACCTAATTTATTAGTCCTACCCTCATTCCCAGTACCATATATGGCATTAGTCAGGTTCCAGACTACCTACACATTACTAGGTCATTCCTCATCACATGATCATTGCGAGATGTGAATCTGAGCCACAACAACAATACTTTTGACAAGCTTACCACAATGATTTTGGGTTCTTTCAGCTCAAATTGCTCCAAAATTAGCCATTTTCCATCAAAATGACTCAGGAATAATGAGTAATAGGTTATAATAGTTAACCTGATATATTTATCTCAGAAATGATGCAAAGATTTGAAAGGCATCGGACTATGCAACTTTAATTACTGATGGTTAGCACTGATCAGCACTCAGCTTGCGTCAGTAGCCATGGAGATGTGTTTGTAGTCACCTAACCAGGTACAAAAAGTAGATGTACAGTCCTAGTAAATGTTGGATTAGTTGCCAAATGGTTGTCAAATGGTTTGAGGTGTTTGTTTCGATTGGGATGAAGACATCATCGACAGGATGGTGGAATGAGTGGAGCATTCGCTTACCGTGTTTGAACCCTTGGGGGCTTGAACCCTAGTCGAGTCAGGCCAATGTCATATAACAATTTATAATTGTCGCTAGCTGGCCTAGCAATCGGCATTACTATGATATCGCAAGGAGCTGTGGAATGAGGAAGACCAATTGTCCATGATTGAAGCTTCTCCCGTGTTAAAGTTGTATAGTCTGATGGTTTTGAGTTTCTGTCACTTATTGAGATTAATATAGTGCGGTGATTGTTATGATGTACCTCGCTTTAGTCTGAAGTAACCTTTCTTTTAAAGCTGCATAGTCCGATGAACATTTTCAAAACCAAAACAATTACCTAGATTTGATTCTACATATCTAACGTAGATACTGCTGCACTTGTTAAACATTTGTCATCACATAGAAGGGAATAATGAGGCAATTTAATAGAATCATCTGTTACTGCAGAAGCCTATGGTGTCAGAATTTTGGCGTGCTCGCCAAAATTAATTTGGCATTTTTGTGCTTCAAATATCTCAAGAGTTAGCTATTTAAAATAAAAATTACTTCAAACGAAATAAGGTAGATTATAACGATCAACCTAATATATCTAGCTCAGAAAATGATATAAACTCAAAACCATGGGACTATGCAACTTTAAGTGACTAATCTTTAAGACATTTGAAGTGCAAAATTGCAAAAATAATTGTGTCAAACAGCCAAAACTCTGATATAATACACTTTAGCAGTAAGGTTGTATTAAAATGACTGAGTGTTCCCTTCTATGCAGCAACATATAGTTAATAAGTGCACAAGTATCTAAATTAGAGATGTAGAATCAAATTTAGATAACTCTATACATATAGTCCTTGTCGATGGGTGGAACGATTTCAAAGGGGCTGAAGCATTTAGACTTTGCCCCCCTTTGAAATATGCTTCGGCTCGGTCCATTTGAAATCACGTGATCTCATACCCAAGAACTATTACATGTGCATGTGCAGCTTTTACATTCTCATTGTCGATTACAGAACAGTTTACAAACCTACCCAGCATATGATTATGCTAAGTGAACTGCCTGATTATTTATCAATCATCAGCCCAGTTCTTGTTTGTGGCAGAACAGTAAATGAAGTTTTGTATGCCTCTGTACGTCTTTTATGTGTAAAATAGCAGATCGATTAAAATCTCGACATTCTGTCAGTGTGTGTGTGTGTGTGTGTGACCAGTCTGCGATCTGTCAGATCTTACCCACATACATAGAGATCTTTGACATGTGCATAGATCTAGACATTTGTATTGATTATGTCAAATCTTGACCAGACAGAAGCAGTTAATGGCACAGTACAGCACGGGGTGCTACTTTAAGTGTGTGGTCTACCCAGACTTCAGCCGCACCCCTAACCCTAGTTAAAGCTGCATTGTCCAATGAAAGCATCACATTTTCAAAAGCAAGGCAATTATCTAGATTATATTCTACATGTCTAACTCAGAAGTTCTATACTGGTGCACTTATTAAACATTTGTCACCACATAGAATGGCATACTGAGGCAATTTAATAGAACCTGTTACTGCAGAAGCCTATGGTGTCAACAGTTTTGGCGTGCTTGCAAAAATTAATTGTGCATGTTTGCACTTCAAATATCTCAAAAGTTAGATATTAAAATAAAAAGTTACTTCAAAGTAAAAAGTAAGGTAGGTTATTGTGATCAACCTAATGTAGTTATCTCAGAAAATAACAGAAACTCAAAACCATCAGACTATGCACGCTAAAGTAACACCCATCATCACATCCAATGAAAGCGGCATTAGAACTGAGTCCAACGAACGACCATCAGACTATGGAACTTTAAATAGGGGTCATAGAAGAAGACCTGATTTGACCTGTCTATTTAACTAACTGTTTAGCGTTACGGATATGGTTAGGATTAGGGCTAAAGACCTGGTCGACTGCACGCTAAAGTAACACCCATCATCACATCCAATGAAAGCGGCATTAGAACTGAGTCCAACAAAGGACTTAAACAAAACGGGTAAATTCCCAGTTCCGCTGGTCTCTCAGGAAGGACTGAAGTTAAGACGCAACACATCAGGTTACAGCTACAGCTTACCCAGCGGAAGTTGAGGTTAGTGTCCCTCACAACCGTATCAATCCACATAGGCCGTATTATTTAAACTCATTTTGCACCGATATATAGTATATGCCTCCTGATAACCAAAGCTTGGTAGGGTTTTTCGAATACATTTAATTCTAATGTAGATTGAAGTGAAATAGTCGTAGCAAATATTTTAATTAGATATGTATGTGTATTCACCACCTCTCTCGCCTTCCGCCGGGTAAACTGAAGCTGTGGCCCAGTGTAGCAGGAAATAGCAAACCCCTGGACATCACACCCTGCGGTTTGCAATTTCCTAGGAAATCACATCCCCCCCATGGTTTGTAGCATTTATCACCCCAAGCATGGCAGCTATATATTTGATATTGAACTTCTACCAGATCTGGGGGTTTATAAAAATGGATTCAAGGAGGATCAAGATGGATTAATCCTAATGAAAACATCGTAATTCTGACTGTACACGTGCTGAAAATGGTAGCCTGGTCACCCGGCTTTTATTCACTTCAGCATCATGTAGGATAATGATACAGATAGTTTTACTGGCTTCTCTTAATGATATAGTCTAGTATCTTTGACAAAAATTGAACTGTTCCCCTATCCTTCTTGTGAGTGATCGCAGTCAATATGGCCCTTGCTGTGACCGGCATGAAATTAAAAATAATCAATTAACCCATCTTGTGAGGGATCCCCCTTACATAAAAATAAATGTGGCTTTATCATGCTTACATAGATACCATTTTTACAATAGACCATACATGGTATGGGGGTTTGCGATTTCCTAGGAAATCACAAGTGGGGGTTTGCGATTTACAAGGTTTGCGATTTCCTGCTACACCGGCATGCCGGGGTCACAGCTTCAGTCCTTTTTAAGGAACCAGCCTAACTTAAAATGCCCAGTGCTTTCAAAATAAGCCGACCCACTTTTCCAGCGCCGCCTACATGCTCACCTGCGACCTGCACTTTTTCCACTACATAGACTATACTCTATAGTGTTGCGTGCCATGGTTGGTTGGGTGTTGGAGTTTTACATCCTGCCAACATCTAAGGTCATATCAGAATGGGTACCGACTTCTGATAGTGTGCGCTCGTGGTGACTTTATAGTGCTGCCCCACTGGGAGACCAGGCCACCAGCACCATGACCTGATATCCCACTCAGTCATATTATCCTGACACTGAGCCAACCAGTCCTTGCCCTATCCTAATATTGCCGAGCACCTGGCTACAAAGCAGCAAGTTAAAATTGTTAAGTCATTGGTTTGACTCGACCAGACTTGAATCCCACGATCTAGAAAAACGGAGACGGACGCTCAACTCATTGGGTCATCCCGTCTTTTCTTGGTACCAAGGGAACCGCATCTGCAACTTCTATTTTTATAATTCCAACTCCTATCTCACAATTTTTGGAAAGCACTGTGCATGTATTATTAATACCAATAGGATAGGGCAAATACTTGTTGGCTCAGTGTCACAGAAATATACGACTGAATACACCTGATTTTCACAGCCTGTACACTTCTAGAAAAGTTGTTGATGCGAGGGGGGCGGAAGGAGGGGGGGAGCACACAATTTGTTTTGAAACCACGCCTTTCAACTAAATATTTGAAAGGAAGTGGTAACTGAGCTGTGTGGGTGTGTAGGTGGGTGTATGTGTGTGGGGGTGGGAGGCTGTTTTTGTGTGTAGTGGGTGCGCATAGTGGGTGGGTGTATGTATGGGTGTGTTGTCGGTAGTAGGTGGGTGTGTGTGGGTAGATTGTTTTTTATCGGAGTTTTACGTCCTGGCAACATCTAAGGTCATATCAGGACGGGTACCGACTTGTGAGAGTGCACACTCATGGCAACTTTATAGTGCTGCCCCACTTGCAGACCCCAGGCCTCTGGCACCGTGACCCAATATCCCACACAGTCACATTATCCTGATACTGTGCAAACCAGTCCTTGTCTTATCCTATTAATGCTGAGTTCTAAGCTAGGTAGCGACAAGTATCAATTTGATAAGTCATTGGTTTGACTCGGCTTGGATTCAAACTCCCGACCTTCCGCAGGGGAAGCCTGCACTCCACCGACTCGGCCACCGTGTCTGATGTAAGTGGGTAGTGGATGGGTGGGTAAATAGGTGTATTGTGAGTAATGTGTGTGTGTGTATAGTGAGTGTGTGCTCAGGTACCTTACCATTGACACCACGTGACATGGTATATACACTCAGACAGGTGTTTTGGGCGGATGTATAGATAAGAAGCCCCATCACTTGTAAACAGACAAACCTGTACAGCTCACATATACCACCACACCTGTGCCTCAGTACCTGGAAGACGCAACTAAACCCAGCTGAATTTACCTCAACACTGACATGCGCATGCGCCTTATGGTAGTACTAGTAGCATAATCTGTGAGGTATGAGTTTCCTTTGTCTGTTGAGTGCGTAGTGGGGAGAGACATAGCTCAGGCGGTAGAGTGTCCACCTGTGAAAGTGTCGGTCATCCTATCGGTCCTGCTCAGTGGACCCATTTGCAGTTTCGGCTATTTCCCGTTCCAACCAGTGGTCCACAACTGGTTCATCAAAGGTTGTGGTATGTGCTGTCCTGTCTGTGGGAAAGTGCATATAAAAGACCCCTTGCTACTTATCGGAAAGAGTAGCCTATGTGGCGGCAGCAGGTTTTCTCCAAAGAAATATGTCAAAATGACCAAATGTTTTACGTCCAATAGCCGATGATAAACAAAATCAATGCACTCTTGAGGTGTCGTTAAATAAAACAAGCTTTGCGGATTCAGTTTATTATTTTATCCAAATGTTTCTCAAGCCTCATGTTTCATATCAGCGAATAACTGCTTAAGACTTGTTGTTGGAAACTGCATCCAATTTTGGTTAGATTGGGGTCAGCTGTGGTCAGGTGTCAGCCTTCTCCAGTTACACCTGCTCAGACGGTGAGGCACCACTTGTTACACCTGTAATGAATGACAAATGTGCACCTGGTCACGCCACGTGTGGGAGGGACCTGCTTGTTGGTGAGAATTAAGCGCAGACCATTGTAGAGCCTGCAAGAAGGTACACATATACCTCATGGCTGTTAAAGGCGGCCATACACACACCAATGTTCGCAATAAGGTACATGTACACCTCATGGCTGTTAAAAGCAGCCATACACACACCAATGTTTGTAATAAGGTACATGTATACCTTATGGCTGTTAAAGGTGGCTATACACACACCACTATTTATAATCATCATCATCATGCTGTCAGTCGCAATGCGACAAAGACTGCTTTCATTACTCAACTGCCGCTTTGTGCGGTTGTACATTTCATAAAAGCTGCTTGCAAAGTGTTGAAGTACTGCTGGCTTTTGCAAGTTACGAGCAGCACTCTCTCAGGGAGCAAATAGAGGTCTCACACCAGCAAGAACATGTCAAGACAGGCGCAAACTATTTGTCCCTGCAGTGGCTGGTCGGGAGATGTTGGGAGTTCCATTCATCACCGCCCTTAATGCTGCCACGATAACATGGTTTTCTGTTAGGGTTTGCTCCCTTAGCCTTTAATTCTATCAAGAACCAGAACTTGTACCACAAGGCAGTGGTTTACAACTTTGCAAGGCAGGGGCGTCAAACTCCCTGAGGTATTTTAGCACCTAAGGTATCTGAGGTACTGCATTACCCACATACCATCACTATTTATAATAAGGTACACGTATACCTCATGGCTGTTAAAGTTGGCCATACACACACCAATGTTCGCAATAAGGTACACATATACCTCATGGATGTTAAAGGTCGCCATACACATACCAATGTTCGCAATAAGGTACACATATACCTCATGGCTGTTAAAGTTGGCCATACACACACCAATGTTTGTAATAAAGTACACCTGTACCTCATGGCTATTAAAGGCGGACATACACACACCCATGTTTGTAATAAAGTACACATGTACCTCATGGCTGTTAAAGACAGACATACACACCAATGCTTGTAATAAAGTACACATATACCTCATGGCTGTTAAAGGCGGACATACACACCAATGTTTGTAATAAGGTACATGTATACCTCATGGCAGTTAGAGGTGGCCATACACACACCAATGTTTGTAATAAAGTACACGTATACCTCATGGCTGTTAAACCTGGCCATACATACACCAATGTTTGCAATAAGGTACATGTATACCTCATGGCTGTTAAAAGTGGCCATGCACACACCAATGTTTGTAATAAGGTACACGTAGACTTCATAGCTGTTAAAGGAGGCCATTCACACCAATATTCACAATAAGATACACGCATAACCATGGCTGACATACACACACCAATGTTCGCAATAGGCGATAGCACAATCCATTGTAAGCATTCGTAAGGCAGCCGATATATTGCATTCCTCCATTTAATGCATACAGACCAGTGGGATAGATTCGTGGTGGAGTAGGCACTTCCTGTGCAAGATGTTGCGAACTAAGCCAAAGCCCGAATAGTTTCAACAAGCTGGCCATTTGTTGTGCACTGCCTTCTCTGCAACTTGGCTCAGTGCCAGGATAATGTGGCTGAGTAGGATATTGTACCAGTGGCATGGTATCTTAGTGTGGCATCACTATGGAGCTAGCAGGACTGCACACTCTCACAATCTCAATCTCCGTCCGAATATCTAATATGACCTCAGCTGGTGCTATATCAGAAATTCATTAATTTTAATTTGAAACAAACCTGTACAACTTTAAATCCATGAATCTCTGGAAGTTGTGATTCATGGATTTATTGTCATTGTGTGCAAATATTGGGTATGCGGGTAATGCAGTACCTATCTGCTAAAATACCTCAGGGCGTTTGATGCCCCTGCCTTGCAAAGTTATAAACCACTGCCTTGTGGTATAGGTTCTTGATAGAACCAAAGGCTAAGGGAGCAAACCCTAACAGAAAACCATGCTTCCATGGCAGCGTTAAGGGCGGTTATGAATGGAACTCCCAACATCTCCCGGCCAGCTACTGCAGGGACAAATAGTTTGCGCCTGTCTTGACATGTTCTTGCCGGTGTGAGACCTCTATTTGCTCCCCGATAGAGTGATGCTAGTAACTTGCAAAAGCCAGCAGCACTTCAACACTTTGCAAGCAGCTTTTATGAAATGCACAACCACACGAAATAGCGGCGGTTAAGAAATAAAAGCAGTCTTTGTCGCATTGCGACCGACAGCATGATGATGATGATGTGCAAATATGTTGTTGTCTAAAAGTTCATTGGGTCGATCTCTGCCTCTGGGTGCCCCAGTGGTGATCAATATTATTTTGTGCAGCATGTTATTAGAGACCCCCAGGATAGAATGGTGTATCCTTCAATATGTAAATAGCCTGTAATGGGAGAGGGGGGTGACTTACTTTCAGAACCTCACTAAGTTACCAACTATAGGCACCAGGTGGGATGGCCGAATGAGTTGAGCACCCGTCTCCTGTTTTGGAAGATTGTGGTCGAGTCAAACCAATGACTTAAACATTGATACTTGTCGCTTCCTAGCCAGGCGCTCGGCATTAATAGGATAGAAGGACTGGTTGGCTTGGTGTCACAATTATGTGACACTTGATGCCCCAGGTGGCACTATCCCCCTACCATCACCAACAGACGTTACTGCTATAAGCAGTAGTTCCTCATGGTTTGACAGTTTTGTAAAACTATATTTTGAAAATTTTAAAAAGGATTTTCAATACAACCTATATGTGAGAAACAACCTGACCATCTTTGGGAGAATACGGTACCATAGCAGTGTCTGTGACCTAATTTTGTAATTGTCTACCTAATGAAGATTAAAGACGGTTTCAAGCTGTGCACTGTATACCTGCGATTTACCTTGTTCCCCCAGGCAGAAGGTAATCATGACCAGGTGACATGGGAACGTTGCTCTAACAATCTGTAACCAGACAAATTAACCGACAAGAAATTACGCATTTTGATTTTCAACACAAGAAAAGCAGTTAAAAGACGTTCATAGTTTATGCTACGTTGCAATTCAATGACCGCTTTTCGACATCATATTAAATGTGAATAAATCAAGGATGAATGATCACCGTGTGTGCTGATTTCCACGATTTCCCCCAAAAAGAGGACAGAGCCCACATCGTCTGAACACTGCAATAGAATCACTTTTTGTTTTGGTAGAGGGAACTTTTATTCTTGATGAGTTAAATGATAGAGTGGATGTTTGCAAGCTGTCCATTATTGAATCAAAAATTTAACATTATTTTTGCTGTGATAAGTATAATAAATCAAACATTATTATTACTGTTACTATTATTATTATTATTATTATTAAAATGCAACTGGACATGAGTATGCTAAAAGTAAGGGAGAGCGGGACGTAGCTCAGCCGGTAGAGTGTCCAGCTGTGTAGGTGTGGGTCATCCTACCGATCCTGCTCAGTGGATCCATTTGCAGTTTGTGTTATTTTGCATTCCAACCAGTGGTCCACAACTGGTTCATCAAAGGCTGTGGCATGTGATGTCCTGTCTGTGGGAAAGTGCATATAAAAGACCCCTTGCTGCTTATCAGAAAGAGTAGCCTATGTGGCGGCAGCAGGTTTCTTCTAAAGAAATGTGTCAGAATTACCAAATGTTTGACGTCCAATAGCCGACGATAAAAATCAATGGTCTCTAGAGGCGTCGTTAAATAAAACAAACTTTCTTTTGCTAGAAGTAAAACCTTCCATGCTATTTCCGGCTAACACTGATTTGTGGAGCTGTCATGTTGCCAGTGGGGTTTATTTATGAATTACTTTCCAGCCGGTTCAGAAATGCTGAATATATGCTTTGTTGATTTATAATAATACATGATTTGTTGGCCAGGAGGAAATCTAACCCGCTTATAGGCAGGTAAGTAAATGCGCATGTTAATGCGATCTACGCCTCTAAACAGAACCAGGTGTGTTACCTGAGAAGGCGGTGTAGGAGACATGACTCGCCAAAACTAGTTCCCTAGTCGTGAAAACTTCATTCAGTGTACAGTAAAACCTCTCTAAATCGACCGAGCATGGGACCGACTTTAAATGGACCATACGACACGAGCATAGTTAGCCGCTCGGTAGGCTCACCACTTAAAGCGGCTGTCACACCTCGCCGGATTGAGCAATGGATAGAATTGCCTAGTCCGGTGGTGATAAATATCAAAATGTATTAAAATGTGTCAAAATGTTGCGCTATAGGGTCAATGGTCGCTGGACGAACGGACATGGAACGGACATGAAATGGACATGAACAGATAGCCAATGGACGAAATGAACTCAAACCGGACAAGAACCGTAGACGTCAATCCAGCAGCATCCGTTCCTAGTTTTGTGCATGTTCAAAACTTGTACAGACACAAACCGGACATTGTTCGTTTTCTGTTCGTTTCCCCCAATCCTGTGAGGTGTGACAGGGCCTTTAGTGTTCAATACTAACAAATTAAAGTCATATTTACTAAATAGGATAGTGTCAGTATATTCTTGGTTCACAATATGGCCATTAATATGCAACATGTTAAATACACACATTTTAAAGTCATATTTACTAAATATGATAGCGTCAGTATATTCTTGGTTCACAATATGTCCATTAATATGCAAAAAGTTCAACACTAACAAATTAAAGTGATATTAAAAAATATGATAGTGTTAGTATATACTTGGTTCATAATATCCATTAATATGCAATGCTTTCAATACTAACAAATTAAAGTCATATGATCGCGTCAGTATATTCTTGGTTCATAATATCCTTTAATATGCAACGCGTTCAATACTAATGAATTAAAGTCATATTGACTAACTATGATAATGTCAGTATATTCTTGGTTCATAATACCCATTAATATGCAGTGCGTTCAATACTAACAAATTAAAGTCATGTTGACTAACTCTGATAGCGTCAGTATATTCTTGATTCATAATATCCATTAATATGCAACGCGTTCAATACTAATCAATTAAAGTCATATTGACTAACTATGATAGCATCAGTATATTCTTGGTTCATAATACCCATTAATATGCAATGCGTTCAATACTAACAAATTAAAGTCATATTGACTAACTATGATAGCATCAGTATATTCTTGGTTCATGATATCCATTAATATGCAATGCGTTCAATACTAACAAATTAAAGTCATATTTACTAACTATGATAGCATCAGTATATTCTTGGTTCATAATATATCCATTAATATATAAGGGATATCATTAAAGCTCTTAATGACATGCAAACAAGCAAGAACTTACCTCGAACAGCACAGCGTGTGCTGTCTGTGCTTGGATTTGTGCTAATTGCTTGGAACTGGAAATGCTTCAACTCCCTGGGCTAGATTTCGAAGTGCAACTGTAAAACAAAACTACACACATATACACACCAAAAAGCTTCAAAGAAATAGGGAATAATAGTAATTTCCTAGTAATAGGGAACTAGTTTTGTATTACACGCGATAATAAGTCTATAAATAAATAAATAGAAAATCTATCATAGGTCATTTAGGAACATCTCACACACAAAAGAAAAACCTTCTAGAAATAACTAATCAAATAGAAAATCTATCATAGGTCATTTAGAAACCTCCTCCCACACTAAAAAAATATTCCAATAGAAAAGCTGTCATTAGTAATTTAACTTCAAGCACCTCATACATGCAGGCACACACCTAAACTTCTAGAAATAACTAATCAAGTTGAAAACCCATCATAGATCAGTAGATTTATAAATACCTCACAAAGACAGGTTTGCAGTGTGAGGTTAAGGAAGACCTGGGCGGTTAGAAGGTTGTTTCCTTCCACATGTCGGCCACAAGTGGTGGCTTTAGGGTAAGGTGTTGTATCCTCCGACATGCGGGCCACAAGTGGCGGCTTTACGGTTAGGCGCTGTACACAGCATTGTATCCTTCGACATGCGGGCCACAAGTGACGCCTTTACGGTTAAGGAGCTGTACACAACATTGTTTCCTTTGACATGCCGGCCACAAGTATCAGCTTTACGGTAAGGTGCTGTACACCTCATTGTTTCCTTCAACATGCCAGCCACAAGTGGTGGCTTTACGGTAAGGCGCTGTACACAGCATTGTTTCCGTTGACATGCCGACCACAAATGGCGGCTTTATGGTTAGACGCTCTACATGGCATTATATCCTTCGACATGCCAGCCACAAGTGGTGGATTTACGGTAAGGCGCTGTACACGGACCTAATGAGTTGTTAGTGCTCACCCCCGGAACCAGCGCCTTTATTTACGCACCCTTTGTTGTGGCCGCTGATAAAGGGTTAATCAGGCACCGGCGGTTAACCCTTGGCACCTGCCAGGTGCCAGCAACCGGAAACGCTAATTGGGACCGACACCCGCGCCCCCAACCGGCACCTGAGACAATTAAGGTGTTCCGTGGGGCGGCGAGGTGTGGGGTGTGTAGGGTGTGTGTGTGGGTAGAGTGGTGTCTGGTGGATGTCGTGGAGGAGGTGAGATGCCAGGGCGAGGGGGACAGGCTTTGGGGGGTGGGGGGTTGAGGGGAGGAGAGTGGGACTGGCAGGGGGAGGGGAGGAGAGTGGGACGGGCAGGGGGGAGGGGAGGGGAGGAGAGGGGGATTGGCAGGGGCAGGAGAGGAGAGTGGGGCTGGCAGTTTGGAGGTGAGGAGAGGAGAGTGGATTGGGACGGGCAGAGGGGGGTGGAGAGGAGAGTGGGACGGGGAGGGGGGAGGGGAGAGAGGAGAGTATGTCTAGTTTTTAAAATGAAGTATTCCAACATTCTTATTGAAGCAGAGGTAAATTTCAATGGCCGACAATTGATCTTCCTCATTCCACTGCTCCTTTGCCCTATCCTAGCGAGGAGGAGGAGGAGGATATACCAGGCTAGGTAGCGACAAGTATCAATTTGTATGAGCCTAGGTTTGACTTGGGCGGAAATAGATTGCATGACCTCCCACACAGGAAGCGAGTACTCGTCTCATTCCGTCATCTCATATGCTTTGGGTGCTACTATTTTATCTATGTATTAATATATTTGGTTGGTTGGATGGTTGGAGTTTTGCACCCTGGCAACATCTAAGGTCATATCAGGATAGGTACCAACTTGTGACACTGCACACTCATGGTGACTTTATAGTGTTGCCCCACTGGGAAATCAGTCTGCCAGCACCATGACCCGATATCCCACTCAGTCACATTAAACCTAACACTCAGCTAACCAATCCTCGCCTTATCCTATTAATGCCGAGTGCCAAGCTAGGCAGCGCCAAGCATCAGTTTTGTAAGTCATTGGTTTGACTCGACCGGAATTGAACTCCCGATCTCACGCACAGGAGGCCTGCGCTCTACCGATTCTTCCACCACGTCCGGTTATTTATTTATTTATTTATTTATTTGTCTATTTATTGATCTATACACACAGGACCGCCCAGTTTTCATGGGACCCGTGCAGAGACTTATGGTAACGCACTTGTGTGAACTGGTACCGGTGTCAGCTCCAATTAGAGCTTCCGGTTACCTGTCCTTCTTAAGTGCACCTAGCACCTGGAGGCTGAGAACCATTATTTAACTGCTACTACGCATGCGCACTGTCATCATCAACCTGTCACATCCGGTTAGCGTTTAGACAAGTGGACTGAAATAGAATTACACTGGGGAGGGAGAGGCGGGGATGAGGGAGGGATTCTGACATAGTTGGCAAGTCGTGAGCTAATCCCCTCCCTCCAACCTGGTCCCCCACCCCCCCATTTCTCAACACCTCCTCACCAGCCCCCCTACCCCCCACTCCCCACTCAGCCCAGATCCCTGGCTGATACCCAGGTGGAATTGTTTTCACCTGGAGGAGATTGGTAACTTGATAGACCAGGTGGGGTGAAGCTGTGTGTGTGTGTGTGTTGGATAATGTAGTGGTGGGGGTTTGGAGGGGGCGCCACCCGTCTTCCACACCTACTCTTAACCATTTTCACACACACCGGCCATGTGTGGGCGGCATTTCTCCTAATTTTATTCAATTCTGTAATTTACCGTTGTTTGTGGCCATCATGTTTAGGGTTATTTTGTTTGAATCTTTTACGGGTGTCTGTGTAGATTTGTATTGTCAAAAGCAGCCGGCTGCGTATTTCAGCGTTATTATTTTGTTATATTTGCGGGGTACTTACAATAACGTGAGTTATAGTTATGACTGGGTTATTTATACCATGTGACGTGAATTCTTCGTGCGAGGAGCGAAGGGCTAACTGGAATGAATGGATGATGGATTTGTGTAGCGCCTGACAGTGAGCGCATGCGCACGGTAACACATTCAGACCCAAACTGTTGTCATATTGTCAGCTGTGGTGGCTAAATAAATGTTTGTTCGCTTCCTTCTATATTCCTTAAGGCTCATTGTAATGCATTTAGACTAAAGCCGTTATGTCATAACGTCAGCTGTGGTGGCTAAATAAATGTTTGGGTGCTGCCCTCTAGAGTCATTAATACTCATTGTACTGCCTTTAGACCTAAGCCATTATGGCATAACATCAACTGTGGTGGCTAAATAAATGTTTGGGTGCTGCCCTCTACAGTCATTAATACTCATTGTAACACATTTAAACCTAAGCCACTATGGCATAACATCAGCTGTGGTGGCTAAATAAATGTTTGGGTGCTGCCCTCTACAGTCATTAATACTCATTGTAACAGATTTAGACCCAAGCCATTATGTCATAACGTCAGCTGTGCATTCAGATGCTGCCCTCTACTTTCGTTAAGACGTATTATAGCACGTCCAGACCCAAACCTTCATGTCATATTGTCAGCTTTGTCATCTAATTAAATCTTTGGTTGCCGCCCTCTTCTTTCTCTAAGACTGGAAGCAGACCACATTCACGTGAAACCGGAAACGAGATTCTGGCAGCAAATCGGGAGGGAAATAATGGCGCCACCTTTTCATAACGTAAACCCCTGGTGTTAAAAACTACCAGGTAATGTTGTGGTTGTTTTTGTTGTCTTCTATTTTCTAAGTTCTAGTAATATACTCACCGATGTATGCTAACGGAGCAAAGTCAGCAGGGGAGGTTGCTGGGAACTTCCTCCACCTCCTCACCCTCACCCACCTCCTTTCCACCTCTACATCCGCCACCTGCCCCACCTCCCCACCTCCCCCAACTCCTCGTACGCATCTTCCTCTACCTCCTTCTCTGCTATCCCCTTCCCTCCTCCTCCTCCACCTCACTTCCTCTTCCCCACCTTCCCCTTCACCCCCCCCCCCCTCCCGATCTCCCCCCCCCCTTCCTTCATCTTCCCTCCTCCATCTCCACCACTCCCACCCACCTCCTCCACCTCCTCTTCCCTCCTCTTCCCTCCTCTTCCTGCTCCACCTCCACTACCTCTTCCTCCACCCCCACCATACCTCCACCTTCTCCACCTCCACCCCTCTCCTCTCCCCTCTTCCCCCTCCAGCGTATCCTCCCCTCCACCAGTCCACATCTCCCCCTCCTCATTCCCTTCCTCTTCTTCCTTCTCTTCCTGCTCCTCCTCCATCTCCTCCACTTCCTCCATCTCCTCCACTTCCTCCTCCACCTGTCCACACCTCCCCCCTCATCTTCTCCTTCCCTTCCTCTTCTTCCTTTCTCTTTCTGCTGCTCCTCCATCCCTCTTCTACCTCTCCTCCCTCCACCTGTCCCACACCTCCTCTCTCTTCCTCCTTCCTTCCTCTTCCTCCCCCCTTCTCTTCCTTCTCTTCATGCTCCTGCTCATCCTCTCCTCCCCCTCGCCCTCCACATGTCTACATCTCCCCTCCTTTCCCCATTCCCTTCCTCTTCCTTCTCTTCCTGCGCCTCCTCCTCCACCTCCTCGTCTGCCCTCCATCCCCTCCCCATTCCCCTCTCGCTCCCCTCCCCCTACTCTCACTCCCTACCCTCCCCTTCCCTGCCCTCCGTCCCCACTTCTCCCCTCCGTCCCCTCCTTCCCCTCCCCTCCCCTCCCCCTCGCCCTCCCCCTCCCCTCCCCCCTCCCTCCCCCTCCCTTCCTCTCCCCTCTCCCCCTCCCCTCTCTCCCTCCCTCCCTCCCCTCCCCCTCCCATCCCTCCCTCCACCTTACACTCCCCTCCCCTCCCCTCCCTCCCCTCCCCTCCCCTCCTAAACCCTCCCCTCCTAAACCCTCCCCTCCCATTGCACCTCCTCTGTTCGCACCTTCCAGCTGGCACTTGTCCATTACCCAAATTAGCGCAGCGGCTTCTGCTGGAGCTCGGCGTGGTCGCTCTGGACGTGCTCGGGGGGAGATTAGTAGTGTGGCAGTGGCGCTGGTTCCGGTGGGCGGAGTGCAGCAGGTCCCTGGCACCTGGTATGGAAGTTGGTCTGGTCGTGGTAGACGATGTTACCAATGAGGCAGTCCGTGCCAAGATCCAGCAGGCAATTGAACCACACAGAGATTGGACAAACATAAAAGAGACACAAACTGCAGTGGTATGGCCATATTTGCCGTTCATCGGGTCTGGTAAAAACCATCTTGCAAGACACAGTGAAGGGGTGAAGAAAACAAGGCAGACAAAGGGAGAGGTGGGAAGACAACATCACAGAATAGACAGGCCTGGAGTTTGGAAAGTCTCAGAGGAGAGCCGGGAAAACTGGAGAAAACACGTTACAAATTCACCTGTGGTGCCCAAACGACTCTTGCAGTTAAGGGATTGATGGTGGCGATGATGAAGGTAGACAAGACGAGATGGTTGAATGAGCCAAGCTGAATCCAGCCAAGTCAAGCCAAATGCTTTAAATGTAACAACTTTCCTACCTCTTGACCAACTTGCCTGACTGGTTCAGTGGGACGATAATGTCACTAAATTGGTCATGGTGCCTGCGGCACTATAAAGTCACAATAAGATACCGTTACATCACAGTAACCTTTGCATAATTTCTTTTTTATAAACCCTACAAAAAGGCCCTGTTACAACTAGGTACCTAACCCTGATGTAACCTCAGATGTTCCTAGTGTGCAAAACCCCTCCGGGCGCGCCTGGGAGTGTGCACATGAGACCACCGTTTGTGTTTACCAACATTCGGGAAGGGGCTCTTAACCTAGACCTCCTCATGCGTTGCGGTGTGTCGCTTAGTATTGTGTCGCATAGCATTGTGTCGTGTTGCATCATGATGTTGTCATTGAGTTGAGTCGTTGATTCGAGTCATTGAGTTGAGTCGCATTGAGTTTAGTCGCATTGAGTTGCATCGTGTCGCTTGTGTCGTGTTGAGTAGTGTCACGTCATGTCGCCTTGTGTCGCATCGCGTTGTGACGTGTCATGTTTTATCGCTCTCCTGTTTTGTTGTGTTTTGTTCCATTGTGGCACATCGTGTTGTGTTGCATTGAGTTGTGTCGCCTCATGTTTTGTTGCATTGTGGCCCGTCGCATTGTGTCGGGTCGTGTTGTGTCATATTGAGTTGTGTTGCCTTGCGTTTTGTTATGTCGCGTTGCGTTGTGTCACATAGAGTTGAGGGATTTTGCGTTGTGTTGCATCATGTTGTGTCGCATACCGTAGTCTTGCGTTGTGTCGCATTGCGTCATGTACGATTGGGTTGTGTCACATCGTGTTGTGTTGCGTCGCGCTGTGTCACGTTGCGGCGCATCCCCTCCTGTCACGGCATCCTCTAGTCCCATCCTCCCACACCACATCTTCCTTCCCTTCTGCCCTGGCTGCAGGCTACCAAGACCCACTGACTCAGTACTTAAAGGCCCTGTCACATTACGATGCATCTCGCAAGCACGGCGCCAACGCGTAATATCACTTTTTTACGTTGAGATGCAACAAACATTTCGGTGCAGGGGGAAAGTTGGACGTCAGCGCAACGTAGTGGACGTAAGCATAGCGTCGGTCTGACGTAGTGGTAAAGTATGTCGACCCATGAGGAAAAAAAAGAGAAAATGTTTGGCGCAACATGTGGCTAACATGCCTCTTGTGCATGCGGCGTCTACCTAGCGTTGGCATAACGCGCTCCCAATGTTCCGCTAGCGACTGTTAAATGTGTTGCACAACGTATGAGAGCGTAGTGCAATGACAGTCCAGCGCATTTCGGCATTGCACCAGTGTGCACCCAGCATGCGCGACATTGGTGTAACGTTTGAATAAAGCATGCCAACATGAGGGGGGCACCTCCAATGTGTGTCTAATGTATCTCAACGTATGCCTAACGTAGGGGTAACATAAGCACCCATGCGTTGTCATACATCGAAAGTTTTGTGCATGCACAAAACTTTGCCGACCCCCTGACGCATGCTGCCGTATGTTGATGTACATTATTGACATATACCAACGCGCGCCTAACACATGTGTAATGCATAATGATGTATCTCGATGGCAAAAAAATCACATACGTCGCCATACGTTTGCGCAATGCAGCGTAATGTGACAGCCCCATAAGGGGTGTAGGCACAAAATCAGCCAAAATGGAATCGTTCAACATGCCAGGGGCAAAATCAGTCAAAATCAAGTTGTTCCAGATGGCAGATGCAAAATCAGTCAAAGTAATACTTCAAGACGGCACCATATCAAGCAAACGCTCACCCCGAGTGATAGTACGCTGCACCGCACCACACTGCACCACGTAGCTCCGGACCAGAACCATACCGCACCAGAATCACACGACACGACACTGCACCACCTAGCACTGCACCGCACCTCACCTGAACCACACTGCAATTCTCCACATCACACCACACTGCACCACATAGCACTGCACCACACCTCACCTGAACCACACTGCAATTCTCCACATCATACCACACTGCACCACATAGCACTGCACCACACCTCACCTGAACCACACTGCAATTCTCCACATCACACCACACTGCACCACATAGCACTGCACCACACCTCACCTGAACCACACTGCAATTCTCCACATCATACCACACTGCACTACATAACACTGCACCATACCTTACCTGAACCACACTGCAATTCTCCACACCACACCACACTGCACCACACTGCACATTAATTCTTTTTCCACTATATGTCTCTTATTTAAAGGTATTCTATAAGGTCTTTGATTTAGTGGATATGCATTACCTATGTCTATATTCATCTCAACTACCTTAATAGCTTTCAGTTTTTCATTAGAATCAGGAAATAACAAGGGAAAATGCTTTTTCCAATAGTCTACCTCTAGAACTATTCCTGCTATTTTTCTATCAATTAATTCTAAACTACTCCATGGATGTACAATATCACATAAGGAAACAAACTTATTTCTGTAACAAATCTCAGCATTACACATTTCCATTATATCTGTCCCAATTAATAATTCAAAAGCTAATGATTCAACTACAAAGAAAGGACATAACTTATCATAAATAGAAATGTAAGTTACACCTAAAGTTGGAATTAAATGACCTGAGATTGATCTCAGCCTACTTCCTGGATACAATTGCCTATGTGCTATTCCAATATCTACCAAATTTCGAAATGCATTTACATGTATTAAACTTTTAGCCGCACCTGAGTCTACCAGACCAGTTAATCTAACTTGAACAAAATCAATGTCAGACGAGTATCAAGTGTGCTACTTAGTTTCCCGAAGCAGTAGAGCTAATGTTACTACGCAGTAATTTTAAATGTGGACAATCTTTCATTACATGTGTGTCATTACATAAATAGCAAGTCAAGCCACCACGCCCAGCCCCATGCGTTCGCTGGCGATACACTTGTCCTTTTTTAGACGGCGACGACTGCGCCTCCGCAGCCGGCGTCGCTTTCCCATTGCTTGCTCGCTGGTGCGTTGACAGCGCATGCTTTCCCATGTGCTGTGTGACTGAACCTGATCTAATTTTAGATGCAATAGCTACCTCACCCTTCGGCGCAATGTTTACGCGCGGTGACCCAAGACGTCTGCCCGTTGCATAAGAACCGGCACCATACGGTGACGCAACATTTACTAAATGAATATCTGCACGTGTACATTTATCTCCAGTCACCGTTACACTGCAATTCTCCACATCACACCACACTGCACCACATAGCACTACACCGCACCTCACCTGAACCACACCGCAATTCTCCACATCACACCACACTGCACTACATTGCACAACACTGCAGCAGAACCATTCCACACTGCACTGCATCGGCACCAAGCCGCACCAGAATCACACTGTACCAGAACCACATCTCACTGCACCACAACCACATCGCACCACTACCATCTCCCCACTGCCCTCTCTCTCCATCTCCCATCTCTCTCCCTCTCTCCCGCCCTCTCCATCTCTCCCTCTCCTCACTACCATCTACCCTCTCTCTCCATCTATCCTCTCCCACTCTCTCCCTCTTTCTCCCTCTCCCACTCTCCCTTTCCATCTCCCCCTCTCTCTACCCTCACCCACTCTCTCCCCCATGCTCCCATTCTTCCTCTCTCCCTCTCCCCTCGCTCCCGCTCTGTGCCCCTCCCTCTCCCCCCTCTCCCATTCTCCCTCTCTCCCTATCCCTCCCCCTCCTCCACTCTACCCTTCCCCTCTCTCCTCCTACTTCCCTCCTCTCTCTGACCCCTCCCTCCCTCTCCATCTCCCTGTCCCTCTCTCCCCCTCTACGTCTCTCCCCCTCTACCTCTATCTCCCTCTCTCTGCCTCCTTTTTGCCTGCCTTATTTTACACGGGGACAGGGAGAAGGATCTTTTTGTTCACTTCTTGGAGCAGGAAATAGTATTTTCATTTCCCACCGGTTTTTTTCTTACCAACTGAAAAGGAATAAATCTGACCCAATCGGTTGTTTTTTTCAGGTTTGCATTTTGTCCGATTTGGTTTTTATTTTAAAGAATTTTAGTTCCTTTTCTTTCCTTTATTTTGTTCTCTTTCGGGTTTGGATGTACCGACCTGGTGAGAGTGAGAGATAAATTGAATTAGTTGTCCTTTTCAGAGTTTATTTCACAATGCCACGTTTTTGTTGTTGTTTTCCTTTATTACTGCGTGTTTTAAAGATCTGGCTGCAGTGGGAGGAGGGTGGGGGGGGGGGGGAGCATCATATTAAACTGAATGAAGGGCGTCATCTGTCGGCTTGTTGGACAATAAACATGAGTGCTGTTGATGTTGTTTGGCCACAGTTGTAAAAGCCCTTTTCTGTATGGAGGTGTGTGCCTCTTGTATGTTTACACAGATATGGTTGGTTGGTTGGTTATTGGAGTTTTACGTGCTGGCAACACCTAAGGTCATATCAGGACTGGTACTGACTTGTGATAGTGCACACTCATAGCGACTTTATAGTGCTGCCCCAGTGGGATATTAATTTTGTAAGTCATTGGTTTGACTCGACAGGAATTGGCCTGCCCTCTGCCGATTCGGTCACCGATATGGACATAATGCACTATGCATATAAGTAAACAAAACCAATAATACCAACAAGCAATAAACAAAAAGTACAGCTTCGCCTTTAGAGCATTTCTCTGAAAGAGTGCTCCTGTTGTGGAGTACTTGTCCTCAGTTGGCCTCAGATGGGTTTTCTTTGCTTGTTTAAAAAAATGTTTGGTACATTAGTTGATTAAGAGGAGAAATTTCATTCGCAGATGATTGCTTTTCCTCATTCAACGGCTCCTTGCCCTATCCTAGTAATGCCGAGCACCAGGCTAGGTAGCGACCCACATACATTTTAAAGTAATTGGTTTGACTCGACCAGAGTTCAAACTTGTGCGTTTATGTCTCATGACCTACCAGAATGGGAGATGGACGCTCAACTCATTTGGCTGTCCCCTCCATCCCTGTAGAATACAACACCTTATCTGTGTCAAGGTCGGGGAATCCTGGAATCACTGTGTCAAGGTCAGGAGATCCTAGAAACCAAGCTGAGGCTTTTAGGTAAGGAATTATTTGACTCACACCAGTCATTTAGTTGTATTAGGAGCTTGTTTAGTTTTGTTATTACCTCTTCTTCTGTGCTTCCTTCTGCATATATGGCGGTGTCATCTGCATACAGCTGGAGGTTTCAAGCCACTTTTCTAGGTCATTTATGTAGATTATAAAGAGTAGTGGTCCCAGCACTGATCCTTGGGGTACACTACATGTGCCAGGTTGGTGGTCAGACAGTGTATTGTTTACTTTAGTTTTTTGTTGTCTGTCTTTCAGGTAGAATTCTATCCAATTTATAGAGTTAGATTTGATGCCCATGTGGTTTAGCTTTTGCAGTAGTATACTGTGGTCTACAGTGTCAAAATCTTTGCTGAAATCAATGAAACTGCTCCAACTATTTGTTTAGGGTTCATTGAGGCAAGTATGTTGTTTGTTAGGTTGGCTATTGTTTTTGATGTGGATTGCAGTTTCCTGAAGCCCCTTGTCTTTTGTTTAGTTTTTTTCTAGATGTTCATTTATGTGCCTATGGAATATTTTCTCAATTAGCTTGCCTGGAGTTTGTAGAATTGATATTGGTCTATAGTTCCCCCTGTTTTGCTTCCCTCCACCTTTGAAAATGGGGGTAATAGTTGCCATCTTCCAGGCTTTGATGAATTTCCCCTGATCAAAGGAGATGTTGCAGAGGTCCATCATTGTGGGAGGGATGGTTTGGAGTGCATCCTTCAGTATTGTTGGTGGGGATTCCATCTATCCCACTTGCTTTGTTTGTGTCTATGCTGTTTATGAGGTCCATTATTTCTTTTATATTGGTTTTGCAGGTGGGGATTTTCTCTTTAATTTCTTCTGACTTATTTTCCCAGTTTCTTGTGAATTTTTGGAATAGTTTTGGTTCCACTGTGGTAAAGTGGGTGTTTAGTTTGTTGGCTGCATCTCTATTCGTGACCACTTTCCCTTCATTGTCCTGGAAGTTTATGTAGTCTTCTGTATTGTTTTGGGGCAATAGCAGATTTACATGTTTCCAGAATTGATTTGTGTTGCCTCCCCAGTCCTCGTCATGTTTTATTATGTATTTCTTTTTTACTGTTTTTACTGGTTTGAGTGACCTGTTTCTGGCCATTTTATAGACTATTTTGTCGTCTAGGTTGTTGGTACGTTTTGCAGTGTCACCCAGTTTTCTCTTAGTTGTAATAGTGCCAGCAGTTTACTGTCTATCCAAGGGTCTTGTTTTTTTTGTATTTTTAATTTCTTTATGGGAGACATTTCGTCTCACGATGTTTTTATTTCTGTTATGATGTTGTTCCAGTAGGTGTTAACATCATCTCTTTTTTGTGTGATGTTTATGCTTTGTTTCAGGTGCTTTCTTAGTTTTTTTACTGAGTAGTTTTTTATGGGCCTGCCCATCTTATATTCGAAGTGATTTATGTGTTTGAGCTTTTTCCTGGTTACATATATTAGCTCATGATCACTTATGCCACAGCTCCGGGTTCCCCGTTTTGAGGCATAGTTGGTGTTGGTTAGTATTAGGTCGATTGTAGTGTTGTTGCTTAGCCTGGTGCTTTCAGTTATTAGTTGCTGTAGGCCTAGGATTTTTATGGTGGTTGGTAACATTAGTTTATTTTTGTCGTTGCTGTTATAGTTTATATTGAAATCCCCTAGTACAAAGATTTCAGTGTTGGTTCTTTTTCGTACTGTATTTATGCTTCTGTCTAGTGCTTCAAGGAAAACATATATATGTCTCCTGAGGTTTGCTATGGCTATGTTTGCCTGTTTCTCGTTTTTTATTAGGCACCATAGTAGTTCAGTGTGTTCATTTGAGAGGTTTGCTGTTTTTAGAGCCTCAGAATCTATGTTTTTGGTGGTTTTGCAATATATGGCAACACCTCCTTTTTTTGTTTGATTTCTTATATTATTCTGTTGTCTATCATTACGTACAAGCCTTTACCCATGGATGTTGAGGATGTTGTTTTGGTGTTTGTCAGTAAACCATGTTTCTGACAGTGTTAATACATCAAGATCTTCATTTTTTAGATGTAATTTTATAAGATCTATTTTGTTGGATGCACTCTGGCAGTTTACATAGGCAAAGTGTATGCCCCTCCCCGGCTTGCATTCAATTTCTTCTACCATTTATAAGTTTGAGGGTGTCGGATTGTGTGAGTTTTAATTTTTAGTTTAATTTGCTATTTATTCATTTATTTAATTATGGTTTGAGGCATTTGTGTTGGGGCATACAGCACATGTAGCCTCTTTGCTGGTATCTAATATTTATATTTAACAACATATATGCGGAGGATGGTACATCTATTACGATGTGTGTTAGCTTATTTATGATTTTACGTATGCGATAGAGATTTGTGAGTGAATTTTATGGTAAGTTTGTGATGCCCAGGGTTTTGCAGCCCTGGTGGTCTTATTCGCAATTTTCAGCGATGCTTTTTTCTATCCTGGCCGCGACGTATTGGGCAGATTCATCATTGTAGTGAATATCATCCTTCATGCCGATGCTATACTGTGCCGAACACCTCCCATGCCTTGTCTTGTGTATGTAATTTTCATACCTTGGTATGGCTATACCTCTGTTCAAGCTGTTATTTACTGTTATGACCCGATATCCCACTCAGTCAGGTTATCCTGACGTAGAGTCAACCAATCTTACCCTATCCTAGTGATGCCAATCACCGGGGAAGGAAGCAGTTCATAGGTATCAATTTTGTAAGTGTTTTGTTTGATTTTTGTCAGGGATCGAAACCATAGCCTTCCAAATGAGCTGCAAGCACTTTATCCACTGAACCATCCTGTCCAGTGTCAACATCGTGGTGTTTCACCTTCGCGGTGTCACCATTTTGGTGTGTCACCATTGTGGTGTGTCAACATTTCGGTGTCCCACAATTTTGGGGTGTGACCATTTCAGTGTGTGACCATTGTGGTGTGACCATTGTGGTGGGTGACCTTTGCAGTGTTACAATTGTGGTGTGCCACAATTGTGGTGTCACCATTGCAGTGTGTCACCATTGCAGTGTGTCACCATTGCAGTGTGTCACCATTTTGTCATGTCACCATTTTGCCATGCCACCATTGTGGTGTGTCACCATTCTGGTGTGTCACCAGTGTGGTGTGTCACCATTGTGATGTGTCACCATTGCATTGTGTCACCTTGTGGTATGTCACCATTGCAGTGTGTTACGGTTGTGGTGTGTCACCATTGTGGCGTGTCACCATTGCTGTGTGTCACCATTACAGTGTGTACAGTGTTACATGCAGCCAGACTCTATTCAACAGTTTCTTACACGTTCCTGGTACATGCATTATGGAGTCTATGATGGGCAGGGTTTTGGATTATTTGATCAGCCATGTTGTCCTCATTTTCGTAATATCGAGCTTTGAAGTGTCAGCATATGCCCTCTTCAGTCCCTCCTTCCCTCCTTTCCTCTCCCCCTTTCTTCCTCCCTCGCTCAATCCTTCCCATTTCCCCCATCTCTCTCCTCCCTCTCCTCCTCCGTCCATCCTCCTCTTTTCCCCATCTCTCCCCTCCATCCTTCCCTCTCCCGCTTCCTTCCTCCCTTGCTCCATCCATCTCTTCCCCCATCTCTCCCCCTCCCTCTCCCCTGCCTTCCTTCATCCATCCTTCCCTCCTCCCCATCTCACCATTCCTCCTATCGCCCTCCCCTTCCATCCACTCATCTCTTGCTCTCCCTATCCCTATCCCTGCCTCCTCTCATCCCTATCCCCCTTCTCTTCCCTCCCTCCGTCCATCAATCGAATCATAGATCCCTTATTCTTCTTCTTCTTCCCTCCTTCCCCACTACATCCCTCCTCTCTCTACCCTCCGCCCACTCTCATACCCTCCCTCCTGTCCCTCCCTCTCTGCTATGCGTCCCCTCCCCCTTCCAATTTGAACCAATTGGTCATGGAATTATTAACTCTTTCACGTAGCACTCGGTGTTTCGTTGGTAAATGTATCCCACCAGCCCCTAAAGGTAAACATGAAATCTGCTGGGCTTGCTGTGGGAGCCAACACCAGTGTTACCTTTGTAACCAGGGAGTGGTGCCAATATTTAGTCTGTGAGGAAGCCTCTGAAAGCACTTCCAATGTGTTTGTTTACCTTTTTGTGGGCAGATAGCGCACTAAGTTTGCCTACAGTCCTCCACAACAGCACTCTCCGAGCAATGGAATGTGCGAAGTAGCGAAGGCTGTTGTAGGGGTGCAACTAGCAGATCAAGAGTTTGAGAATGTCAATATTGACTTGTTGGAGAAGGTGTGGCTTCTATTGGATATGGACTTGTTGCAGAAGGTGTGACTTCTATTGGATATGGACTTGTTGCAGAAGGTGTGACTTCTATTGGATATGAACTTGTTGCAGGACGTGTGGCTTCTATTGGATATGGACTTGTTGCAAAAGGTGTGGCTTCTATTGGATATGGACTTATTGGAGAAGGTGTGGCTTCTATTGGATATGGACTTGTTGCAGACGGTGTGACTTCTATTGGATATGAACTTGTTGCAGAAGGTGTGGCTTCTATTGGATATGGACTTGTTGCAGAATGTGTGGCTTCTATTGGATATGGACTTGTTTCAGAAGGTGTGGCTTCTATTGGATATGGACTTGTTGCAAAAGGTGTGACTTCTATTGGATATGAACTTGTTGCAGAAGGTGTGACTTCTATTGGATATGGACTTGTTGCAGAGGGTGTGGCTTCTATTGGACATGGACTTGTTGCAGAAGGTGTGGCTTCTATTGGATATGGACTACAAATATTTGATCTATCTCAACGAATCAAAAGTATGTTTGTATGCTTTTGCTAAAGTGAAAATGTGAAAATTTACATATCGACACCACACATTTGTCAAACTTTTTTCAACTATTTTCTGCAAAACATCTTTTTTTTTGCAAAACCCATAATCAATACAATCTTGTTTGAATTTGTTGTGTATGTAAAAATGATGTTCTGGATGTATGTTTAATTTCCATCTTACCCAAGTGATTTTAACGTATCGCTCAATATGCATAAGATCAATTTTTTTAACTAGCTTTTTTACAATGCTGACCTATGCACAACATCTAAGCTTCATATAAACATGGATTCTGGAATTATTTTGAATGCTTTCTGCTATTAGTATTATTGGGAATGTCTTCACTTTTGGTTTCCATGTCAACCTTTGGTATCCCCTTTCAGAGAATGACCCAAATGTATATATAGGGATAACAGTAGTGAGCATCTCAGCATAAAGGAATAAATAGGAAAGGGCGGGAACAACAAGCTCCAGGCACAGTTTCTGGTAGTAGAACAGTGCGTCTACATCGCTTCATTGTCGTCTGCTTGTCAGAAAAAAAGGAATGGGCAAAATAAACCCAACAAAGAAACACGTCCGGTAACAGTCTTCCGAACAAACCCAAAGGGTAGGCAGTCACCATGGTAACGAAGAAGGTGGAACAGACCCACCTTTGTCGGGACCTCCTGGGCTCGACACAGTCTCCTAGCACAGTCTTGGTCCGTAGGTCGGGCACACGCCGGGATAGACTCTTGTCTACTAGTAGCCCATTGAGAGTGGTGGGAGTGCGTTTGGAGAGTGTAGCGCTCTTGTACCAGGGGGCGCAGTACTTGGAGGTCAACCGTGAGCTGCTCTCCAAGCACATGTTTAATCTCATTACATACCCGTCTTCTTTATTGTGGATTTGGGCAGGGGGGGGGGGGGAGGGTGGTGGGGATTGTATGTTTAGAGCTACACATCTGTTTGGAGACTGACCTGCTTGTGACTGGGTCCCACAGTCAGGCTGTGTGGGTAGGTGGGTTGGGGTGAGGCGGGGGGGGGGGGGGGGGGGGGGGGGGGGAGGCAGTATAAGTCACGTGACAGAGTTTGTATGAGCGGAAAGACTAGTAAAAACCACAGACCAAGGTCCTCGATTATGATGAATATGACAAGAAAGTACTGAGGTTAAAGCCCTACTGACACTACGCGACAATATTCTGGCCGATCGATAATACATCAGTTCCAAGAGGCTAGCATTGGTGCCTAACAAGACCCTAATCAATCTGGTAGGGTTGAAGCACAGTGCAGCACTGAGCACTACTAGATATACCCACAGGAAGTGGTCTTTTTTTTAAAGTTGCATAGTCCGATGGTTTTAAGTTTCTGCCATTTTTCTGAGATAAATATATTTAATTGGTTGTTATAACCTACATTACTTTAGTTTGAAATAACTTTCATTTTAAATGGCTAGCTTTTGAGATATCTGAAGTGCAAACATCCTAAATTGATTTTGGCAAACATGCCAAAACTCCAAAACCATAGGCTTATGCAGTCACAGGTTGTCCCATCCTGGTACTAGAATCTTCTATTTAAACCAGGTTTGACTGAGTTATCCACCTTTGGTCCTAGAATCTACAATTAAAACAAAAAAATGTTGGTAAATATGTTTATTCTGCTGAATAAGTCTTTTGTCAGTGCCGAAGCACTGGTCTTCCGGGCATTTTTCAATTCAGGGTTATTTACACAAAAGGTATATAGAATAAGGTGTACAATACCTGTTGAATACAAGCTTTCGCGCTAGAATCTTTACCAGCTTTCGCGCTAGAATCTTTAATTTAAGCCAGGTTTGACTCTTGGTGGGGTTTTAGGGAGTTGTGCCAACCTGCTGATAGAATCTACACTGTACACTGGGCTTTCCCTTTGCAACACACAGCTCTGGCTCCACAGAACCTCTCACTCTCAGTCTACCCCACATCCCGCACACACACCCACACACCCTCCCCCACACACCCTAACCCGAGCTGACAGTGCTAACTAGAGCATAATTGAGTATAGGCGTAGGTGGGGTGCCCCCTGTAGGCGTGTTGGGGCTGGGAGGGGGCGGGAGGTGGTCTGTACCTATCAGGGAGTCCATCTGTACTCGTCACACACGCAGCCTCACCTCCAGGGTGCGACAGGAGGACAGGAGGGGCAAGGTAACCCGGTCAGCACCTGTCTACCTCTCTGGTCTTATGTTACTGGTCTTATGTTAGTGACTCAAACAGACTGCAATTATAATGACGTCGACTTTATTAGAATAGAGCGGTCTCACTAGCACTCATCTACCATCAGTAGTTGGTTGTTGGAAGTTTACCTCCTGGTAACATCTAAGGTGATATCAGGACGGGTACCGACTTTTGACAGTGTTCACTCGTGGAGACTTTATAATACTGATGCATTTATTAAACATTTGTTTCTGCATATAAGTGAATACTGAGTCAAGCGAGAAAGTGTAGCTTTGGTGGGTTGAAAGTTGAAGCGGAGGGGAAGTGACGTCACTAACACACGCACAGACACATACACCGACACACACACCCGCTCATACCCCCCCCCCCGCCACACACACACCTCCACCGCACCCTCACTCACCGTCCGGACGGGAGTTAGTTTTAGATCGGCTCTCCCCACGACGTGCACACCTGCAGGTCAAAGGTCAGGGCCCCTGGAGTGCACTCAGTGACCCCAGGTACGCGGATCTGTCGGGACTAACGCGGGGCTGATTTAGGTACGCGCCGTTGGAGGATGGATAGGGATGCTGTGTGTAATGATTCATCGATTATTTACGCAAGAAAATAACCTGTGCCATAAGTCGATATTTACATATTAATATAATATATTATATCATCCACGTAGAAATCCCAGTGGGTCAGTGTTTATTGAACAGGGACCTTATTGCCGATATGGGGCTTGATCCCTGAGAGCCTCTGCATTATGAATTGGGAGACAATTCCTTAGTTGGGCGATTAGTATTGATCAAAGCTAACACAGTCCGTTGAAAGAATAATATTTTCTAAACTAAAACTCTTATCGAGATTTGATTCTCCATATCCACTGACATGGCTGTGGCGTCGTTTTCACTACCCCAATAATATATATTTATTATGAGACATGTATATAGATGCTCAGAGCAGCTTGGAGATGCTCGGAGCAGCTAGGAGATGCTCATAGCAGCTCGGAAATGTTCAATGCTGCTCGGAGCTGCTCGGAGATGTTCAGATCTACCTGGACCTGTTTGCAGTTGCTCACTTCCTACATATTCACTGCTGCTCAGTGCAACTCAGTGCCTGCATATAACCACTCAGGGTTACTCATACCTACTCGACATGCTCGGAGCTACTCATACCTGCCCAGAGCTACTCACACATATTCAGAGCTGTTCATACCTCCTCAGAGCTACTCATACCTACTCAGAGCTGTTCATACCTGCTCAGATCTACTCATTATTTCCCATAGCTACCCATAACTGTTCAAAGCTGCTAATACCTGCTTATGACTGCTCAGAGCTACTCATAACTGCTCAGAGCTGATCATGCCTGCCCAGAGCCTCTCATAACTGCCCATACCTGATGAGATCTACTCAGAGATGCTCAGAGCTGATCATACCTGCCCAGAGCTGCTCATAACTGCCCATACCTGATGAGATCTACTCAGAGATGCTCAGAGATGCTCATACCTGCCCAGAGCTACTCAGAACTGCTCATGCCTCCTCAGAGATGCTCATACCTACTCAGAGATGCTCATACCTGCCCATAGCTACTCATACATGCTCATACCTGCTCGTGCTGCTCCCCGTTGCTCAGGACGGCGGGAGGTGTCGGTAACGCCTATCTTTTATCAGATACCACTACACTCCATGATAGCTCACTTAGCCCTGACCCTTGTCTAACAGCCCGCACCTCCAAGGTACGGCTCACCAGTAGTTTCCCGGTGAGTTTGCTTCCCGGTCGAGTCAGACCAATGACTTATAAAATTGATACTTGTCGCTTCCTAGCCTGGCGCTCGGCATTAATAGGATAGGGCAAGGATTGCTTAGCTCAGTGTCAAGATAATGTGACTGAGGGGGATATCAGGTCATGGTGCCGGTGGCCTGATTTCTCAGTGGAGCAGCATTATAACATTGCCACGAGTGTGCACTGTCACGACTCGGTATCCATCCTGATATGACCTTAGATGGTGCCAGGACATAAAATTCCAACAACTAACCAAATATTTGCCCGGCTCTCCTCCCCCACTCTGTCTCTCTCTGTCTCTCTCATACATTGGAGAATGAATCAGTTCAGAGCCATCTAAAGAGCATAAAACTTACTTTGAAATTATTTCTTTTTTAACTTATCTTTTCGATAAAAATGTGCAGCGCTTGTTCTTTGATTTGAATAATATACCTGATCAGGATATCCCTCAAAGTAAATGGGGCACGCTCCTCATGGGAGGTTATGGGTTCAATCCCTGCCTAAGTTAAACCCAAATTACACAAGCTTAAAGTTGCATAGTCCGATGGGTTTGAGTTTCTAACATTTCTTTTCAAGATAAATATATTATTAGATTGATTGGTATAATCGATTTTATTTTAGTTTGAAGTAACTACTTTGGAGATTTTTGAAGAATTAATTTTCGGGACACAGGTAAAACAAATCTCACACTTCAGCGGAAATTTCATCCATTTTAGAGTCATTGGCCCTAGAATCAAACCCACCATGTCCACGTTGGTTGGAAAACCTGCGCTCAACATTTCGCCTGATTAATATCCTATATATTGAAATAACAAACAAACAAAAGTTGTTAATTAGAAATGCAGCTTTCTTTATTTCTTGAAATGTTGGTTTTTAATTTTTGTTATTGTAGCATTTGTTGAATAAAAACAAGTAATTGGTTTTCCTTATTTTACTGCTCCTTTCCATATCCTGGTAATGTGAAGTTTTTGGGCTGGGTAGCAAGCACTGAACCAGTGTCGATTACTATCCTACATTTATGGTTAAATAAGGAAGAAACAAAAACTATTAATTAGAAATATAGTTTTCTCTATTTCTTGAATTTTAATTTCCGTGAACTCTCCGGTGGTTATGGTTAAATCAAGAACAAAGATTATTAATTAGAAATGTAGTTGTCTTTATTTATTTTAATTTTTAGTTTTAATTTGTGTGAACTCTCAGGTGTTTTGATAGTGGTGATTTATTATTAAATCGCGAACAAACAAAAGATTATTAATTAGAAATGTAGTTGTCTTTATTTCCTGAAATGTTGAATTTTAATTTTCTTTAGCTGTTTGATGTTTTGCTTTTGTTAATCTATGGTTAAATAACGAACAAACAACGACTAATTAACAATGTAGTTATCTTTTATTTCTTGAAATCTTAAATTTTTAATTTTCGTGAATTTTCCAGTGTTTTGATTGTGGGTTTTCTTTTTGATAAGGTTTTTTGGTGTTTTTTTGGGGGGTGTGAAGCGGAGTTCTTAGAAAGTTGTGTCGGCAAATTGCTAGTGCTTTGGGGGGGGGGGGGGGGGCGGGGCGGCCCTGCGCAGGCCCGGCGCCCCGGGGTGAGCAGCTCGGCGGGAGTGAGTAACCAACTTGCCGTGTCGGGTTCCGCCTCCTCACTCACCGGCCCCAATTGCTGCGTATTGCTCTCAGATTGCGCCGGCAGCGCCCCCTACACCGGCGGCCGACCTCTGACTGACTGGGGGTGCAATCACGCCGCCCACACCCTCAGCTGCTCACACCTGCTCACACTTCGCCGCGGGTGCTGGGAACACCTCGCGCGTCCGAGCAATACCGGCCACTTCTCTTGCAGGTGTAGGTTGTACTCATCTATCTATATATATCATGTACATATGTGGTGTATAACGCATTATACAAATATAAATGCTCTCTCTCACACACACACACACACACACACACACACACACACACACACACAGGAGGGGGGCATACATCAAGTAAGGCACCCCATCAATAATAAAGTAGTAAATAAACATATAATCCCCCCCGTGCATTTATACTCACATAATGCTTATAGTATACATCACATTCAACGTAAGAAGAAAGAACAACAAAAAGGGGGGATAACCCGAAAGCCAAGTCCATAACACTAATGCTTGAGCAAACAGATATTGATGACACTATCTATCGTACAACTCAATGGTGACCTCTCACTGAAGTGGCGCCAATCAGGCTATTGGGGATGTCTGTCTGCGGGCGGAGATGTGGGACCTGCATTGCGCACAATGTAAGCAGGTTACATGCGGTATACATGCTATGTGTTACACACATTATGTATGCCACAATTACCCATACCCAGTGGCCCACTTATGTGTGTGACCTTCAGAAATGGGTTGACGAGTAGCGCACTCTATGGTAAACTCGCATACTGGTACACTCACAGAGTGGCACCCTCTATGGTACACTCACAGAGGCGCCCTCTAGGGTGCACTCAGACAGTGGCACCCTCTATGGTACACTCATACAGTGACTCCCTCTGTGGTACCCTCATATGTTGGTGCACTCTATGATACATTCATTCAGTGGTACCCTCTATGCTACACTCGCACATTGGTTCCCTCTATGGTACACTCATACAGTGGCACCCTCTATGGTACACTCACAAAGTGGCACCCTCTATAGTACTCTATTGTACACTCATACAATTGTGCCCTCTATGGTACACTCATACAGTGGCGCCCTCTATGATACATTCACACAGTGGGCCCTCGATGGTGCACTCAGACAGTGGTACCCTCTATGGTACACTCACACAGTGACACTCACTATTGTTTTCTCTCCCAGTAGCACTCTCTGTGGTACACTCATACAGTGACACGCTCTATGGTACACTCATACAGTGGTGCCCTCTATGGTACACTCACAGTGGTGCCCTCTATTGGACACTCAAACACAGTGTCATAGCTATTGTACACTCACCCTGTAGCACCCTCTGTGGTACACTCACACATTGACACCCTCTATAGTAAACTCATATAGTGCTGCCCTCTATGGTACACTCACAATGGCACCCTTTATGCTACACTCACACAGTGGCGCCCTCTATGGTACACTCACAATGTGGTGCCCTCTATGGTATACTTACACAGTGGCGCCCTCTATGGTACACTCACACTGTGGTGCCCTCTATGGTATACTCACACAGTGGTGCCCTCTATGGTACACTCACACTGTCATGCCCTCTATGGTACATTCACACAGTGGCACCTTCTATAACACACCTGCAGTGGTGTCCTCTGTGTGATACACTCATATGTTCACCAGTTGGCCTACAAACTGTTCAACAGGATTTTTTGTAATAACGCTCTCTATAAGTCATTAAGATTTTAAGAACTAATTCTATTCTTGCCCAGACTCTCTGACTTGGTCTCTACGGATGTGCCTTGATATTGCCACTTCTTTGTGTTATTCTTGCTAATTAGTCTAGGCATCGCCATTACTGCGCGTAGACTAGTTGTACGTATTGTTATAGTCTGTACATGAGCTTCACTACCACATGGTGGCGGCAGACACTACACCGCACATCTATGCAGTTACAGTGAACTGCGCTAGGTGACGGCATGCTAGCCACCGGGCAGGGCCCCGACTGGGCTGCCCTCTCCTGTGTGTGGCTAGCACACACCCCACCCACCTATAGAGGCGATGTGGGACCTAGCGAGTTAGGGGCGGGTCAGTTGACTCTTGACATCGCGGATAGTAGATAGGTTTTGTAATAAACCAGTTGAAGCGTACTGTTACTCAATTTTGGCTTTCTTCCGTGAGTGTGTGTGTGGCAGTGTGGAAGACCGTGGGCTATCATAGTGTAGTGGTCTGCACTGACCTCTCAGGCAAGTAACCACATAGACAGGTAGGCGTGGGTAGTGTGTTGATATCAGGGAGCCTAGGTGGTGTAATGGTTAGCACACTGGCCCGGAATGCAAAGAGATGTGGGTTCGAGTCCCGCTCGAGGCGCAATATTTCCCATTTTCATCACCCCCACGACAATAGTATTAATAATCACCATTATTGCACTCAACCTAGTCATTCTACTAAATTGTGTTTTTTCACTCTACTGCTTAAAGTTGCATCATAGTCTGACGAAACCATGAATGTTTATCAAATAAAATACTTATCTGGATTTAAACCTAGCAACATCTAAGGTCATATAAGAACAGGATTTGCATGTATTAAGTATTTGCTGCTATGTAGACTTAATAACTGAAATACTTGTCATTTTCTCCACTTTGGAGTTTTATGTCCTGGCAACTTCTAAGGTCATGACTGAGGATGGGTACCGACTCATGACAGTGCGCACTCATGGCAACTTTAATAGTGCTGCCCCACTGGGAAATCAGGCCGCTGGCACAATGACCCATATCCCACTCAGTCACATTATCCTGATACTGTGCTAACCAGTACTTGTCCTATCCTATTAATGCCGAGCGCAAGGCTAGGTAGCGACAAGTATCAATTTTGTAAGTCATTGGTTTGACTCGACCGCGAATCAAACTCGATCTCACGCACAGGATGCCTGTGCTCTACTGATTCGGTCACCGCATTCGTACATATTCCATAGTATGATTGTGTTGTAAGCAAAAAAGCTATGGCTATGCAGGCCTCGTTTTGAATCATGTATGACAAAAGGTCTATTAAGGCTTGTTAAGGCATACACTTCATTCCCTGGTGCAAATTTCAAGGCGCTGCGCTGTGAATAGCTAGTACTAAAGTCCCCAAGCACCACATAACTGCTCTAATCTCAGTATATTATTGAGAAGATGAAAATGCAAATCCTCGGAAATATGCGTGGGAGAATGTCAATAACCTGATTACCACATTCCATATTGCATCCCATCCCATAAACCCACCTATTAATTCTGTTCTCAGCCACCTGCAACAGGTCAATGACCCCTCCCCACCACCACCACCACCACCACCACCACCACCACCACCTTACCTCCACACACACCTCCATATAAGGCTTGCTAGTAATTATTTAAAGCTGCATAGTCCAATGAAAACATCAAATTTTCAAAACCAAAATAATTATCTAAATTTGATTCTAGTTGTCTAACTTAGATACTGGTGCACTTATCAAACATTTGTCGCCATTTAGAATGGAATACTGAGGCAATTTAATAGAACCTGTTACAGCGGAAATCTATAGTGTCTAAGTTTTGGTGTGCTTGCCAACATTAATTTAGCATGTTTGGACTTCAGATGTGCTTGCCAAAATTAATTTAGCATGTTTGGACTTCAAATATCTCAAAATGTAGCCAATTAAAGTTGCATAGTCCGATGAAGCATCACATTTTCAAAACCAAAACACTTAACCTAGATTTGATTATACATATTTATCTTAGATACCGGTGCAGTTGTTAAGCATTTGTTGTCCCATAGAAGGGCATGGGGAGTCAATTTAATAGAACCCGTCACTGCATACGCCTATGGCATCAGAGTTTTGGCGTGCTTGCCCAAATTAATTTGGCATTTTGTCACTTCAAGTATCTCTCCAAAGTTAGCTATTTAAACTAAAAGTTACTTCAACCTGAAGTAAAGAGCTTATAATGATCAATTTAATATATTTATCTCAGAAAATGACAGAAACTCAAAGCCATCGGACTATGCAACTTAAAAATAAAAGTCACTTCAACCTAAAGCAAGGTAGATTATGACAATCAGCCTAATATAGTAAATGACAGAAACTCAAAACCGTCGGACTATGCAACTTTAAACTGGTATCCTGGTCAGGTAGCCTACTAGATAAAAGATTCACCCGGTACTTGTAGTACACAGGTGAAGATCAGCCTTATATAAATACGGGCGAAAATAGCGTTAGTATGGAACATCACCTAGAAACTGTGGCTCCAGTATCAAATGGCTACCCATGTAGGCACAGAGTTGGTGAAATGGGAGAGAATGCAAAAAGACAAGATGGCGGCCGTAGAACGCCGTCGATTTCACTTTTAAATCTTAATTAACTATATATTATATTATATTTTTCAACTCAAAGGTAGCGGGCTATCAATGAGATATATGTAAAGAATAAATGTTGCTTCTTAGATTGTAAAATTAGGCTCTCAATTCTTTGACCCGCATTTTCGCCAGCTTTTGCATAGGGTTGGTTTGCACCCCTACTGCAGCAGTACGGGGTGAATATTGTATCTAGAAGCCTACGTGTTGATACTAAATCTGTGCCACTGTATAGCAGCTGGTCTTTGCATTATACACAATTCCCACCTTTCAAAAGTGAAGTCCCCCCCTCCCCCCAACAGTTTTCTAACCTGTTGTGTTCAGCACACTCTTCATTGCTACCTTTTTATTGGGTATGTCAGGCAGTGTGCATTTCAATTTTGACTTAAGTCCTGCTCACACATGGGCCTTAAGTCGCCTCAACTAATTCGCCTCATCTAAGTCGACTCACATTGGGCGTGTGACTGCAACGCTGAGGCGAATTAGAGCTGAGTCGACCCAACTAGTTCGCCTCAAGTAAACCGCGTCGCGAGGTAGTTTACATGAGGCGAACTAGCTTGAGTCGGCCTAAGTGGCATGTGTGAACATAATTGGTTTAGTTGGGGCGGCTTAAGCACATGGATCAAGGCTGCTTCCTAGCAGGTAGTTGCTTTTGATAGTGGTTGGAGCACATGTTTGGATCGTCCTACTTCTCCCATTCTTCTTTAGGTATGTTGTTTGTATGTATATACATGTGGATGTATGTGTGGCATGTGGATGTGTGTGTGGATGTATGTATGTGTGGATACCCATCCTGATATGACCTTCGATGTTGCTAAGATGTACAACAACAACAAACAAACATCGATCTGAGCCGGTTTAACGCACATGTCTGAACGAGACACACTTTGAAAACTCTGTATGTGTGAATGCGCCGCTAGTTCGACTTATGTAGTTCACCTCATCTAAGTTGTTGGATCCAGATCGCAGTGTGTGCTCCAGCCTTATGACTGTTGTGTGGCAAAGTCGTTCGATCCAGATCGCAGTGTATACTCCAGCCTTACAACTGTCATGTCGTGGAGTCATTGGATCCGGATCGCAGTGTGTGCTCCAGACGTTACGACTGTTGTGTCGTTGAGTCGTTCGATCCAGATCAAGGATCGTAGTGTGTGCTCCAGCATTATGAGTGTTGTGCCATAGACCATGGAGTTGTTCGATCCAGATTACAGAGTGTGTTCCATCCAGCCTTATGACTGTCATCTCGTGGAGTCCTTCAATCCAGATCGCAGTCTGTTCTTCAGCCTTACGAGTGTCACACAGTGTGTGCTCCAGGCCTTACGACTGTCATGTCGCAGAGTCATTAGATCCAGATCGCAGATCACAGTGTGTGCGCCAGGCCTTACGACTGTCATGTCACGGAGTCATTAGATCCAAATCGCAGATCACAGTGTGTGCTCCAGGCCTTACGACTGTCATGTCGCGGAGTCATTAGATCCAGATCGCAGATCACAGTGTGTGCTCCAGGCCTTATGACTGTCATGTCGCGGAGTCATTGGATCCGAATCGCAGATCACAGTGTGTGCTCCAGGCCTTACAACTGTCATGTAGCGGAGTCATTAGATCCAGATCGCAGATCACGGTGTGTGCTCCAGGCCTTACGACTGTCATGTCGCGGAGTCATTGGATCCAGATCGCAGATTGCAGTGTGTGCTGCAAGCCTTATGACTGTCGTGTCGCGGAGTCGTTCAATCCAGATCGCAGATCGCAGTGTGTGCTCCAGGCCTTACGACTGTCTGGGTACTTGGCGGGAGAAGGGGTGTGTGACTAGCGGGACGTGCAGCTGATGGGGTGGGGATACGGGAGTGCTTTACGAGACCCGGGCGGACATAATTGTTCTTATCTCCGTACCCAATACCCTCTGTGCCATCCCTGCACCACCTGCACCTCCCCCCCCCCCTACCCCCACCAGCTACCCCTGGTCTGGACACACGGACGCTGCACCAAAAAGGCTCGACGGAAGGAGGGCTAAATCTCCTGACCATCTCTGCTCAAACTTAAAAGCGCCGATTATGGAATTGTTTGTTTGTTGGCCAGTCAGGTTTAGACAATGAGAAACAATGTGATTTTCATGTGTGTTTGCGTGGGTGTGTGGGTGTGTGGGTATGTTTTTTTTTAAAGTTGTCATTTAAAGTTGCATAGTCCGATGCTTTTGAGTTTTTGCTATTTTCTGAGATAAATATATTATGCTAATCGTTATAATCTACTTTACTTTAATTTGAAGTAACTTTAATTTTAAATGGCTAAGTTTGGAGATATTTGACGTCAAAACATGCCAAAATAATTTTGGCATGCCCGCCAAAACTCTTGACACCATAGACTTCAGTAGTAACGGTTTCTATTAATTGACTTATTATGTATTCTATGCAGCAACAAATGCTTAACAAGGGCACCAGTGTCTAAGTTGAATATGTAGAATCAAATCTAGATAAGTGTTTTGGTTTTGAAAATTTGATGTTTTCATCGGACTTTGCAACTTTAAATGTGATGTGTATGTTGCGTGATTTTTAACAGGTTGTGAGGGAAATCCTCTCATCACACTCAGTGCCGTAGCTAGAGAGGGAGCAGGGTGGTAACGTGCTCCTTCTGAGGACATTCTTTAAAAAAGTATGCCTTTTCAAGAACATTTGTTGAAAACTATTTAATTCCCGCGTGCGATAAAAATTGCATGTTCCTTGTATTTTTTATTTTTTATGCAAAATAATAATTATGTACTTCCTATAAAAGTAATAAAACTGTATCTTCCTTGTGTTTTAATACTAGATACATGATAGCAATCCATAGTGAATTTTAAATTATGTTGTATGTATCATGGTGCATTTTTTATGTACTCAAACCCATAATTTTTTAACCTGGCTACACCCCTGATTAGGCTGCAATAATGAGCGCCAAAGATCTTGTGAGTTGGGCAAACAGGACCATGACAGTTGTTGGTGTACGCCAGGTTTCAGACAAGCCATGTCGGTCAATCACAGCCCCTGGTCCATCATGGGTGGCCAGTCCATCAAATGTGCCGGTTCATCAGGTGCGGTCCCTTATGTATCAGTCCATCATGGCCGTCTGGCAATCATGATAATCGGTCGATCGTCGGTCCCGGTCCGTCATGAGAACTGGTCCATCATGTTACAGGTATATTATGAGTGTCGATCCATCATATGATCTAATGACTCCCGTCCTGATATGACCTTAGATGTTGCTAGGACGTAAAACAACAACAAACAAACAGCAAACATCATATGAACTGGTCCATCCTGGGTGCCGGTCCATTATGAGCACCGGTCCATCATGAACGCCATTCATTCATGGGGGCACCAGTCCATTTTGGGGGGCTGCCTTGTCATGCCTGCAAGTATGCCATCAACACCGGTCCATCTGTGGTGCCGGTCCATCAGAGACCACCATGGTCCGTCTCTCTGTGGTCCACCACCCAGACACCAGTCCATAATGACAAGCCTCCTCATCACGGCTACTGAGTCATAATTGGCCAACGGTCCGTCATGAGCACCGGTCCCTCATGGTGGCCGGTCCATGGGGCGCTATTGGCGGGCGATCAGGAATTAACTGGAGTAGGATCCCGTGTCTCCCTCCTTAATGCCTGCCGGAGCCGAGTTATTTGGTGAGACGGGGCAGACTGTCAGTTGTGTTTACTAATGGGCCCGCGCGCCGCCGACAGTGCCGGTTTACTAACGAACCCACCGTCCTGAGACACTAACCAAAACTAGTGCTGGCACACGGACAGTTGACCCCAGGTGCGATGATTTCAGTGTTATACACAGGACACCCTGAAGGGTGATTCCAGATGTACTGTGGATTGTGTGGGGTTTTTTCGGTTGGTTTTATTGTATTTGGGAGTGGGGTTTATTTGCATAGGTGGAAAGAAAATTCTAAAGGAACATATTTGTGGATTGTGTAGTAAAGCGCGCGCAGACAAGCGCACAATTTATAATGCTATAACCGTAGTGGGGCAATAAAATAAGGCTAGCTCATGCGCACACGCACGCGCACACGCACGCGCACGCGCACGCGCCAGTACAGCAGTCGGGCACATGTCTCAATCGGTTGATCAATTAAGTGGGTACGGTTTGGGCGCGGTTTGCTAGAAAATGAAAGTGTTATATCAATAAATAAAAGGCGCAAATCGTTAATAAAGTGGCGCTCGTAGAAATTTGTAAAAGGCGTTCTTTTAATAACCATCAATATGTCCATGCTTTATTTATAAAGGGAAGGGTCTTCTTTGGTGACGCTGGTAGTGATATTGGTCGGTTCTGGTAGTACACATCAGCGTACAAAGAGACACCATGGAGGGAGAGAGAGAGAGAGAGAGAGAGAGACAACATGGGGAGAGGAGAGACAACATGGGGAGAGAGATGGAGAGACAACATGGGGAGAGAGAGGGGAGAGAGGGAGAGCCAACATGGGGAGAGAGAGACAACATGGGGGACAGAGGGGGGAGAGAGAGGGAGAGCCAACATGGGGAGAGAGAGGGGAGAGAGAAGGAGAAGCAACATGGGGAGAGAGGGAGAGACAACATGGGGAGAGGGGGGAGAGAGGGAGAGACAACATGGGGGAGACAGGGGGAGAAAACATGGGGAGAGCGCGGGGAGGGAGGGAGAGACAACATGGGGAGAGAGAGGGGAGAGATAACATGGGGGAGATAGGGGAGAAAACATGGGGAGAGAGAGGGGAGGGAGAGACAACATGGGGAGAGAGAGACATGGGGAGAGAGGGAGAGACAACATGGGGAGAGGGAGATAGAGTGAGAGGAGGAAAGAAGGAGGAAGCTTGAAGGTGATGGAGACGACGGAGAAAGATACAGGGAGAAGGAAAGAGATACAACAGAGAAGGGAGAGATAGAGGGACAAGGGCATTTAGAAATAGATCCATACGAGAGAGGTGGAGAGGGGAACAGAGAGGAAGAGAATGAGAGTTACTCGAGATGAGAGAGAGACGTGGGTAGAGAGCCAACAGAGAGGGGGTGCAGAGGAAAAGAGAAGGAGAGCTAACAGAGAGGAGGGAAATTAGAGATAGTGACCAGAGAGAGAGAGAGAAGGAGGGAGACAGAAACTAAGAGGGAGAGACAGGAGAGAGAGGGGGGGAGAGAAGCGGGAGAGACAGCGAGCTATTAGAGAGGGGCGAGGGAGGGATACAGAATAAGAGAGGGGGAGAGAGAAGCGAGAGAGGGGGAGACAGAAACAGGGAGAGAGGGAAGAGAGACACACAGACAGACAGTGGATTATCACTATCAGCAGACTGGTAGCGGGCTGACCCGCTGCAGACACGGACAGTGCCCATGTGTGTGTGTGTGTGGGGGGGGGGGGGGGGGAGCTGCTCGCGCATGCGCACCTCCCCGTGAGCTGCTCAATCTATCTGCTCCTATCGACTCACTCCACTGACTCACTGCCCTGAACACCCACTATCCCCCACGGATACAAACAACCCTGATGCGTAGTACTACTGGAGACTCCCCCAACCCCCAACCCCCCACCCACGCCCCCCCCTACAAAACTACCCCTGGCTATAAATTCTCAGACCTGTGAATTCATCGTTTTATTTGTTTGTGTGTGTGTGTGTGTGTGTGTGTGTGTGTGTGAGTGTGAGTGTGAGTGAGAGAGAGAGACGGGGACAGAGACAGAGAGACTTCTTACATCGTCGAGGTGAAGTTAAAAATCGAAAAACCAACAGTTGAGGCTGGTGGCTCGCTGCCTCCTCATTCTTGTAGGGGGCGTGGTTGGTGGGGGTGGTTGGTGGGGTGGGGGGCTTACCTAGCAAGGTGTAGGTCGGTCGGCCTAGTTAGGCGAGCATTGTCGCCCTAAATAGTGTATTATTCGCGTGGGACTGTAGATTGGCCATTCGATTTAATGCAGCCAGATTGTCGTGCGTAGATACTACGCCAAATGTCGTCTGCCGTACAGTAAATCCACCTAGACATTGTTAAATGTTGTCTGCTGTACCGGATGTTACCATCGATACATAAAAGGTAATGGCAAAGACCCTATAATACTAAGACGGCTCACTCCCTATCTCTCCCATGGTAATGTAAATTTTGCAGTGCCACCTTGTGGTGGGCTTGATCAGCATGGCTGCTGGTTGGTGTTTCACACGTAAACACATACAATTATATTATACATGAGATAGGTAAGTATGAATACACATCAATATGAAATTGTTATGAACAAATATACATCATCAGCATCATCATCAGCATCGCCATCATCACACATCTTTCACATTCATATTTATACATTTATACATATAATATAGCATCTGTTTAACCAAGAGAACAGCCAGCGCACCAAGTGGTGGGTTTGATCATTTTGATTACACAGTACAGGCTGAGTGAGCCGTCTTAGTATTATAGGGTCTTTCGTAATGGTCATCTGCTGTAATGGCCATTCATTCCACTGTATGAAACTCTGAAGTCGTCTGCTAACAGTGCTATCATAGATGTTGTTGCATGGATACTAAGCTAAAGTTGTCTGCTGTCATGGGTGTTGTCGCATGGATACTGAGCTAAATGTTGTTTGCGGTGTACTGACAGTACAAGTCAGGTGTCACGTGCGTAGTTACACCGAGGAAATAAGGGTCGATCTCTCTTAGGGTTGTACACGTAAGTGTATCTGCACTCTCATTGACATGTCCGCTATGTACGTGCAAGTGTGTGTGTTTGTGTGTATGTGTGTGACCGGTGGTGGGTGGGTACCACGGCACGTCACGTGACCAGGCCTCGGCGGCGCGGTCTTGTGACTAGGTCACGTGGTCAGTCATGTGATTGATCCGGACTAATCCCGGCCCGTCCAGTGCTCGCCGACGGTGTGTGTGTGTGTGTGTGTGTGTGTGAGTAGCTGTGGTGTGTAAGTGTGATGTGTGTGTGTGTGAGTAGATGCGGTGTGTAAATGTGGTGTGTGGAGGGAGTCGGTTGTGTAGTCATCACACCACAAGCTGTTTAGTCACCTCCCCCCCCCCCCCTGACTGCCTGGTCACTCACACTGCAATCGAGGCTGTCACACCTAGACTGTGCCGAGGTGTGTTCTGTAGTGAGTCGGTTTGTCCCAAATGAGCTGTGACGTCTCCGAGATACTACAGAGTGTGTTTATTGCAGTTACTACTGCATATTGTATTATTCATTTATTGTAGCCATCTTCATCATACTCACCATTACCATTGTCATCAATATATATAAATAAATCTTCACCACCGGTTGCTGGGTGTGCATTCACTTGTTTGTGTACTGTCTTGTTTGTGTACTGACTTCTAGTGAGTAAAGCTAAGATTCCTTACACGCGGTATGCGAATGGGAGGATTCCTTCTACGCGGTATGCAAACGCATAACCCCACCACTGCCACTACCATATGTTTCCCCTCTGCACCCTGGTGTGTGACCATTCCGTAATGCTCAGTCGCCTCTCCTCGTCTAAAACTAATGGGCAAGTGCGACTGACGTTTCTATTCGCAAACCGCGTGCCGCATGCCGCACCGATTGCTACAGGGACCGATCGAGTTGCCGCATTCGCATTCGCATTCACATTCGGACGTAAGGAATCACCCCCATTGACTTAGATGCTTTCCGATTTTTTGCCGCATTCCCATTCGCATACCGCATACCGCAAACAGTACGCGTGATCCTTTTCCTAATGTAAAATAAGGAAAAAGGTTAATCTTTCTTGGGGACAGCAGGACTGTACAACCTGTTATACCTTATTAAGCAAATTGTTAACATTATAGCAATTTAGGAATAATGAGGGTACATTGTCCTGTCAAATTTTGTTTTCCCTGGAGACAGGTTTGATGATTTTGAGCTTTTGACTTCATCATTGATTGTATGCTTTTACATTCTGTGTAAAAGCGATGCCTGAAGAATAATACGACAGAAAATTTACAAGTCGACCATTTCTCACTATGAATATAGCACTATGAATATAGCCTCTTTGCTGTTGACATGGCGTTGAACATCCACCAACCATCCACCAATCAATCAATCAGTTACAATTTACATGTAGACAAAGTTTGGCTGCACTTTTGTTGCAATCACTCACCAATAACTACGCATTCGATTCTTGCAGATAATCCAATCAATTTTTTCAATATTATATTAGCGATGCTTGCAGATAATCCAATCAATTTTTTCAATATTATATTAGCATTGCTTCATTGTGGTGCCAATATGGATAACTATTGCCAAATGCATGTCCTGTTGCAGTGTAATCTAATTACTCCCGCAGCATTGTCTCCAGGACAGGGCTGCCAAACAACCCAATAGAAAAAAGCGTCGGAAGGCTGGGTTATGGACATAAAGGCTCAGTCACACCTTACCGGATTGGGGTACTGGATAGAAAATGGACACTGTCCGGAGAAATACGTCAATGTCCAGTTTCTATATGGTACACATCCGGTGTGTCCGTTCTCTGTCCGGTGGTGTCCGGCTTGTACGGTGGCAAGTTTTGAACATGCACAAAACTTGTACCGGACACCGCCGGACTGACATGTATGGTTGGTGTCCGGCTTAAGTCCGTTTTGTCCGGTTCATGTCCGGTACCCATCCGTTGCATCTCCGGTTTGCTTCCTGAAGACTCCGTTGACGGTGTTGGGGGAATTTGGTCCGTCGTTTTTTTAAATGTTTTCGGCGCGGCCGTGAACAGTCCGGTATGTGTGCGGTTGATGTTCGGTCCATCCGTTTGACATTCGGTTGTCGTCCGGTTATCGTCTGGTTATCGTCCGGTGGCTATTTGTTAATGTACGTTCCTTGTCCGTTTAGCGTTCATTTCGTCCAGCGGCCTTTGCAACATTTCGACACATTTCAGTACATTTTGATACCAAACACCACCGGGCTAAAAAATTCTTTGTCCGGGAGTGTCCGGTACTCAATCCGGTAAGGTGTGACAGGCACTTTACCACATGAATTCACAATCTAATATGCTAAGTATATGGGTTCAAATGCTGATCTATTAATATCCCGCTAATCTTGTACCTTGTAGTGAAGAATTGATTAAATCAAGTAGATTAATCAACTTTAAAAGTCGAAGCCCACTAGATAAATTATTTACCTCCAGCAGGAAACATGATACAGGCCTCCCTCCGCGTGGGAGATTGGTAGTTCAATTCCCGGTCGAGTCAAGCCAATGACGTAACAAATATATACTTGTCGCTTCCTAGCCAGGCGCTCGGCATTAGTAGGACAGCACAAGTCCTGGTTGGCTCGGTGTCAGGATAATGTGACTGAGTGGGATATTAGGACATGGTGCTGCTGGCCTGGTCTCCCAGTGAGGCAGCACTATTAAAGTCACCATGAGTGTGCACTGTCACAAGTCGGTACCTGTCCTGATATGACCTTAGATGATGCCAGGATATAAAACTCCAACAACCAACCAACCAGAGCAAGTGCCCACCTGCGGTGACTGACCAAGCAACAGTCTGCGCCATCTGACCTAGTTTCCCATTTGGAACCTGACGTATTAGAGAAGCTGTGCGTGACGTCATCCCGTGTGACGTCACTAAGGCAGTTCAAGTGGGGAGTGGGCGTCTGGTCTTCCTGCTGCTGTACCCACATTGTGATGGAGGAGTGTGTCGCTACTGACTAATACAATCACTCCCAGAATGCTCTCTTGACGAAGGAGACAACTTCCGGTCAACCCTGCCCGGTCCAGTCCATGCGAAGTGGCTGCTAATTTCGGAAACCATGTTCCCACTTCGAGAATAGCAGTTCACGAAAGCGAGTGGATTAGGAACTGAGAAATTCAACGGCTTTAAACAAAAACAAAACTAAGAAATATCAGTGATCATATCAGAAAGGCAGCCATCGTTAAGCTAAAGTGGATGGAATTTACCGCCCACACAATTCTCTTACTCTAACTTCCATTGATAAAACGCAAATTCCTAGCGAAGTTTTACTCAAAGCAGACGACAGCAGACGACATTTAGCGCCAGTAGACGACAAAGCTGGTATTTGCTAGCCTTTTCTTGCGTGTCTAAACCAAAGCCATCACTGGAAGGTGGCATCCCTATTTGCCCTCCACACTGAAGGTAAACAACCTCCATGGCCGCCTGCTTCTATTTCGGTTTATTACACTCCCCCCTCCCCCCCCCCCCCCCCTACACTCCCGTTTGTCTATGTGTCCTCCGACATGACTATTGGAGACCTCTGGTGACGTCACGCGCCGGGTGGGTCCTTTCCGGTCGCGCTGGTTTCCGGCATGCGCTCCGCTACACGCTGAGAGAGGGGCTCGGGGCGGGAACCAGCGAAGGGTCACGCGCTGGTTGGGAGGGGGATGGGGTGGGGTAAGGTGCGGGGTGGGTGGTAGGGGGGGGGGGAGTCATGGCTCGATTAAAACCCTGGCTTATTGACAATAACCCCACGTTTGCTGTGTTTTATGCTCTCAATTTTGTGACCAGGACACCTGGGGAGGTGTGTGAGTAAGTATGTGTGAATGTGTGTGCGTCGCACATTGCCATGTTGGGGAGGGGGATGTGTGTGTGTGTGTGGGGGGGGGGGGGGGTTATTAGGGTGTGTGCTGGAGGACAGGATAAGAGGTATGTGTTAGTAGGTACCGGCAGCGAAATTTGAAAATATGCACAGGGTACAATATTGTTATTCCTTCCTGTAGACGTTGAATTTACAAACCCAAATCCAAAAAGAGTTAGGCTATATATATTATTGTTTTTGAGATAATCAATTTTAAAGAATTAATATATAAAAATGTATTAATTTCCAATTAAAAGTGGAACTTTGACCAAGTATAATAACAAGTGGAACCATGTCAGGTTTTTTCTGCTAACCAATTTCCATTGTTGATATATAAAGGAATTTAAACTGCCAATTGCTAAATCAGTTCGTCAAGCAGATTTTTAATAAGACGATGTCAAAAAGTACAATTCGTAACAAAGAAATCTTTCTCATTTGGCCAAATAGCCATTTTCAAAGCATGGTATTTTCTTGAAAAACTGCAACAATACTGAATAAATGCAAAATAGTTCACATATTCATAACAGTGTAATAGTCTATTTTTTTCAGACCTCTATCTGCAGAGATTCAAACGATATTTGCATCCAAAAATGTGAAAAAGTGTAATTGTTTGCATGTAAACAGCATCTGTAATGCTAGGTACACACCTACCGTGTACGATTCGCGCACTAAAAATCGCGACCCGACCCGACCCGCTTAAAACTGAAAATGGGCCGATTCATTTTTCGAATCGCGAATCGCAATCGTAAGGAAGCAGTTTTAGCCCTAAAAAGTCGCGAATCGCAATCGGTAGGTGTGCTAGGGGAGTGCACACCTCACAATTTTTGGGCAGTTTTAGATCGTATACAGTAGGTGGGTGCGGAAAAACGGTAGGTGTGTACCTAGCATAAGTGAAATTTGTATAATTTTCCTGTCTTTGAAAGCTCATTGCAGCTAAACAACCTCTTGAATCTTCCTCAGATTTGGCACAGTATTATTATGTATATCAATATTATATCCAAAAATATGGAAAATATTGAATTTTGATTGAACATATAAAGATAAATTGTCAGAAAACCAAATATATTAATTTGATAAATGTTTAAATGTTGATTGTAGCTTAACCAATTGGTGTATCATCCTATAAATTGACAGTGCATATCATCTGGAGGTAATACACATTATCGTTTTAATATTCAAATAATAAGGCAACAATTCGCATAATCCCTCATACGTCTTATATATGTATATATATATATATATAATATTTTGTATGTATCTATATAATATATTTGATTTATTTGATATATATAATATATATAGCATATACAGTATATATAATATAATATGTATAATATATGTACTGTATATAATGTACATAGTGTATATATTGTCAATAATGTAAATATATATACAAATATATATAATGCAGGTAATGCAGGGAATACAATATTTCATATATCAACATAGGTAGAGAATAATACATTTTGCTCAAATAATATTGGTATAACCAGTGAGACATCGCAATATATAATATATATATAATATATATACTGTATATAAATAATATATCTACAATATATCTATACTATATATAAATAATATATCTATAATATATCTATACTATATATATAGTATACATACGATATATAATATATATAAGATATACTATATATAATGTATCAAGTCTTGCTACAGTACAATGAGGAGACAAGACAAGGAAGTGGGTTGAGATGATATATTCTCTGGCTCAGGGGATAATATGCCCTATCGCAATAAAAAAAAATTCCAGTGTGCGAGTGACAGTATTCGCGGCACCGGTAGCGGTGGGGGATGGTGGCGCCACCTGTCCCACTGTGAAGAGGGGGTCACCCATAAAGTAGTACACAACATCAGGGTGGCCAATAAGGAATATTCCCTTACGCGCCTTTATACTCGCATAAGTTTTAGGCATCACATGCAAGAAAATTGTAGCAGGAGTGAAGTTGATTTCGGCACTATACAGGTGGCGCCTCATTTGCGTGTGCGCCAGATGCGCGGGTGCGCGACTCGCGCCTCATTCGTGCGCGCCAGTTGCGCGGGTGCGCGATTCCTAATACATGTAATACAGTCGAACAGTAATAATAAATAATAATTAAACCTTGGTATACGCTGCGTTCTTTATATTATTATAATTAATTATACTACACCTAATATATGTATATATATATATGAGTTTTATGCATATGTGTTTGTTAGTCTATCTATATGTACGTGTGTGTTGGGTTCGTGTTGATTTGTGTGTGTGTTTGGTGAGAGCGTGTGAACCACCTGCACCCCCCCCCCCCCAACACGCACACCTCTCACACCCAGCCTACCCACTGAGCATCATCCCAACACACACAGCATGCGTGGAATGCGGAGGCCTACGTGGAGTGTGTGGGGGATTATCCGGTCATGAGTTGGGGGGTAGGGATTTCGGTCTCTCCTGCCTTTTACTAAAAAGAACAAAAAGGAATTAATGCTTAAAAATGCTGTCATTTTAAACTTGTATAATTCCTTCCCTCCTTCCTTCCTTCCAGAGAGAGAGAGAGAGGGAGAGTGAGTGAGCAGGGGGAGATAGGTTGGGGAGAGAGATGGTTTGCCCTCCTTAGCACGTCAGAGCATGCTCGGTCCACTCACTTCCGGTGTAGATCCGCTATAGACTGTTAGTTAAACGGGGTCCTTTGGGCGTCCAGACGGGGCGACTATTTACTCACCAGCACAGCATCATCCCAACACACACAGCGTCATCCCAACACACACACACACACACCCCAACATGCACTCACCCCAACACACACAGCGTCAACCCAACACACACACCAACATGCACTCACCCCAACACACACAGTGTCATCCCAACACACAGAGCATCATCCCAACATAACACACCCCACCACACTCACCCCAACACACTCATCGTCATCCCAACACACACAGTGTCATCCCAACATGCACACACCGCAACACACACTCACCCTAACACACACTCACCCCTAACACGCACTCACCCCAACACACAGTGTCATCCCAACATACACATCGTCATCCCAACATACACATACCCCAACACGCACTCACCCCTAACACACACTCACCCCAACAGGAGCATCATCCCAACACACATCGTCATCCCAACACACATCATCATCCCAACACACACATCATCATCCCAATACACACAGCGTCATCCCAATGCACACATCATCATCCCAACACACACACCCCAACACACACTCACTCCTAACACACACTCACCCCAACATACACATCGTCATCCCAACATACACAGCTTCATTCATCCCAACATACACACAGCCCAACACACACTCACCCCAACACACACAGTATCATCCCAACACACACAGCTTCACCCGAACACACACAGCATCATCCCACCATACACACACCCCAACACACACTCACCCCAACACACAACATCACCCCAACACACAACGCGACATCCCAACACACATCATCATCCCAACACACACACTCACCCCCAACACACCCTCACTGTAAGAAACAATCAGCGTAATAACTCACCTCAATACACTCATTTCAACACACTCACCCGAACACACACTCACCGCAACACACACTCACCACAACACACACTCACCCCTAACACACAATCATCCCAACACACACTCACCCCAAAGCACACACTCACTCCAACACACTCACCCCAACACACACTCACCCCAACACACACTCACCCCAACACACACTCACCCCAACACACTCATCCCAGCACACATATCCCAAACCACTGACACCCTTCAACGCGCTTTCCCTTCACAACACTCACCCCAACGGACAGTTTCACACCCCATGAACACACTCACACCATACCACAGTCATCCCCAAACACACCCCACTCAGCATACTCCCTCGTCACCCACACACTCATCCCCCAAACATACATCCTCTTCATCCTCCATCCCGTCATCGTTTCACCTCAAGGACCCCCCCCCCCCCCCAACTTCCCCTTTCACTTCCCCGCAATATTACGGCCAGGTCATATACAGGTCAGTGAACGTAGTTGAACTTAGTGGAGGCTAACGTAGTTGAACGTAATTGAACGTAGTTGAACGTACCGGCATCCATACTTCTCGTGATGATAACGCGATAATAAGGTCTGTGAGCCATGAGTTCCGATTTAAGCTTTGGACATGTTCAAAAGAGCGCTTCGTTTGAGCAGATGTAGCCTCTGTGATGATAACGTACTCTAGCGTAGTCTAGCATACTTCTTAATGTACTCTAGCATACTCTAGCATACTCCTTAGTGTACTCTAGCATACTCTAGCATACCGTAGCGTACTTTGACCCACACAAAACCTTAGCCGTTCTGCCGTGGTCACATAGCCGTTAGTGGACGAAGTTGAACGTAACGTACTGGAATCCATACCGTAAGGTATTTATCCGTACCATTAGGGGGGTCATCAACCAAAACGTCCCGTACCTTAATGTATTTGAACGTACTGACAGCACGTTTCGCCCACGTTATTCTAACTATGTTCACTAAAGTGTATGTGACCGGGGCTTTAGTGTCTGTCCCCTTCCGTCCTGATATGACCTTAGATGTTGCTAGGACGTAAAACAACAACAAACAACAAACAAACAAACAACATCTGTCCCCTTCTGGTTGATGTAGGCTAGGAAGCCACAAGTATCAATGTTTAAGTCATTGGTTTCACTCGACCAGGGTTCGAACCCCACGATCTGCCAAAACGGGAGATGGACACTCACCTCATTCGGCCATTCCGTCTGGTCTAAAAAAAATAACACGATTAGTATAAAATAAGTGATGTCTGCTCTAGTTAATTGTCGTTTGCTGTTTTATTATTATTATTAGTAGTAGTAGTAGTAGCAGCAGCAGCAGCAGCAGCAGCAGCAGCAGCAGCAGCAGCAGCAGCAGCAGCAGTATTATTATTATTAAGTCCTTTAAGGGTACATTCCTTACACGCGGTATGCGAATGCGAATGCGACAAAAAATCGAAACGCCTTGAAACCTATGGGATACATTCCTTACATGCGGTATGCAAATGGGAATGCATTTTCCAATCGGTCCATGTAGCGATCGGTGCGGCATGCGGTATGCGGCGCACAGGGTGCGAATAGAAACCTGAGTCTGATGTGTCCATTAGTTTAACACTAGGAGAGGCGACTGAGCATTACGGTACGGCCTAGAGGGGTGCCGTGTACATAGTGATTAGTGTGTGCTTATAAGGGGGAAGGAGGCGGGAAGGTGAGAAAGCTGTGAGGGGAAGAGAGAGGAGGGGAGAAAGCCGAGGGCAGGATGGCAGGGAGGTGAGAAAGCTACCAGATTCACAGAAATAGGAATACTTATCTATAAATTGGCAATAATATAGCCAGTTGTGTGCCGCATGCTGCATGCCGCATACCGCGTGTAAGGAATCATGTCATTCGCACACCGCACACCGCATACCGCATACCACGTATAAGGACTGGGCCCTTTAAGGCCCTGTCACATTACGGCGTATGGCGGGAGCGTATTGAAAACCTACGTAGGTCCTGCGCGTGCCGGCCTATGATGACATTTGGTGACCTTTCGGGTGGTTTTGAGCGTATGTGGAACCTACGAGGAGCGTACGAGGAGCGTATGAGGAGCGTATGGGAGCGTGCTGTGACATTTTTTGACAGTATGGGCCATACGCCCTCATAGGTCGAGTTTTTTTGAGCATGCACAAAAAAATTTGGACGGACGGATTTATGAAAGCGTATGGCGGCGTATGCCTCATACGCTTCACATAAGCCGGCATTTGGCGGCGTATGAGTAGCGTATGAGTAGCGTATGCGTAGCGTATGAGTAGCGTATACGGCGTATGCCGACGTATATGACGTAACGCGCCTACGCCGCCATACGCTCCCGCAAAAAACCCTAATGTGACAGCCCCTTTAGGGGAGTTCATTTGCCCGCCGATTAACCATTAGTATAACGAGCGCGGCGGTACGCAGCTGCGGTTGACAATAAAAGGCTACCTGCGTACCGGGTAAACGAAACGAGAGGCATAATAACGGACTCCTACGGGGCCTTGCGATTGGCGGACACGGGCCGATACCTGATCGTGGGCGGCCTGGGTCGCATACCAATGGGTGCCCGCCATTCCACGCACGGTCCCCACCAGGGGGTGCCACCGTGGTCGGCGTACTCTCAGCACTGGCGTTCGTTGTATCGTCTGCTGTGATTAATTGTCGTCTGCTCTAGATAAATGTCGTCTGCTCTGGTTTTATTTTCTTTCGTCTGCTCTGGTTAAATATCCGACTTAGTTTTGAATGTCCGATTTGGTTAAATACAGTCAGATCTGGTTAAAACTAAAAGGTTATATTGTCTGCTGTTAAAGTTGCATAGTCCAATGATTTTGAATTTCTGTATTTTTTCTGAGATAAATATATTAGAATGATCACTAGTATCTACTTTACATTAGGTCAAAGTTACTTTTATTTTAAATGGTAAACATTTGAGATATTTTGAGTGCAAACATGGAAAATTAGTTTGAGCAAGCTTGCCAAAACTCTAACACCATAGACTTCTGCAGTATCAGGTTCTGTTAAATTGACTCAGAATTGCCTTCGATGCAGAAACAAATGCTTAAAGTTGCATAGTCCGATGGTTTTGAAATTCTTTATTTTTTCTGAGATAAATATATTAGATCGGTCACTAGTATCTACTTTACATTAGTTCAAAGTTACTTGTATTTTAAATGGTAAACTTTTGAGATATTTTGAGTGCAAACATGGAAAATTAGTTTTGGCAAGCTTGCCAAAACTCTGACACCATAGACTTCTGCAGTAACAGGTTCTGTTAAATTGACTCAGTATTGCCTTCTACGCAGAAACAAATGCTTAATAAGTGCATCAGTATCTAAGTTAGATATGTGAAATCAAATCTAGATAATTGGTTTGGTTTTGAAAATTTGATATTTCATTGGACTATGCAGCTTTAACTGGTCTAGATAAATGATGTCTGCTCTGGTTTGAGTTGGTCTGCTCTGGTTAAATTAACTGTCCTATTTAGTTTGAATGTCTGGTTTGGTTTGAGCTGCATAGTCCGATGAAAGCATCAAATTAATTAACCCAACCAAGTAAGTCTCTTGATTTGATTCTACACATCTAACTTAGATCCTGGTGCACTGGTTAAAAATTTGCCACCAAATAGAAGGAAATACTGAGGCAATTTAATCAAATAAACTGTTACTGCAGAAACCTATGGTGTCAGACTCTTGGCAAGCTTGCCAAAACTAATTTTGCATGTTTGCACTTCAAATATCTCGAAGAGTTAGCTATTTAAAATAAAAATTACTTCAAACTAATGTAAGACAAATTATATCGATCCACCTATGTTTATCTCAGAAAATGACAAAAACTCAAAACCATCGGACTATGCAGCTTTACATACAGTCAGATCTGGTTAAAAGGTTATCATCTGCTGTGATTAAGTGCCATCTGCTCTAGATAACTGTCGTCTGCTCTGGGTAAATGTCTGATTTAGTTTAAATGTCTGATTTAGTTTAAATGTCCGATTTGGTTAAAAATACTCACAGATGGTTAAAAGGTACATGTTTAGTTATGGTTAATTATTGCTTGGTTTTGTAAAACGTTGTCTGCCTAGGTTAAAGTCGTCTGATTTGGTTAAATTGCGTCTGCTAGTGCTATCATCGACCAGACGAGATGGGATGGCCAAATGAGTTGAGCGTCCCTCTCCCGTTTTTAGAAGATCATGGGATTCAAACCCACGGGTGACTTAAAAATAGATACTTGTCACCGCCTAGTATTCCTAGCCAGGCGCTCTGCATTATTAGGATAGGGCAAGGTCTGGTTGGTTCAGTGTCAGGATAATGTGACTGAGTGGGATATCAGGTCATGGTGCTGGTGGCCTGGTCTCCCAGTGGGGCAGCACTATAAAGTCACCATGAGTGTGTACTGTCACAAGTTTAGTACCCGTCCTGATATGACCTTAGATGTTGCCAGGACGTAAAACTCTAACAACCAACCAGCTATCATCAAATGTTGTATTTGGTTAAATTTGGTCTGCCCTGGTTAAATATCGTCTGGTTTGGTTAAATGTCGTCTGGTTTGGTTAAGCCTCATCTGGCCCGGTTAAATGTCGTCTGCTGTCATAAAATGTCGTCTGCTGTCATTAAGTGCCATCCCTTCCAGTTAAGACGGTCGTCTGGAGTAACCAGGATAATAAATCGAAATAAACTCGGCCGTTTTATTTTGGTTTTAGTTGGGTTTCTTTTTCATTGGAAAGGCCGCTAAATGTCGTCTGCTTTTGCGATGCTACATATGTTCTTAGTGTCTGTATATCTGTCTCTTTCAGTTTCAGTCTGTCGCTGTATGTCTCAGTGATGTATGTGTGAGAGAGATAGACAGAGAGAGATACAAACAGAGAGACAGACACAGACAGACAGATAGAGACAGACAGAGACAGAGAGACTGGCAGGCCGTCCTATCTTTAGAAATAATTATCCAATTTTGGCATCCAATGTGTCTATTTCTATGTTTTTGGTGTCAGAGAGTTGCCTGTTCATTACCTATATAAAATCATGATGCGAAACTATTACAAATGTACCTGTCTTCGGCCACCCCTGTGATAGGAGGGTCTACTTCTATGTGTGAAAATAATTAAATGTACAAACTTTGTTCTCTCATTTAACTGTTCCACTGATGACAGAACACCTGGTATTTCATTGGCAACATTGGTACAGCTCTAGTTATGACTCAGTTCTAGAGCAAAAAATATTGCCTTATTCTAAACTAAAGTCATTTCTAAGTAAAGGCAACTGCCCTGAGCTTCAATGTGAGTCGAGTGCATGTTTGGTAGTCAGAGCCTTAATGGGGCTGTCACACTACGACGCTTCTCGCCGGCGACCCGTCAACGTGTGGTGTTTTGGGGCGATATTTGGTGAAATATCGAGAAGCGCTGGTGGCGCGTTATGGGCGCGTCGATACACATCGGTACACTAGCTTTGACGTTGACGGTCGGCGGCGAAAGTCGGCGCGCGTTATTGGTCGCTGAGTGTTTTGAACATGTCAAAAACCACCAGCGACCGGCAACGCGTGGGAGTAAATGGGTAAGAATGCTAGGAGGACGTTAGGCGCGCGTCGCGCTGCGTTGGACGCGCCGGAATAACGTTATGGGAACGCTAGGAAGACGGCGCGCGCCCGGGAGGGTCGTTGCTCACACGTTGCGGCAAACTGGGCCGTTTTTGTTTTACGCCCTAGCAACATATAAGGTTAAATGAAGACGTCGCGGCAAACTTTTTTTTTTTCCCCAGCGCGTTGACACACGTTGGCTGCGCGCGCATAACGCGCCGTGCTGACGCCGATCTTTTCCCCCAAACCGCCGAAAAGTTTGACGTTTCTCGACGCGCAACATAGTACTTTCAACGCTGACGGGTCGCCGGGACACACGTCGTAGTGTGACAGCCCCATTAGTGAGGCCAATCGATAATAGCTCCGACTGGCTTCCTGTGTGGAAGGTCACGGGTTCAAATCCCAGCCGAGTCAAACCTGTAGAGCACAGCTTCACCCCAACACACACAGCATCATCCCACCATACACACACCCCAACACACAGAAGGCCCATAGTTTGAATCCTGCTGGTGTCAAACCAATGAATTAGAACATTGATTCTTTTCGCTACCTAGCCTGGTGCTCAGCATTAATAGGATAGGACAAGGACTGGGTAGCTCAGTGTCAGGATAATGTGACTGATTGGAAAATTGGGTCATGCTGCCGGCAGCCTTGTCTCCCAGTGGAGCAGCACTATGAATTTGCAATAAGCGCCAACTGTCACAAGTCGTAACCTGTCCTGATATTACCTCAGAAGTTAGATGTTGCCAGGACGTAAAACCACAAACAAACAAGAAAATACCAGACACGATGGCCGAATGAGTTGGGCTTTAGCTTCCCGTTCTGATAGGTCGTGCAATTCAAACCACCGGGTTCGAACCCTGGCCGAGTCAAACCAATGACTTAAAAATGTATTCTAGTCACTATCTAGATAAAGGATTCATCCGGTACTCGCAGTAAATGGGTGAAGACCAGCCTTATATAAAAACGGTCAAAAAATCGGGTTAATGAAATGAGTCTTTATGAGAGCCTAATTTCACAATCTAAGAAGCAACATTTATTCTTTGTATATGTCTTCATATTTCCTCGCTACCTTTGAGTTGAAAAATATAATAAAACATCTGGTTTAATAAGATTTAAAAGTGAAATCGACGGCATTCTATGGCCGCCATCTTGTCTTTTTGCATTCTCTCCCATCTGACCAACTCTGTGCCGATATAAGTAACCATTTGACACTGGAGCAGGCATTCTCCTTCCTGTTCCATACTAAAGCTATTTTTGCCCGTATTTACACTACGTTGTCATTCACCCATGTACTACAAGTACCGGGTGAATCTTTTATCTAGTCACTACCTAGCCTGACGCTCTGCATTACTGGGATAGGGCACGGTGCAGTGGAATGAGGAAGACCAATTGTCTGCGATTGAAATTTCCCCTGCTTAATCAAAGAATGTACCCCCCCCCACCCCAAAAATAACAACAAAAACTACCTCAATGGCTCTAAATCACTCTCACTTTATCAGTATATGCTTTTGCAGCTTTGGGTGTTTTATCCAGTTGACCGTGCCTGTGGTTTGAGCTGTGAGCTGAGTCACCCACTCAGCGGGCCAACACTCTCTACTCGTAGACCTGCGAGTTGCTCGCTTCATCCGTGAGTGACTCAGTAACCCCCTAGTGGCGGTTTACCAAACTACTCCTTATTTTCACAGACGCCCCAGAAATCAATACTAACACCATTTGAGTGTCTCCGCTGTCCTTACTGCGTCAGATGTAGGTAATTGGATTCGCTATTTAAAGAGCTTTAATTTGACCTAAATGTTTTTGTTAAAGAATTTGATTAATTATGAAATTAGAATCGTTGCCTGAAAAGAGCTTTGGTCTGAATATACTTCGATTAATCAAGACATTAGAATCGTTACACCGAGAGCTTTATTTTGACTTTAATTTTGGGGGGAATATTTATTAGATTTGTTCACTGAAGAGCTCTAATTTGACCCTCGGGATTTATTTTATTTATTTATTGGAGGAGATCCATTACGTTAAGAATAAGAGCTTTGAGACTGTTGTTTGGAGATGGGCTATCCATGAAAATTAGCGTAATTTTATATAATTAATATATAGGTTAACCACATGTTTAGTTTGATATAAGGATATATAGATGTGGAAATAGTTGATATAAATATGTGTAAATTGTGCTCGAACATATGTGAATTTACTAGCAGAAGCTTTAAATCGGAAATAACGTTATTTTATTTATAAATCGGAATAATGTTATTCTCTTATTTAATTATTACGTGTTGTACTCATTTTGAGAAAAGAATTAAGTCTATATGTAACAAATATCTTAGTTAAATCAATATATATTTTACTTCATTATAGAACATTAATGTGTCATTAAATTGGGAGTCCCAGTTGTCATGAGAAATAACACATGCTTGTTAAAAGCCTTAATTCCATATACATGTATGTATATGTATTTTTGTGATGAATTTATTTACCCTGCTCATAACAGATAAGTGTGTTAATACTTGTTTTCACCGCTGGGCAGCATTAGTCCAATTTGATTCAAATCGTTGGAATTTAGTTAAAGTAATAATTTAGGTTTTCTTGCTTCTTGTTTATGTTTTGTAACTGTAGATTACAAACAGTCAAAAATCCAGCTTACACTATGTATGCTTTGTGTTAATCCATATATATATATATTCATATATATTCAGACTATTTATGGTAATACCTTTGAAATCCAAATGAGAAAGGATCGCCGAATGTGGCGCCAGCATCCCATATCTGGGTCACTCTCCTGAAAACTGGCCAGAAGTGTCACATGGAGAGTTAAAATTTAATATTTGAATTTTTTACATTTTTTGGTTGCAAATGAAAGCTGGAAATCTCCCCTTTACATCTATGTAAAATATAAATTGATGAGATAAAAAATAAAGGTGTAGTCCATGAATAAGATATCTCTTATGGCAGTATAACATGTGCGTCACACGTGTAACACATGTTTAGGACACCACACAGTCTGCTTAATAAATATCTAATCAGAATTAAATGATATCATACTTAGAAGCATATTAATCGTGGCATAATATACAGAAATATCCAGTGCTTATATTGATAAAAAAAAGTAATTCCCAGCCATGCTTTATTCACTGAATAATTAGTGTACAATATTTGTGTGGCATCCAGACACCACGGTTACACGTGTGACGGAAATTTGTAATGTTATTTCTGAAGACATTAAATTATTTTTTTTTTAAATTTAAGCATGCATACATGTTAATACATACTTCCTCTTTGATTTGGGAACTGTTTTGTTTGATATATCAATGCAATACAAGATGTTAATAAGGATTCAACCACGTCCCATATGTCATGTTACAAATGGCTGACTGTAAAATGGGTTTTTTTGGTACAAAAACAGTTCATAACTAAAAAGACCAAAGTTGCACACAGTTTTATTTTATTTCCCTTATTTCTTTCATCAAATCTGAACATGAATATGAAAAGTATAAGGAAGAAAATAAGTAGGAAGGTTTTTATTGATGTTTTAAAATCCCATCTCATGCTGACCAGTTTTCAGGAGAGTGACCCATCTACATACCCCTACCCACCCCCGCCTAGCCACCTCCATCAGACACCTCCCGTTACCCTCTCACCTCCCCTCCCCCCCCCCCCCCCGCCCCCTTCCACCCACTGTGGGCCTTTGTAGAAGCAGCTGAAGAGAAGCTGGCCTTTGTTGGTCTTTTGTCTACACCAACCTGTCATAGAAACAAACAGCGCCATCTATGGTAGACTGGGCCCGTGTGTGTCTATATATCTATATATATATTTTACATTGGTACTACATTCTGGCTAATTGTAGTCCAGGGAGAAAGAAGCACATCCGGGTCCAGCAATTAGCATAATCTACTCACAACGGGAGGATGTTTGTTGAGTAGCTCCGGCAGTTTTTCTACATTAACTACTAAACCAATCAGGTTAGTATCATATTGACTGGATAGTTGGTATAGTTCATGTTAGCATTCAGATACATCAAGTTTTTTAAACTTTTCATTAAGAATTTAATGTTTTACAGTTGAAATACGATGTCTCGTAGCATCATTAGAACAATACAGCCATTGTTTCTTTATAATGCTGCCCGTTGCCAAACGGAGAGATGTTTGGCAGGAGCCACTGACATCGATAGGATTTATTCCTGGGTTTCTTTGAATTCCTCAATTTGTTTATTAGGTGTACCTCCGAGTCCCGTAGTATTTACTCCAACTTGTTGGCCAACAAAGCCACAGGTGGGAGAAGTTTATTGGACAGAGAGTATGGGAGGGTGCCGCTACACTGGTCCCTACCCCTCGTTTGGTTTTGGTTGGTTGTCCATACTGTTTACCTACGACTGTAAATTAACCACACACCTGTGTTAAAAATGGTTTAAATACGGATTTAACACCACTAGACACACATTGGTATAATCATTTATTGTTTACCTGTGTCATATTCACCTTAAAGGATAGCTAACCTTTCGGTTTTGGGTTTCTTACAGACTCCTAGCTATGGCTAGGAAGCGGAGTAAGGCTGATGCACCTCGAGAGGTTAGCGAAGACGAAGACCCCTCACCGCCAGTACGGGTACAAAGGTCACCAGAACAAAGGGATTCTGGGGAGGCGACTAGCTCTGAGCCTGGCCCGGCTGACCTAGATGAACGGGTCGCGCGTCTGGTTCAGCTCAAGTTGGAGGAGTTGATTCCCTCCTAACCACATGCTACCAGGACCAAGAAGCAGGTGATAGATTCGGAAGACTCCGATTGGGAGGACTTCTCCGACACTCAGGACTCTTCTGATGAGGAGTCCCAGGAAGAGGTGGTTGTGGCTGCGCGTAAGCAGAAGCACAAAAAGAACGTAGAGTCGTCCCAAGGGGATGACTTCACCAGGCCGCGCAAAAAGAAGCCGCCGGTGAAAAAGAGTACGAAGAAGAAATCCAAGAAGAGCAAGAAGAACAAATCTTCGCCGTCGGATTCGTCGTAGCACTCGTCTTCGACGAACTCCGACTTGGACACTGAACGGGCGGGGAAATACGCCAAGTTAAGTGGAAGGTGGTCAAAAAGACTAAAATTATTAAATGGAACAAGATCCAGACCACCACCATGATGAGGAAGACCATTGAGGGCCACTTCCATACCTTCAAGCCGGCGGAAGTGATTATGAAGTTGGCGGAGTGGTTCACGGGGATTAAAGGCATCCCGGAATCGGCCATCAAAGAGATGGACGCCGACATGAATCTCAGTGAGGACCGCAAAAAGTTTGAGGCGGTTCTGCACACGGTACACAAGGGTGTACTCGCAGCTCTGTCAGCCATAATGCCTATAGCGAATAGGATGATGACAGAGAACAAGTTCTCCTCGCTGTGGGAGGAAATGGATGGAGGAATTGCGCTGCTGACATCGACCAGCGACCAGCAATTTCCTCTCCTACAGACGGTTTAAAACTGTCTTTAAGGCTGTCTGCACTGATGCAGGAAAGGAGGTGGCGCGGTCCAAGAAGGTCTTGGACAATGACGACGGAAAGTAGTATACACTTGCCCCCAAGCTGGTGAAAGGCGAGCCACTGGACAAAACCAAGATGTTTGGTGGGCAGCTGCAACACTTGTTTAAACAAGTGGAGATGGGATCCAAGTGAGGGAAACACATGGAAATGGACAAAAAGAAATCAGCAGATGCAAATTCTACCCGCTTCAAGAAGACGAGGCAGGATTTTCGGAGCCATCGAACCGGACAATGAGGAGGCTTGTCCGGAACGAACTATGGCTATCAGGTCAGGGGAAGGGGTCAGAGGCAGTCATTCGGCTGGAACGACGGGAACAGACATTTCAAGAGGGAGTTCAATGCTCAGAAACCGTTCACCCGTCCAGGGAACAAGTAGAAGTGGCAACGCAGACTCCAGGAAGCGCATGTAAAGCTGGTAACCTAAACAATTGCTTATCGGAATATAATAACATTACCGAAAATCTAACTATCCTGAACTTAGCGGAAGGAATTAGAATACCACTCATTGAGGAGCCTATTCAAAATAGCATACCCTTTCCTTATCGAATTGGTGTTTCCGAACACGAGGCGTTAAATTATCAAGTTCTAAAATTTTGTGAAAAAGGCATTAATGGAGCCAGCACTTCATGTGGCTGGGGAATTTATCTCGAATATTTTCACGAGACCCAAACCAATTGGGGATATCAGACGAATTTTGGATTTAACAAGATTAAACAAACTAGTAGACTATAAACATTTCAAAATGTTCTCACTAGATACGGCTAGAGACTTAGTAACGCAAGACTCCTGGCTGGCCAGTGTGGATCTTAGAGATGCATACAATACAGTACCGATTTATAAACCTGATCGAAAATTTCGCAGGTTTTGTTGGAATGATGAGCTTTATGAGTTCACCTGTATGCCAAACAGACTGGCTTGTGATCCACGCATTTTCGCAAGGCTACTTAAACCAATCTTGTCCCACATGGCTAGGAAAGGACACGTTATGTTTCCTTATATTGGTGACTCATTTATTGTTGCACAAACACAACAACATTGTCAAGCAGCAGTAGAGAAACTATGTGAGACTTTTAAAAGGTTAGGTTTCTACATACATGGAACTAAATCAGTATTGACACCAACAAAGACATTAAAGTTTCTGGGATTTTGTTATTGACTCCACAGAAATGACTATTTTATTAACGAAACAGAAAGTTGATAAATTTACAGCAACGGCGAACCAATTATTACAATTGAACAAACCAAAGATAAGACAAGTTGCAATACTGATAGGAATCATGATAGCCTATGCTCCTGCTATCCTATATGGCAAGGGCCATATTAAATCGCTAGAAATAAATAAGAACTTAGTGTTGGCTCGCACTAAAGGCAACTTTGAACGGCCCATAACGATTTCGCCAGAAGGTCTATAGATATTATGTGGTGGCTTTCACGCATTATGATAATACCTTATCCTGATGGTGCAACATTAGAATGGGCGAACCCAATACTACAGTTACAACAGACGCTTCACTAGAAGGATGGGTGGGGGGGGCTCATAGAGACCAACAGGCAACAGGTAGTCGGTGGATGGAAGATGAAATCTCCCATCACATTTATGTTCTAGAGCTTGGAGCTATTTATCTAGGATTACATAGTCTAGTTCACCTACTTAAAAATCCAGTAAGAGTTTTAACAGATAACACAACAGCCATGGCTTACATACATAATATGGGAGGGACTCATTCCAAACCATGTAACCATTTAGCCAAATTAATTTGGGATTGGGCAGAGGAATACAACATATGGCTAACAGTAGCAGATATTCCAGGCAGTCAAAATACTTTGCCTGACAAGAAAAGTCAACATTTTCACGACCATCTAGAATGGTCATTAAATCAGAGTATTTTCAACCACATTTGTGAAAAATGGGGTAAACCAGAAATAGACTTATTTGCATCACGCAACAACAAAAAGTTACCCACATATATGTCTTGGCATTCAGAGCCAGAAACCTGGAGAGTAGATGCATTTTCTCTTATTTGAAATAATAAATTATATTACATATTTCCACCATTCAGCATTATCAGCAGAGTGGCCAGGAAGATCAAGATGGATCACTCAAACGCAGTACTGATAGTACCAGCATGGGACACACCACCGTGGCTAGCGGCAGTAACCTTAAAAGCAAAAGACATGATCAGGTTTCCAGAGAAAGGAACAACCTACAACATCAAGGACCACTAACAGTCCACAGAGATGCATCAACGACACCCCTTTTGGCATTCCTTTTTTAAGTAAACATTTAGAACAATATGGTTTAGACAAGATTACACAAGAAAGACTTATTTCACATGCCTGGAGGAAAGGAATGGTGAAATTATACACAAGTTATTTAAAGAAATGGGGACTTCATTGTCTTATTAAAGGAGTCAAACCATTAAAACCTACAATAGCCCAAATTGTAAGATTTCTAAGAATATTAGAGGATGAAGGCTTAGGATTTGATCAATTAATGCAGCAAGATGTGCACTTTCAATTATTCTACCAAGAATAGATGGACAAACGATTGGAAAGCATCAGTTAGTACACTGGTTCATTAGATCGGTGTATGAAAGAAACCCACCCAAACCCAAATATAATAGGTTTTGGGATGTGTTGGTAGTATTTAAGTTATTCAAGTCATGGCCTAGTAATGTAATGTATGTGTCTTCCAGTTGTGTTGTTATCCGAACACCCCCAGTGTGGCACAGAGTGAGGTCACTACAGAAGGTTCTAAATAAAGTTAGTTACAGTACAGAACTCATTGTGTTCAGACGTCCTTTACATTACATGGTGTCAGATGTGGAGGCAATGGTGCTTTCAGGCCCATTGCTTCTGGTGGATACCGGGCAACAGCACCCCGGACACCAACCAACATGAAATGTTGCAAGATCAGTTTACCAGGATCGACACCCTGGTCGCAGAGACAGAAACAAGTACTTGAAATTCAAGTTGAAGTAGCTGCAGCGCACCGGCCAGCGACTTCCCGGGCAACAACAGAAGCAGCACTGCTTTTAATGTGACGAGTGACAAGACGATGCACAAATGCCTGGAAAGATGGCACATGGATGCACGGATGCATGGAGGCACATACACGACTACACAGGTGCCAAGAAGCATGGATGTACGGATCGTCGGTGGAAACGAACGGCTCTAATGAAAACAGCCGGAATGAGGACGCGCAGGATGTCACAACATTGCTTGGAGTGAATAAATGACAATACGATGCACAGATGCCTGAGAAGATGGCACACAGATACACAGATACCTAGAGGTACAGACACAGATGATACGAAGCACAGATGCACGGATCATCGACAGAGATGAACGAAAACGGCCGTAACAACGACGCACAGGACGTCAAGCCAGCTAAGCTACAGCAGTACACGGAGCGCTGGTAAGCAAGCACCAGATGCCACACCACTTGAGGTACGTGAAAGGCATGAAATATGATACGAGATGCAGTGTCAAAACATACATTGATATATTCCATCCTAATATTGCTATGGACTAGTTATTAGTGATGGTAATTGTTTTTGTCAGTTGAAAGACAATACAACTGATTATGTATTATATGACGTGTAGCATATATGTTTACGTACATCAAACTGTCAAAGTAATGTGTGCTGCTATCCGAACACCCCCAAGGCAGCGAGAGGCCACGTCATGAAAGAATGTAGTTCAAATCAGTGAAAGCGACAAAGTAGCAGTTGGTAGTCTGCTTTGTTAAAGCTGCATACTCAATAACAAATATATATAAATTATTTCTTTTTTTAAATACCCAACATTGATGTATGGTTCCATCCTTTAATATTGTTATGGACTAGTTATTAATGATGGAAAAATAAAACCTAAATCTGCTATATCGTATGAAAAGTAGTACATACATTCATATATTTATACTATGCAGGTGACAGTACTGTTATTGTATGACACTCCCATGTTGAACAAATAGCAATATATATATTACAAAGGAATATATATATATAACAAAATGTTAGTGTGAAGAGAAAAATGACTATATTGTAGGATGTCAGAGTTACATGGTGAAGTGTGTGCCAATATTTTCACTATGAGAAAGGCCTGTTGTTGAACACATAATTGTTTGACAAAATGTTATCACAACATGCAGTTATGTAACCTGTAAATTCTGCAGTTGTGTAAAATATTGGTTATATAGAAACCAGAGTAAGCCGAATATGCAGAATCTACCGGATATACTGATATTTGTAACATTGAATTTAATGTCATATGCATTAAAATAAAATAATGTATATAAATATATTTAATAAATATATCTATATGTAATAGAAATATATATATGTGGAAAAGGTCAAAGAATGCAAACAAAGACATAGTATGTCGATTATGACGTTTTGAATTAGGAATGGTTTGGTTAGACTGTGCAACTTTAAATTGTTTCAGTATGTTACCATGACAATACATGAAGAACATCAGACATTTGAGGTCAAACAAAGACTTTACAGAACACATTCACACATAGGAAATGGCACATGAAGGTAACTTAGTAAGCTTTTTGGTGATGTTTTGTAAATGCTGTAAGATGTCGTACTTGTCATAGATCTTGTCAAATAGCTGTTGACTCATTACTGTTATTGTAGGTGATGTTCACTGATGCAATTGTAATAATTAAGCAAGTGACATGCTAGAAAAGCAGTACAGTAAGAATGACACATGATTAAAGTCAAATAAAGAATGGACACAACACATGCAAGGATAAGAAACGACACATGAAGCTAACTAAGTATACATTTTGTGTGTTGGTATAAATGCTTTAAATTGTCTTACATGTCATAGATGTTATCCAATAAATATTCACTCAATACTTATTAAACAAAAAAACAAAAATGTTCACTGATGCAATTGTTATAATTAAATAACTGACATGCCAGAAAAGCAGTACAATAATTAATAACGACACATAGTTCAGGTCAAACAAAGAATGGACACAACTCATGCAAACATAAGAAACGACACATGAAGTCAACTGAGTATGCATTTTGTATGTTTTTATAAATGCTATGTTTAGGTGCTCTTCATGTCATGGATGTTCTTGACTATATATGTTGACTCAATGCTTATTAAGCAAACATAAAAGAATGTTCACGGTTGAAATTGTTATAGTTAAATAAGTAACGTGCTGGAAAAGCTGTACAATAATTTGTTACACCACATACTTAAGTTCGAACAATGAATGGACACAACGCATGATAACATAAGAAATGACACATGCAGCCAGCTGTGTATGCATTTTGTATGTTAATACATGTTTTTAAGTTGTCTTGCATGTCAAAGATGTTATCAAATGAATTTTGACTCAATGCTTTTATAAACGAACAAAACAAAAATATGACGAAATGTTCACAGATGAAATTGTTATATGAAGCATGAGTTTAATTTGAACATTTTGGGAAATGTTGTGCATGAAATACCATATTGAATATTTAAATCTCATATGTTATATAAGTCGTTTACTGTTGTTGCTATGCCACTTTCTGTTCTGCCTAGCAAGTGCCTTGTTATGTTCAGTTATGAATTGCATACAACGTTATGTAATAATACGCTCATTGTTCAGGTCATATGAAGAAGAGACAAAATAAGTCTACATTTAAGAAGTGACAACTCACCCTGACTATGTATTCGTTGTATTACTTATGGGTCGTGTTTTTGTATGATGGGCTACATTCGATAGTTTCCCATTTACATGTTTCATGGTTCTCTTCTTAAACATAATATGTATAATATCTCTATATGTATTAGGTCTTCATGTACAATGCCATTTACATTGTTCTGGAATGTTAGTAAATTTAAGCATGGCATTTTATCCTCGCAATACCTGGTACCATTCTGTTATGGATAGGAACTATTTTAAAGAGGGGGATATGGCGTTATGACATTAGTTATAATAACACAAGAAGGACCTGTTGCTATCGATGGTAGTTTATATATACAAAATGTTACCATTGAATTTTGTTCCTCTGTTCCATTGAAAGGGAGATGTAATGTATGTGTCTTCCAGTTGTGTTGTTATCCGAACACCCCCAGTGTGGCACAGAGTGAGGTCACTACAGAAGGTTCTAAATAAAGTTAGTTACAGTACAGAACTCATTGTGTTCAGACGTCCTTTACATTACAAGTAATAGACATTTATCAATGAAGGAACTAGGTTTTAAGTTAGCGGTGCTATTACTGCTAGTGATGGGACACAGAGGCCAAACGATTGTGGCACTCTCTCTGGATGGACTAGAGATAGATAAGGATGAGGCAACATTCAATTTAGAGACATTACTAAGTCGAATCGCACAGGGTACCCACTTTCCACGGTACATGTAAATAGTTTACCGGATGATAAACGGATTTGTGTAGTTTCAGCCATTAGGGCTTATATATCCAAGTCACGCGGAAGAAGGAATTTCAGACAGCTTCTGATCAGCTTCATTAAACCACATAAAGCTATATCGAGAGACACACTCGCAAGATGGACCATCAAGGCGCTTAAAGAGGAAGGCGCATCTCACTCAACACGTGGAGCAATGGTCTCCAAGGCAAGACAGTTAGGAATCTCAGTTAAGAGAATCCTTGGACACGTGGGGTGGAAGACGGCTAGATCGTTTGCAAAACATTACAACAAACGACTAGAGAGGCCAAGCGGCCTGGCGACTCGCCCACTCACCAACTAAAGAAGGGTGAGAAACAAAAAATTACTATGTTTGCACTAAAATGATTATGGTATGATTACTATATTAAGAATAAAAAGATGAAAAATGAGATTACATAAAATTCTACCTGGACTACGAGTAGCCAGAGGGTAGTACCGAGGTAAAATAGTATAGTTATATGAGTCTTACCTGATACATATGATGGATAACTTCTGTTTTCCCGAGGGACTAGCCTCAGATAGTCATGGGTCAGGGCCCGCCCACCCTACCCTACCATGACTATCACGTTTGCTTGTGCCAAAACGAAAACACTAAAGTATCCATATAATATTAAGATCATTTTTTATCCTATAAAATATGTAAAAGATTGCTGTACCTGGATGTGACTCTTTCTCCCTATATATATATATTTATATAGTGATAACCCCGTTGCCACGAGTAATAACCGGGAGTGCGATTAGCTCCTACCCTCCCACCCCATGCGGGTGGGAGGTGGTATATAGTGGGGGGCGTGGGAAAGGCGGGTGGGGGGGGGGGTTACCCAGCATCCTTTGCGGCATTAGCCGCCACCCTGCTCGGACCTACACATTCCCAGAAACAGTATCCAATCTAAATCCATCCACCCTAGATATTTTATTTAATCTCAGTCTTTAAAAAAAACCATGATACCCCCGCCCCCCCCCCTTGATTACACAGTCAGTGGTGCCTCCCAATTAAAAAAGAAATCCATGGCCAAATTATTCACTTTACTTGGTGGGGGGGGGGGGGGGAGAGGAGTGTGAGGTGAAACAGTTTTATTCCTCAGAATAACACTATTTTCTGCCGCGAGGCACTGGTTTTTCATCAAAGTTACCCCGGACTAATTAATAGTATGTGAAAATGACCAACCTGATATCTTTATCTAAATAAATAAACCAAAATTCAAAAGTCATCAGACTGCAACTTTAACGCTAATCAAAATCATGAGCTAGTACGTGAGGTATAAAGCACTTAAAGCTGCATAGTCCGATGAAAACATCAAATGTTCAAAACCAAAGCGATTATCTAGACTTGATTGTAAACATCTAACTAATGCCAGGTACACACCTACCGTTTACGATTCGCGCACTAAAACTCGCGACCCGACCCGACCCGCTTAAAACTGAAAACGGGCCGATTCATTTTTCGAATCGTGAATCGCAATCGTAAGAGGGCAGTTTTAGCCCTAAAAAGTTGCGAATCGCAATCGGTAGGTGTGCTAGGGGAGTGCAGACCTCACGACTTTTGGGCAGTTTTAGATCATATACAGTAGGTGGGTGCGGAAAAACGGTAGGTGTGTGCCTAGCATTAGATAATGGTGCATTTAATAAATATTTGTCACCATATAGAAGGGCATATTGGGGCAATTTAATAGAATGTGTTACTCCAGAAGCCTATGCAGTCAGACTTTTGGCGTGCTTGCCAAAATTAATTTTGCATTGTTGCACTTCAAATATCTCCAAAGATGGCCATTTAAAATAAAAGTTACTTCAAACTAAAGTAAGGTAGATCATAATGATCACCCTAATAATATTAGTAATATGTTTATCTCAGAAGATTACAGAAACTCAAAACCCATCGGACTATACAACCTTAAGCAAATATTATTCATGTGTGTAATGATCCTGCTTGTTATTTGTTATCCTCTTCTACTGCTGCTCCTGTGTAACCTTTGATATGTTCCTTTGTAGTCTGTCTTACTGGACTCTGTGGCACACAGACATATTTCCCCTCCATTTTCTCTAACTTGTTGCTTCCTAGCCTGGCGCTCGGCATTATTAGGATATGGCAAGGAATGGTTTGCTCAGTGTCAGGATAATGTGACTGAGTGGGATATCAAGGTCATGGTGCTGGCGTCCTGGTCTTCCAGTGGGGCAGCACTATAAAGTCACCATGAGCGCGCACTGTCACAAGTCGGTACCTGTCCTGATATGACCTTAAATGTTGCTAGGACGTAAAACAACAACAAACAAACACACACACCAGTTGCCGCGCCAGTCTGGTTTTCGTTTGTCCAATCACGTGACTGAGGTCTATAAATAGTATAATCAGCTGTCCTATTGTCGCAATGCTTAATACTAATAACGGCGGCGGATTGATACAGATTTCCACAGTCGTGGTCAGGCTGTTTGTGGGTGCGCCTGGGCCGAGGTTAATGAGATGTAGTCATTAGGGATCGTGTGTGTGTGTGTGTGTGTGAGTGGTTGGGGTCGGGGTCGGAGTGGGGAGATGGCTGTGAAAGGTCCTTAGTTGTTATTTGGATGAGTGATGGCCCTCTAGTGGCGAGATCTGCAGGTACTCACAGCCGGCCACGCCCACCTGCCACGGTCACGTGACTCAGCTGGAGTAAAGGGGTGGGGCGGGGTGGTGGGGGGGGGGGAGGGAGGGGGGGGGGAGGGGTCTGGGGAGCCTCAACACCGACTAATCTTCCATCTCTGAGTCAGTCAGTTCCCAAGGCTTGTAATCAAGTTTTGTCATTTTCCTATCAAATCCTAATGATGGTGTTCTAGTTTTTGTGTGTGTGTGTGTTCCTTTCAGTAATAAAACAACAATGGAGTGATTTGTGGGTTGGAGGGTGTACATTTTTAAATAAGTGAATAAATAAACCTCACAGTACATGACCTCGTGATCACTACTGGTTCTATTACGCAACAATTATCCATTGCCCCAACCGGACATGTATATATTTATCAGTTGTGTTGTAGTTGGTTGGTTGTTGGAGGGTTATGTCCTGGCAACATCTAAGGTCATACCAGGACGGGTACAGACTTGTGACAGTGCACACTCTTGGTGACTTTATAGTGCTGCCGCACTGTGAGACTGGCTGCCAGCACCATGACCTGGTATCCCACACCGAGCCCGCCGCCCACCAAAGGCTGTCACGGTGACCCATGAGGCTGGCCTCCATTAGAGTTTAGATCCTGATGTATATCCTATACAAGAGTTAGTTTCAAAACATGCATATTGCGAATAAGTCATTGCTGAGTTGGTCATGACTTTAGAATTTGTACTTGTCGCTTCCTAGCCTGGCGCTCGGCATTAATAGGACAGGGCAAGGACTGGTTAGCTCAGTGTCAAGATAATGTGACTGAGTGGGTCATGGTGCCGGCGGCCTGATTTCCCAGTGGGGCACCACTATAAATTCGCCATCAGTGTTTGTTGTTGTTTTACGTCCTAGCAACATCTATGGTCATATCAGGACGATCGCCATCAGTGCGCACTGTCACAAGTCGGTACCCGTCCTGATATGACCTTAGATGTTGCCAAGACGTAAAGCTCCAACAACCAAGCATCCAACGAGTTGGCCAGTTTGCTGTGTTGACTAGTGTGATAGGCCATGTCGCATATTACCCCCGCCCCCCCCCCCCCGGTATGTATTGGACGCAGCGTGAAGAGACAAGAGGGAAGAGAAAGGTGCGCTTCAATATTTCCTTTCCACCACCCCGCTCTCCCCGGTGTCAGAGATCCAAGTGACCCGCCGCCCCCTGACCAGCCAGGCCGCAGGTAACCTCTCATGTTGGGGGCTGCTGCTAGCCAGTGACAGAGGGTGGTGTACCACACAGACTAGCCCACGCCATCTGTCGCTGCAGAAGGGCAACAGAGGTGAGTATAGTCCCTGCTCCCACCCAATGGTGATGAGACTCATGTACGGATTACTATTAGACTAGTTTCTGATCCCGGTCACGTGATGGTAGTCGTGGTGACCACACAATGCTGTACTTGACCTGTGTTTGTTTGTTTGTTGTTGTTTTACGTCCTAGCAACATCTAAGGTCATATCAGGACGGGTACTTGACCTCTAATCTAAATCATTAAATGTGGAATATAATTCCATTTTCCCACAACTCATTAGCATAATATCTTAATTATTTGGTAGTTCGGATGGCTACTGTGCCATCGATATAAATAATATTGTTTCACCGAGTGTAGTGGACCAGGCACGGTGGCCGAATTGGTAGAGGACAGGCCTCGCGTGCGGAAGATCGGGAGTTTGCAAGTTTGGTTCCCGGTCTAGTCAAACCAATGACTTAAAAATTGATACATGTCGCTTCCTACCCTGGTGCTTGACATTATTAGGATAGGGCAAGGGCTGGTTAGATCAGTGTCAGGATAATGTGACTGAGTGGAATATTGGGTCATGGTGCTGGTGGCCTGATTTCCCAGTGGTGCAGCACTATAAAAGTGCCATGAGTGCATACTGTCACAAGTCGGTACCCATCCTGATATGACCTTAGATGTTGCTAGGACCTAAAACAACAACAAACAAACCGAGAGCGCTGACTTTGCTTTCAAACCAGGTGAATTGGAGCACCTGAAACCCATACAAATTATCCACAAACCTAACCTTCAAAGGTGTGACCAAAATAACACCAAACTAACATGGCATATCTAGATTGAAACACTAATTGTAGGGTTACTAGGTATAACAAATGTTAACTATGTACAAACATATAATCGAAAAACAAACAAAAATAGAAAAGGAAATTAATCCGTATAGATTATGACCACAACTGCACAGCGGCGAATACAAGTGCATGTGTTATGAGCAGAATAAACAAATGATCACTGAAAAAATTAATTTAAAATTGAAGTTGACACATTTTAGAACCCCACATCAACCCTCCCCACCCTTCCCCCAGTTAGAGAACTCCTGGGGACAGGGTTGGCCACCGGAGGGAGGAACTAGGAAGTGTTGGATTGACACGTAGTCAATCCATAGGCTTTGTGGGCCTAGTCGTGTTCAATGACCTTTAAACATTGACGTTTCACTTTGAAAACAACAATAATAACTTTGACTCAGAACTTTTTTGGGGATTCTTACAAATTTCTTCGAATTGAGGGACGGGAATTATTTCTTTACAATTAAAAAAAGTAGATGTAGGTTGTAAAAAGAAGCGCGCGAGAGATTTTTGTGTTTGGACAAGGAGTGATTGGACGCTGGTTTAAATTGGATCCATTATCAGATAGATGTGTGCGAAATGTAGCTGTCAGATTTGTGCTTTTTAACTGACGCTGTTTAATTGAAACGATGGGCTTGTGTGAGTGTGTGTGACTATGTGTGTGTGTGTGTGTGAATGTGTGTATGAGTGTGTGTGTTTGAGTGTGTGAGTGAGTGTGTTTGAGTGTTTGTGTGTGAGTGAGTGTGTGAGTGAGTGTGCGTGTGAATTTGTGTGTGTGAATGTGTGTGAGTGTGTGTGTTAATGTGTGTGTGAGTGGGTGTGAATGTGTGTGAGTGGGTGTGTGAGTCAGTGTGTGACAGTGTGTGTGTGGGTATGTGTGTGAGTCAGTGTGTGAATGTGTGCGCGCGTGTGAATGTGTGTGAGTGGGTGTGTCTGAGAGTGTGTGCGCGCGTGTGTGTGCGTGTGTGTGCGTGTGCGTGCGGTGACAGAGTGGTGTATGGGAATATATGAATAACTATAACAGGGTTCGCACAATCTTGAAAAGGCCTTGACTTTGAACGTCTCTCTTGAAAAGGCCTTACAATTGAAAATACCCTGAAAATGCCTTAAAATTGACCCAGAGCCAAAGAAAACCCTTGAATTTCTTTAATTTTTCTTGAGGAGAGAGGGCAACATTATTGACAACAGTGTTTTGAATGTCTAGGTGTGTGGCTTATTAAGTACTCTATGACAATTGTTAAGTATAATGACGATGTTAATTCCCTAGTTGCTTCTTTTGCTTTATAACAATAGCATACAGAAAGCTGGTGAAGTAAGACCCTAAAGAAAAGAGTTGACATGTATATGTCATATTTTGTCCGTCTTATAAAACAAATTTCTTACCTGAAAAGACCCTAAAAAGGCATTAGATTTGGTTGCTGAATACTGTCAACTCACAGTGTACTGTCAACTCACAGTGTACTGTTTGCTCCAAGTGTACTGTTGACTCTCAATGTACTGTCAGATTGTACTGCTACTTCCAGTATACTGACAACTCCCAGTCTACTGTCAACTCACAGTGTACTGTCAACTCACAGTGTACTGTTAGCTCCAAGTGTACTGTTGACTCTCAATGTACTGTCCGATTGTACTGCTACTCCCAGTGTACTGACAACTCCCAGTGTACTGACAACTCCAAGTGTACTGTCAACTCCCAGTGTACTGACAACTCCCAGTGTACTGTCAACTCCCAGTGTACTGTCAACTCCCAGTGTACTGTCAACTCCCAGTGTACTGTCAACTCACAGTGTACTGTCAACTCACAGTGTACTGTTGACTCTCAATGTACTGTCAGATTGTACTGCTATTCCCAGTGTACTGACAACTCCCAGTGTACTGTCAACTCCCAGTGTACTGTCAACTCCCAGTGTACTGTCAACTCCCAGTGTACTGTCAACTTCCAGTGTACTGTCAACTCCCAGTGTACTGTCAACTCCCAGTGTACTGTCAACTCACAGTGTACTGTTGACTCTCAATGTACTGTCAGATTGTACTGCTACTCCCAGTGTACTGACAACTCACAGTGTACTGTCAACTCACAGTGTGCTGTCAATTCACAGTGTACTGTTAGCTCCAAGTGTACTGTTGACTCTCAATGCACTGTCAGATTGTACTGCTACTCCCAGTGTACTGTCAACTCACATTGTACTGTCAACTCCCAGTGCACTGTCAACTCACAGTGTACTGTCATCAGATAGTTCTCTCATAATTGTCACTGACTGTTACCAGCTCAATAACGACAATAAGGCATCTGCTTTTCTGTTTCAGGTGCGTACTAAGTTTCTCCTGGGTTTCCGGGCAACATCACGGTAGGAAAGCTATGCGCGTGGTGCGTGAACGCATGGTATGTGTATGTGTGTATGCGCGTGTGTATGCGCTTCTATTGTATGTGCAAAGGGGAGGGGGTACTTTAATGACATGTATAACAATCTATAATACGGGTATTCCGAGTTCCGCTGGTCCCCCAGGAGGGACTCAATTTGCCACCCAGCATTCCGGGTCACAGCTTCAGCAGACACACTACAAGTTGGGGTTGGTGCCCTTCCCGACCATTCCTTCAATATCAGCCCTATGCTTTAAGCTCATTTTTCACCTATAATCACACACCTCCTGATGACCAAACGTGATAGCGTTCTCACCATGCATTTGTTTCTAATGTGGATTGCAGTGAAATTGTCCCCGCAAATATTTTACATTAGATAAAATATCACTTTGTGTATTAGTATGCCACGTCTCCTCACCGTTTGCCATGTAATCTGTAACTGCGATCCGACATGTTGTGTTACAGCTTCCATCCTTCTTGAGGGACCAGCGGAACTCGGAATGCACATATTTTATTGTGACTCTTCCTCGTCAACTAAATCAATGGCACTAACAACTTGTGATCACTTCAAATATGTGTTCATATTTGTGAGTTTGTTTTATTTTCTCAATAATTGAACAGATTTAATTCAATTTTGTGATTTCTTTTGGGGAGATTTTCTTTTCCTCCCGCCCTTAATTATTCCTGTATTTGCAGGGGAAATTTCAATTGTAGACATTGAATTAGTTTTTATTCAAAGCAATGTTTGTCGCAGCAGTGCACAATGAACTAACTGCCTTCCCTGTGTTGGACCAGACGGGATGGCCAAATGAGTCTCTTGTTTTGGTAGATCATGGGATTCGAACCCGAGTCGAGTCAAACCAATGACTTAAAAAGTTATACTTGTCAATGCCAGGCGCTTGGGATTATTAGGACAGGGCAAGGACTGGTTGAATCAGTGTCATGATAATATGACTGAGTGGGATGGTCATGGTGCCAGTGGCCTGGTCTCCCAGTGGGGCAGCACTATTAAGTCACCAGGAGTGTGCACTGTCACAAGTCGGTACCTGTCTTGATATGACCTTAGATGTTGCGAGGATGTAAGACTCCAACAACCAATCAATGGCTTGTGTTGCACCTTAATTGTCCATATCTGTCCAGGCCTGTGCTGTTTATTTGGTGAAAAGTATCCCTATTTTGCACTTTCATTTCTACAAAAAAAATTTAAATAGTTACAGTGTGTGTGTGTGGGCGTACAGAGCAAGTTGTCAGGCTTGTGAGTGTGTGTGTGTGTGTGAGGATGTACAGAGCAAATTGCCATGAGTGAGTGTGAGGGGGAGGGGATGTACAGAGCAAGTTGTCAGGAGTGTGAGTTTGTGTGTGTGAGGATGTACAGAGCAAATTGGTAGATGTGTGTGAGTGTGTGTGAGGATGTACAGAGCAAGTTCTCAGGAGTGTGAGTGTGTTTGTGTGAGGATGTACAAAGCAAGTTTTCAGGAGTGTGAGTGTGTGTGTGAGGATGTACAGAGCAAGTTGTCAGGAGTATAGTGTGTGTGTGTGAGGATGTAAAGAGCAGGTTTTCAGGAGTGTGAGTGTGTGTGTGTGAGGATGTACAAATCAAGTTTTCAGGAGTGTGTGTGTATGAGGATGTACAGAGCAAGTTGTCAGGAGTGTGAGTGTGTGTGTGTGTGTGTGTGTGTGTGAGGATGTACAAAGCAAGTTTTCAGGAGTGTGTGTGTATGAGGATGTACAGAGCAAGTTGTCAGGAGTGTGTGTGTGTGTGTGAGGATGTACAGAGCAAGTTTTCAGGAGTGTAGTGTGGCGGGGGGATGTACAAAGCAAGTTGTCAGGAGTGTGAGTGTGTGAGGATGTACAAAACAAGTTTTCAGGAGTGTGAGTGGGTGTGTGGGGGGGTGTACAGAACAAGATGTGTGTGAGTGTGTGTGGGGGGGGGGGAGTGCAGGGTGAGAGTTGTGGGACGAGTGAGTGTGTGTGTGAGCGTGTGTGTGTGTGTGGGGCGAGCAGGATGAGAAGGGGGACATCTGGGGAGAGTGAGGAGGGTGTGTGTGGGTAGGGTGAGGAGGGTTACGTGGGGTGGGAGAGTGAGTGGGGTGTGAGGGGAATAGGAGGGGTGGATTTGTAACAATGTAGTGATTGATTGATGGTTCGGTGCCGTGAAAGACAAAAGTTGTCCCCGTGCTAATTATAACTGCAATCAGCAGACAGTCCCAGGTGGAGGCCTAATTACGGCCTAACGTGAGAGATACCGACCTGAGGCATGTACGCGCCCGTAACCATGGTGACCGCGTTTGTGGGAATGAGTCTTTTAATGTGAAACGACAGAATACCAAATTTGATTTGTGTGTTGGGGGAGGGGGGGGGGCAGAGGGTGATGTGGGGGGGGAGGTTGAAGAGGAGGTGGGGTGGGGAGAGAAGGAGTGATGGAGGGTGAGGACGTGGGGGAAGGGGTAGGGGAGGGTTGAAGAGGAGGGGGCGTGGGGAAGAAGGAGGTGGGGTAGAGGTGAGGGGAGAGGAAGATGGGGAAGGGGGAAGGAGGGTTGAAGAGAGGGTGGGTGGGGAGAAGGAGGGGAGGTAGGGTGGGGGAGGGGGAGATGGGGGAGGGGAGGGTTGAAAGAAGCAGAGGGAGAAGCAGGGGGAGCGGTTGGTGTGTGGGGAGGGGAGAGAGGCAAGTTATGGTGGGTAGAGAGAAGAGAAAAGGATGGGTGGGGCAGGGGAGGATGAGGGTGATGGAGGGCGGGGAATGGGAAAGGGGGAGAGTGGGTAAAGGAGAGAGATCGGGAGAGGGTAGGGTGAGGAGGGTGTGGGCGACGGTGAGGAGAGATGAGGGAGAGGAGGCTGGTGGGGTGGGGGGTGGGTGGGGGGTCGGGTTGGGGGGTGGTGCTTTGAGGAGTTTGGAGGGAGGAGGGGGGGATGGCCAGAAGTATTACTATTACTAGCGTGTCAATTTGTTTTCCTTGTTTATATATTCTCATTTTGACCTTTTGTTTTACTGGGCTGTCTATAGTGTCAGGTTTTTAAACAATAAGAAATCGGCACAATATAAAATAATTAATTTAGTTATTATGTTAATTTGGAATAGCGGTGTCGCAATATAAACATGACTTTTACAGTTGGTGAGTGGCACGATGGGTCGACTGAGGGACTGAGTTAATGAATGAATGAATGAATGAATGAATGAATGAATGAACGAATGACTAAGTGAGTGAATGGGTGAGTGGGTGAGTGGGTGAATGAGTGAGTGGGTAGGTTTGTGAGTCTAGTAAGTGAATGATTAGCTGTTTCAGAGATTTAGTAAGTAATCATTTAATAGTTTTATGTCAGATATGTTTACATACTAAAGCCCAGTCACACTACGGCTTGCGACCACTATGGAACAAAGAACCCACAATCGACCTCTTTGCGACCAACGCAATGGTCACTAACCTCTCGGCAATCACTTTGATCACAATGATGGTTTTAGTGCAAGAGCTGGGTCACAAAGAGGTCGGCGACCAATTGGACCACTTTGCTACCACTTGTAACCACCTTCGACCATGTTGTGACCACTTGCAACCTGTTTACGACCGAACCTTTTTTTTGTGGTCGCAAAGTGGTCACAAGCAGCAGTGTGACTGGGGTATAACCTTTTCTTTGTGTCGCAGACAGAAATCTACACACATGCATACATTTGATATACATGCATGCATACATACATACATACACACATACATACATACATACATACATACATACATACATACATACATACATGCATACACATATATACATACCTATATATATATACATACATACATGCATACATACACACATGCATATACATACATGCATGCACACATATGTACACACATATATACATGCACATACATACACACATGCATACATACATGTGTACACATACATACACATGCATACATACATGCATGCACACATATATACACGCATACATACACACATATATGCATACACACATACATACATATGCATACATACACACATACACCCATTACATACACACGTATACAATAATACATGCACATACATACACACATGTATACATACATGTACATACATATGTACACATACACATACATACATACATGCACACATAAGTACACATACATACATGCATACATAGATATATACATACACACATACATGCATATGCACATGCATACACACATACATACATACACACATACATACATACACACATACATACATATACACACATACATACACAGACACATACACACATACATACATACACACATACATACATACACACATACTTACAAATACACAAATACATACACAGATACATACACACATACACATATACATACATACACACATACATACATACATACATACATACATACATACATACACACATACATACATGTGTACATACACACATACATACACAATTACATACACACACACATACACAGCTACATACATGCATACATATATGTGTGTATCTCATGATAGTGATACGTGCCTGCATGCTAACACTAACAGTAACACGGAGGGCAGCAGTAGGTATAGCATTAGCACCAGTCTGCGTGTATGGGTGTGTGTGTGTGTGTGTGTGTGTTTGTGTGTGTGTGTGTGTTTGTGTGTGTGTGTGTGTGTGTGAGTGTGTGAGTGTGTGAGTGTATACATGTGTAAGAGTCCTGGTCGTGTGTGGGTCACTGCGATGATCACATGGACTAGTATGCAGATTACCCTCGTTCCCATCATGCACCGAGCGGGGGGCGTTTCGGACTACGGGGGCCACACAAAGGGCCACAGGGGCGGCAGACGACAATTACTTGGCATCGGGAGCATTTCGTACCCAAATTGGCGGGGGACAAGATATTTGGGGGGGGGGGGTGTTGAAAAGCCACTTCACTGAGCACTAGGGATATTATGTGGATCAGGTATCCTGAGATATATATACCCTTTTCGTTCTGTGTGTATATATTTATATATATTCGTATATATTTATTTATTTTCCGTCCTGATATGACCTTAGATGTTGCTAGGACGTAAAGCAACAATGAGCAAAACACAGATCTATATATTTATATTTATTTACACAGCAGGGTGGCTACTTTTACTAGTTTTATATCCATTTAAAGCTGCATAGTCCAATAAAGCATCAAGTTTTCAAAACGAAAAAAACTATTATTTAGATTTGATTCTACATATATATATCTAACTTAGATACGGTTGCATTTACAACTACTTAGAAGGCAATACTGAGTCAATTTAATAGAACCTCTTACTGCAGAAACCTATGGTGTCAGAGTTGTGACGTGCTTGCCAAAACTAATTTGACATGTTTGCACTTCAAATATCTATATCTCAAAAGTTAGCCACTTAAAATATAAGTTACTTCAAACTAAAGTAAGATAGAATATAACAATCAAATTAATATATTATTATTAATCTCAGTAAAATGACGGAAACTCAAAGCCATCGGACTACGCAACTTTAATGTATTATATTTATAGCCGAGCATTTTTTTCAGGTCAAAGATGGTGGAGATGCACCAAGATTTCCAAAAGTGAACACAGCGTCTGCATTACACTCGCGTGTAATCTTGGTGGTGGCAACGCTTAGCGCTTACTTGTAAAAGTAATGTATTGAAATGGCCAGTCTTCCTGCATGAATGCCTTTGCCATCTTCCTCATGGGATGCATTAATGCAGACATTATCCTCAATGGGCTAATAAAGCAATCCGTTATTTAACCCAATGCAGTTGCTATGGAAACCTTTGTGCTTAAAGGGCCAGTAACACATCCGACAAAACTTTGCTTATTAAAAAGTATCATGACCATTAGATAAGGGATTCACCCGGTACTCATAGTACACGTGTGAATACCAACCCTGTATAAAAACGGTTGAAAAAGCGGGTTAATGAAATGAGAGCCTAATTTCACAATCTAAGAAGCAACATTTATTCTTTGTAGATGTCTTCATATTTACCCGTTACCTTTGAGTTGAAAAATATAATAAAATAGCTAGTTTAATACGATTTAAAATTGAAATCGACGGCGTTCTATGGCTGCCATCTTGGATTTTTGCATTCTCTCCCATTTCACCAAATCTGTGCCTATATATGTAGCCATTTGATCATGGAACCACAGTTTCTACTTAATGTTCCATACTAAAGCTATTTTCACCCGTATTTACACTACGGTGTTGTTCACCCGTGTACTACAAGTACCGGGTGAATCTTTTATCTACATGACCATATAAGACTGTACACGCTTTGTATATGTTGAAAGAACATGCTCTCCGTCCTGATATGACCTTATATGTTGCTAGGAGGTAAAACAACAACAAACAAACAAACATGCTCTCTGGGAGTTATTCAGAGTCCAATCAAGACAAAGGGCTAATTAGGTTAAGCTGTTACCGATAGTTTCACTTTTCCCTATTAACCCTCACTCAGCTCTTTGAGTGATGTATGCAAGGGAATGCAGTTCGATAGGCTTTCTTTGTGAAATATAACTGTAAATAAGCTTATAATATAAGTAAATGCAAAAAGTTGGTAGCAAGAGCAGCCTGAAAGAGAGTTCTGCAGACTCGAAATGGACGCGATATCTACACAAATTAGGCTCAAGAGGCTCAGAATAGCCCATAGTTACTTGATATCCATAGTTACTTGGTGTAGGCTCAATTGAGTCTCAGTCTGCTCAGTGGTGGTCAATGAAATAGGCTCGATAAGGACTTTGAAATGGGCTTGCAATTGACTGTACGTGTGCATGATGGTCACTTAAATTAGGCTCAATGGGGACTTGAAATGTACCCCATAGGAATTTGAAATTGTAGCTGTAGTACTAGTACTCAATATTATAGGACTCAATAACTCCTATAATACTATTTATTCTTTATAACTCCTATAATACTATTTATTCTTTATTTATTTCACCTCTTGTGAATATTCATACATTTCTCTAATTTCATACATTTCTCTCATTTCTTTGTACATTTCTTTGATTACGATTCATTTGAAGCTGTATGTTCTTAAGTTTTACCGAATGATTTTGTTGGCCATACAACTTACTAGGGTATTTATAATCTATAATCATCCTATTATTTCATTTATCAGCATATTAGATTATTATTCGATAACCGAACGCGATGGCCGAATGGGATGGCCGAATGAGTTAGACTTAGAGCGTCCGTCTCCCGTGTTGGTAGAGTGTGGGTTCGAATCCTGGTCGAGTCAAACCAATGACTTAAAACTTGATACTTGTCGCTTCCTAGCCAGACACGCGGCATTACTAGGATAGGGCAAGGAGCAGTGGAATGAGGAAGACCAGTCGTCTGCGACTGAAATTTCCCCTGCTTAAACACCTAATGTACACACACACACAAAAAAGAAGAATTATAATATTATTTCATTTTTTAGCATATTACTCTATGAATAAACTGTAATAGCATTTGTAGTCGTTATTTATCCCCACTTGGTGTGAGTATCCATACTTCTTTACTACGGTATTCATGTTTAATTACGGGGTGCTGCCCCAAATACCACTGGAGGCGGATACTACCTTAATTCTAAAATAAAAATACCTCTGAATTCCGAAACACAACCAGCCCCAAGAATTTCGGATAAATTATTGTGGACCTGTATTACTAATTTCATAACAGTACTAATAATAACTATAATAATAATAATAATAATAATAATAATAATAATAATAATAATAAAAATAAAAATACTGACAACTGGAATGCTTACGCATTTGTTTTGGGGCTTTTAAAAAAATTAAAAAAACAACTGTACCCACTATGACCAATAGCCGATGTTTACCTTTTGTGTTGGGGGGTCGTTAAACAAACAAACAAAACACATGTTTGTCTCCTCACATCAATATTGCACAACAACAATATCAAAGGGCATGGCCCTTCCCTCAGTGCGGGTAGGGATTGGAGGAAGGGGCTGAACAGGAAGTACGTGGGTGGGGGTAGAGAGGTCCCCCCCCCAGCACCATCACCACTACCACCACCACCACCACCACTACCCACACACTACCTCCACCACCAACCACACCCACACCACCACTACCACAACCGCCACCTTCACCACCACCACTACTACCACCAACACCACCACCACCATCACCACCATCACCACCACTACCACTCCCGCCACCACTACCACTACTACCAGTACGACCACTGCCCACACCGATACCTCTACCACTACCTCCACCACAACCACTAATACCACCGCTACCACCACCACTACCACAACCACAACCACCACCTACCACCACTACTACCTCCACCACCACTACCACCACCACCCCAACACCACCATCACTATTACCACCACAACCATCACTACCACACAGCGGGGCGCCGGGAGCGGCGCACACCACCATAACCCCCCCACCCGCCCATAATAGGCACCCCCCCCCCACCACCACCACCACCACTACCCACACCCCTACCACCAACCACCAACACCAACACCAACCACCACCACCACCACCACCACCCACACCACCACCCACCCCGACCCACACCCCAATCATGTAGACAGTGAGTGGCATCGATAACGACAGGACTGTCCCATAAAGTGGCGAGTTTGTGGGTGCGGACAGAGAAGGATGGGGGAAGGTGTAGGGGTGGGGGTGTGGGTGTGGGTGGGGGTAGGGACAGGGGAGGGGTACTGACTGTGTACACTCTCACCACCTCCCACCACCTCCCAAACCACACTAAATTACACGACACAACCGGACCGCACTCGAGTGGGCGGATGGCGCGTCCGTGGGCCGTGGTTCACCAAAACAAATCACATTCAAAACATTTAAACATATTAAACATTATTTAAACATCTTCTCACTAAGAGCATAATCACCCCTTGCGTCTTTGATGCTAACCACAGTGTGTGTGTGTGTGTGTGTGTGTGTGTGTGTGTGTGTGTGTGTGTGTGTGTGTGTGTCGGGGGGGGGGGGGGGGGGTGGGGGTTATGGGGGGTGTTGGGGGGCGGGGGGGGGGGGGGGGGGGCTGCATGTAGAAACTACCTGTTTATTTTTCGCCGGTTCTTATTTTGGTGGAGATTGGGTCGGTGGTTGTTTAGTGAAGCAGCTCCGTCGGTGCTCAGGCGGTCGTCTCTCCCAAAATGGCGCGTGTGCATTACCTCTCCAACGGGCGCCGCGACTTACTAACAAATTGACGGCAGTGCCCCCCCCCCTCCACATAGTTTAAATTATATTCAAATAGGAAGATCTGTAAGCATGTCGGATGCCTCTGCATGATCACCACTGAACTTTATATATCTATTAATTTATTATTATTGTTATTTTAATTTTATTGTCATTATAATTAATATTATTCTCATTGGTAATGATATTGATAATTCGTTGCGCGGAAATTGTTTACTCTGTACATAGATGACAATCTTCCGGATTTATCCGGAATTCAGGATTTTTGATCTGCCCAATTTCTTTTTCCAAATATGGTCAAAATTTGCGACTATTCTGTAACTTTACAAGTCCCAAAAATCCATAAAATATTTCCCTGATTTTGTTGTCAGGCGATTCTCATCTATGTCTGTAGGAATTGTGAATGGGGATTGTTTGGTGAAACTGCCCTTTCCACCTCCTCTCACCTCCCCTCGCCCCCCCCCCCTCGCCTCCCCTCACCTCCCTCGCGACTCCCCTCCCCTCACCTCACCTCCCCTCGACTCCCCTCCCCTCCCCTCACCTCCTCTCACTTCCCCTCGCCTCCCCTCACCTCCCCTCACCTCCCCTCGACTCCCCTCACCTCCCCTGACGTCCCCTCCCCTCCCCTCACCTCCTCTCACCTCCTCTCACCTCCCCTCCTCCCTGGCACCCCACCCCCAGCCCCCATGCCACTGCCCCGATGAATGGGGCATGCCGGGAAGTGGTCGTCGCCCAGAAAGAGGCTTAATGCTGATTGGTCAATTGATTCGCGCCGATTAGAGAGCGCGCCATGTTAATCTCGCGAGAGGGGACGAGAGGGACGCAGTGGCGGGGCTTCGGCGTGTGGGTGTGTGCGTACGTGTGTGTGTGTGTGTGTGTGTGTGTGTGTGTGTGTAGTGGAGATGTTTGTTTGTTGTTGTTTTACATCCTAGCAATAGCGAAGGGGTCATATCAGAAAGGGTACCACATTGTAACAGTGGGCACTCATGGTGACTTCATAGTGTTGTCCCACCAGGAGACTAGCTAGGCAGCACCGATATCCCACACAATCACACTATCCTGACACTCTGCTAAGCAGTCCTTTTCCTATCCTATTAATGCCAACCGCCAAGCTAGGTAGTAACACGTATCAATTTTGTAAGTCATTGGTTTGACTGAGCTGGGTTTTGAACTCTCGACCTTCCGCGCAAGGAAGCCTACACTGTACCGATTCGGCCACCGCGTCCGGTAGCGGAGATGTTGGTAAAGGTGTTGTTTGGGGGACTGGGGAAGGGAGGGGGAGGAGAGATGGTGTGTGGAGGAGGTGATGGTGAGGGGAGGGGTTAGGGAACGAGTGGGAGGAGGGGGGGGGGGAAGAGGGTCGGGGGGCTAGGGGGGGGGGGGGCTGGGACAAAACCGCAGCCGGGCAAAGAGGGGGGCAATCATCGTAAACACGGGTTGGGACGGGGACGCCCCGACCCGCCCATCGACGACAACGACGCCACGCGTAGGCGCGGTGTCGCCCACAACCTCACTTCCGGTTGACGGCTCGCGCTGACCGGAAGATGAGGGTCACGTGGTCGGGTTGGCGGGAAACCTGCCAATAACGTCGTTAGGGATTCCGTCGTTAGTACTGGTACTAGGGTGTGAGTGTGCGGGGGGGGGGGGGGGCGTGTGTGGTGTGTGTGGGGGGGGGGGGGGGGTTAGTGTGGGGAGAGTTACTAAGGTATCTCCGTAAAGATGCTATATGCCTTTAAAACTTATCAACATACCTCCCCACCCCACCCAAAAAAAACGCATATTTTCAAGGTGTCTTTGAAGGAGGTGGGGAAGGGGGGGAGGGGGGGTCATGTATAATTAATGGAATCTAGTTGTAAGGGTGGAAATTAATGGTGGCTTTGTTGCTGACTTTAATTCGTTTCAGAGTCATTTGTTTCTTTTGGTGTAAAAAGAAAAAGAAAAAAAGAATTGGCGCCTGCTGCCACGAGGGGGCGCGTGTGTCTTGACCAGAAGTCGATGGTGTACGCTGAGGGGACTGCGGTGACCTTGTTTGTGTAGTCGTTTCTGCACTTGGTCAATTCACTTTCAAACAATGGATTATATGTCAGCGCTGGTATTTATAGTTTTCTTCTAGATAAATGCCCAAGAGAAAGACATATGTAGATGTCACCCATGTGGTTGGGATTACTGCTGTTGTTGTAAATAAATGTTCTCAGAGTAAAGCATCATATATAGTGTGACATTTGTAGGTTTGCTTTTTAAAGGGGATGGTAAATAACTGTCCTTAAGGGAAAACATAATTTAGATGAGATACAAATAGTGGATATATTTTGAGCATGTATGTATATGTAGATATATATATTTGTATGTATGTTTGGGTGTGACTCCTCCAGTATGACTGATACTGAACAGTAGACTCTGAACAGCGTCCAACAGGTGTGAGGAACCCCGAAAGGGGGCGCCACCGGTCACGTTCACCGGGTCGAGGAGGATATGCGTACAGATACAATTGTAGTTATTCCCTTCCACGTTTTTATACTCGTATAATGCATTATGCTAAGATTCCATATGTGTGGTATGCGGTACGCGGTAAGCGAATGCGACAAAAATGGAAAAGCATGTAAATGCACAGTGGTGTTTCCATATGTCTGGATGTGAATGCAAATGCAAATGCGGCCAGTGGATCGCTCCATGAACCGCTCGGTGCGAGATGCAAATCCAAATGCTGCACCATTTGCCATAGACTTTCCTTCACAAATATATCAAATACGTTGTTCTCTGTGGCGGAGTGGTTAGAGTGTCTGACTTGTTTGTAGGTCGGACTCCTAATCTGAAGGTCAGTGGTTCAATTCCCTGTGCCCCCCACCTTTGCCAATTTGGATTTCCACCGCTGTGTATAACTTACAGCGTCATCAAAGGCCAGTTGCTCTCATACCATGTCTATGTGGTGTGGGAGATTAAAAATCCCTTTGGTCGGTAAAAGTGTAGGCTGGGGCTTTCTAGCGACAAACTGTCTAATGGTTAATGGTGAAAACAAGTCTATTCAGGCTTATCCATGATAGGCAGTATAAATCTTCAAGAAAAAATTAATAAAGTGGATCAATAAAGACTGAAAATGGCATGCCGCATATGCGTATGCCGTATGCTGCATGCCGCACACCATATGCCGCATACCGCGTATATGGAATCTTAGCTTTATGCATCACAAAATCTCGATGCACTGACCATCGGATGTATTTTCTGAAAATACCAATGTAAAAGTGAGTCAAAGTCAGCATTCATTCAGACTGAAATGTTGGTCCCGCTTGTTGGAACTGCCTCGTTGAAACGGAACCATATTTGGCAGCATAATAGATGATTTCCACCACCGACCCGCCCTCTGATAGGAGTTGAAGAATTGATGTTCCCGGTAGAAGCTCACTGTGCAGAATCCTCCGCGGGAAATGGTCTTATACTAGTTATAGAGGATTTCCACCACCAACCTGCCATCTAGCGGCACTGGTAACAACTAGTGTTATGGCTAACAGTTCCCTGCGCATGCTCCATGAAAAAGGTCGGTAGGTAAATTGTTACAAAGAGTGAACAATTGTTAAAGGTCTGAGGTAAACATGTTAGGTCGAGTGTTGTAACTTGTAATCTGCCTTGCTTTAGTTTGAAGTAACATTAAATTAAAATTACTAACTTGGCAGATATTTGAAATGTAGACATGAAAAATTAATTTTGGCATGCTTGTCAAAACTCTGACCCCCATAGGCTTCAGCAGTGACTGGTTGTATTAAATTTTCTTAGTTTGCCCTTCTATGTAGCAACAATTATTAATAAGCACACAAGTATCTAAGTTAGATATTTAATTTCATATCTAGAGAAGTGGTTTGATTTCGAAATTTTGAAGCTTTTATCGGTCTATGCAAGTTTAATTAATTTTCAACGTGAGAGAAGCAATTGCTGCTAATATAAATTTCTTTAAAAAACTGTTTGTTTGTTTGTTGTGGTTTTACGTCCTAGCAACATTTAAGGTCATATCAGGATGGGGTACCGACTTGTGACAGTGCGCACTTATGGTGACTTTATAGTGCTGCCCCACTGGGAGATCATGCTGCCAGCACCATGGCCTGATATCCCACTCAGTCACATTATCCTGACAGTGAGCTAACCAGTCCTTGCCCTATCCTATTAATGCTGAGCGCCTGGCTAGGAAGCGACAAGTATCAATTTTTAAGTCATTGGTGCGACTCGGGGTGTGGTGGTTTTGGGGGTTTTTTTGGTTTTTGTGGGTTTGTTTTGGGTGTTGGTTTTTGTTTTGGTGTTGTTTGATCAACCAGGGTTCGAACCCACGATCTACCAGCATGGGAGACGGATGCTCTGACTCATTCAGCCATCCCGTTTGGTCAAACATGTGTTGGGGACCAGACGGGATGGCCGAATGTGTTGAACATCCATCTCCCGACTTGGTAGATCGTGGGATTCGAACCCACGAGTTCGAACCCTGGTCGAGTCAAACCAATGACTTTAAAATTGATAGCCCGGCACTCAGCATTATTAGGATAGAGCAAGGATGGTTTGGTTCGTTGTCAGGATAATGTGACTGAGTGGGATATCAGGCCATGGTGCTGGCCGTCTGGTCTCCCAGTGGGGCAGCACTATATACTGACCATGAGTGAACACTGTTACAAGTCGGTGCCCGTTCTGATACGACTTTAGATGTTGCCAACATCTGTGTTGGTCTCATTGGAATGGAGTGTTTAGATGATGGTGGTGTTAGCGATGGTTGTGGCGGTGGTGGTGGTGGTGGTGGTTCTAGTGGTTGTGGCGGTGTGTGTGTGTGTGTGTGTGGAGGAGGCGGGGGGGGGGCTCTGAATACTTTGTCTTAAAAGAACCAAAATCCCACGACAAATTGATCTTAACCATGAAAAGTCTAACTGAACACCCGGAAGTCGCTAGTGAAGACAAGACTGATCTGTCAGCCTGTTGACTGTTAGAAGTCCCCAATCACTCCCAAGTAGACGAAGAAAAGCTGAAATCAGACCAGTAGCTGTAACGGTCTCATTTAATTTGAATCGCTACTGTTTGCTGTGGACTATTCTCTCTCTGCTCATGTTCGGTGATTGGAGTGTGAAGCAGAGGCCATACCTTTGCCTCAGCGGGAAATGGATCTATGATGTTGAATATATATAGAGAGGTTGGTTGGTTGTTGGTGTTTTATGTCCTGGAAACATCTAAGGTCATATCAGGACGGGTACCGGCTTGTGACAGTTCACACTTAGGGTGACTTTATAATGCTGCCCCACTGGGAAATCAGGCCATAAACACCATGACCCGATATCAAACTCAGTCATATTTTCCTGAGCCTGAGCTAACCAGTCCTTGCCCTATCCTATTGTAGTGGTCTGTGCTCTCGCAAGTAACCAATAGAAGGTAGGGTGGGGAGTGTTTGATATCAGGGAGCCTAGTGGTTGGTTAGAAGCCGGCAGGATGTGGGTTCGAGTGCTTAGCGCATTCATTTTCATCACCCACACTGGTTGCCGTGATCGGATCTGTAAAGCTTGCGCTGTATGGTTGTTGAACCTCCTGTGTATGATGTGTTAGTGCATTGCCTGTATTATGTAATTGTAAGCATTACAAGATTCAATTCCGGGGAGAGTGTGTGGTCTGCACTGACCTCTCAGGCAAGTAACCACATAGACAGGTGCGTGGGGTGTTTGATATCAGGGAGTAGGTGGTGTAATGGTTGCACACTGGCCGGAATGCAAGAGTGTGGGTTCGAGCCGTCTGGGTTTTTTTGTTGAGATGGGGCTAGGATAGTAGGAAGCGAGAAGTATAATTTGTATAAGTCATTGGTTTGACTTGACCGGGAACCAAACTCCCGATCTCCCGCAGGCGACGCCCGCCCGGTGATGCGGATTCCGAGGGACACCAGTTTGCCAGGGACACTTCCATTCAAATGCATTGTTAACAGCCGTGAGCAAATCTTCATACAGAAGAAGTCAAATATCTCCCAAATTGCACCATCTAGAAACAAATCGTTTGGTACACATATAGAAAACATCTTTACCAAAAACATTATATTAAATTTATAAGGTTAGTGACTATGCTGTTCGATTTTGACACATGTGCAGAAGCGATGTGTCCCTCGCAAACTGGTGTCCCTGGGAAACCGCAACACCGGTATATATGTAGAGAAAGAGTGAGAGAGAGGGGGGGGGGGGGGGGGGGGAGAGAGAGAGAGAGAGAGAGAGAGAGGGAGGGAGAAAGTACAAATAACTACAAATGGCATGTCATCTTCACCTTCCTCTGCATTCACATATATAGCTAGCTGTATCAGTCACCGCAGGAATTACTTGCGAGCAGACGAAAATTACAATCCTCTAATTTAATAACAGTTTTAATGGAAACAGATTAATATAAATTTTAATTAATTGTGAGCAGACATCATTTATTATCCTGTATCGTTCAGTAAGAAGATTTTAAATCTCCTGAAAACTGGCCAGAAGTGTCACATGCAGAGTTAAGATCTAATATTTGAATTTTTTTTAGTTTTTGGTTGCAAATGAAAGCTCGAAATGTCCCCTTTACATTCATGTAAAATATAAATTGATGGGATAAAAAATAAAGGTGTAGTCTATGATTAAGATATGTCTTATGGCAGTATAACATGTGTTGCTCAGATGTAACACGTGTTTAGGACACCACACAGTCTGCTTAGTAACAATCTAAGCAGAATTAAATAATTTCATACTGAGAAGCATATTAATCATGGCATAATATACAGAAGTATGTAGTGCTTATATTGATTTTTTTTTAAAGTAATTCCCAGCCAGGCTTTATTCACTGAATAATTAGTATACAATATTTGTGTGGCACCACTGGTTACATCTGTGACGGAAATTTGTAATGTTATTTCTGAAGACATCAAATAATTCTTTTTTAAATTTCAGCATGCATACATATTAATAAATACTTCCTTTTGTTTGATATATCAATCCTATACAAGATGTTAGTAAGGATCCAACCATGTCCCATATGTCATGGTACAAATGGCTGACAGTAAAATGGAGTTTTTTGGTACAAAAACACTTAACTAAATAGACCAAAGTTGCATGCGGTTTCTTTTATTTCCCTTATTTCTGACATCAAATCTGAACATGAATCCGAAAAATATAAGGAAAGAAATAAGTAGAACGTTTTTTTATTGATGTTTTAAAATCCCATCCCATGCTGACCAGTTTTCAGGAGAGTGACCCTTCACTGAAAATAGTCAAATGATGTGAAATAACTGTGAGCAGACGACATTTAGCCGAAGCAGACGACACATTGGAAGTTGGCGGGACGGGCTTGAAGTGAGAACTGAGGGGACGCAGGGGGACACTTTAAATCGGCCAGGTGAGCCTTGCAGGAGGCACCCAGGAGGAAAGATAAGGGCCCGCCCACCACGGAGGAACCCTACTCTCACCCCTCCACCCACCTCCTCGTCCCGCAGCGCGTTAGCATGGCTACCGCCTCCAGTGGACGCGGGCCGGTGTCACAGTTTGAAAGGATGCCGGTTTAAAATGGGGCTTTTCGCAATGTGCATGCATCAAAGTCGAATGGCAAACCTGAAATCGTGTCTGAATTTCTGGCTTGATTCTTTCTGTCTGTGGAGGAGCTCTCCTGGAAATGTAGGGCGAGACAAGGAAGGATTCCTTCAGGAATCATTTTAGTGAATATTTTATGCTCGATAATATATTTAAATTATCCCTGGCAGTAACAAGTTAACAAGCAATTAACAAGTTATTAAACATGGGTACAATCTCAATCAGGTAGAAATGCATGCATGTATGTGAAATGTGCCGTTTTAAACCGGGTACACTTTTAAACTGCGACACCGGGCAGGGGATGTGGGAAGGATCATGGGTGGAGGTGTGAGTGAGGGGGGTGTGGGGGAGTGGGAGATGGTGAATAGTGGGAGCGGGGTGCGGTGGGGGTGGGGGTGGGGAGTGGGGGTAAATGGAGATTGGGTATTGTTGGGTATGTGACTGTGACTGTGAGTGGAGTATGTCTTGGTATTTAAAAGCCATCACACCTCACCGAATTGGGGGAAACGGACAGAAAACGAACAATGTCCGGTTTGTGTCCGGACAAGTTTTGAACATGGACAAAACTAGGAGCGGATGCCGGCGGACTGACGTCTACGGTTCTTGTCCAGTTTGATTTTGTTTCATGCATTGGCTATCCATTCTTGTCCGGTATCTGTCCGTTTCCTCCTGTCCGTTCGTCCAGCGGTCATTTACCGGATAGCACAACGTTTTGACACATTTTAATACATTTTGATACTTATCGCCACCGGACTAGACAATTGTGTCCGTTGCTCAATCCGGTGAGGGTCTGGAGCCAACTGGAGCGGATTTAGTGGTGGGAGTATGGAGGGATCGGCAGGAGGTGTGTGTGTTGTGTGGGGGGTGGGGTGTGGGGGTGGGACTGGACGATTGGAAGGGAAAACCCCTCTGTATACGTCACACTGCTACCAGCAGAAATTAAGGAAGCAGTGGGGGGGGGGGGGGAGGGGGGGGGGGTCTCCGAGATGCCAAGGTGAGTCTGGAGGAGGGAAAGGAGATGAGGGTTGGGTGGGGTGGGTTGGGGTGGGGGGTATGGTGGTGTGGGGTGGGGTGCGGGCAGGGAAGTGGACGGGATGGGGGAGGGGGAAGGAGGGATCCTCCAGTTTGAAGGGGAGTTGGGGGGGGAGGTGCGGGAGATAGAAGGGTCAGTTTGGTTGTGGCGGGGTGATAGGGACGGTGTGTGGGTGTGGTGGTGGGTGTGTGTGGGTGTGGGTACCGGGGGCAGCGTTGGGAACAACAGCTAATGCTCCTTATCAGGCCCTCTACCGCCCTGCCCAGATCCCCCCGCATCAGACCGGGGCGGGGCCCGGTGGTGTGTGGAGGGGTGGGTGGTGGTGGGGGTGGGGGGGGGGCTGTACGCGGCGTGCACCTGGGCCGGTGTTATCTGTGCCGGGTGTGGCGGACACCTGGATTTAGGGGGAGATCCGGGAGCGGTCCGCCCCGTGACGACCCGATAACAAGGGCACGGGCGGCCGGAGGTGGGGGGGGGGGGGCGGATGGGGAGGGGGCGGATGGGGGCGGATGGGGAGGAGATGGGGGGGGGGGGGCGGATGGGGAGCCAGGGGGGGGCGTGGGGGAGGAGGAGGAAGGGGATTCCGTTCTCGCATAATTCGTGATACATCACACACGTTATAACGGGGTCTCACTGTATATATATGACTACAGTGAGACCCCGTTATAAGGTGACCGTTGGGGTCCATAAAAAGGCATCGCGAAAAAAAAGAGGGGCTGCGTTAAATCGGGGTGCGGTTTACTAAATCACCTATGCACTGCTATGTGGCGACAAATATTTAATAACTGCATCAGTATTTAAGTTAGATGTGTAGAATAATATCTAAAAAATTGTTTTGGTTTTGAATGTTTAATTTGTCATTTGACTATGCAGCTTTAAGTTTAAGTTGGAAATAAATTACACACAGCATGATTGGCAGCTCGAAGGGCGTGGCTACCAACAGGGGCGTGGCCAGGGGCTGACAGGTCCTCCAGTGGGTGTCGTGATCCATATCCCACAATACCCCCGGGCTCCGTAAATGCGGATCTGGATCTGGATCCGGTGGTCCTGGCCTACGTCAAGTACCGCACATTGACAGTTTGTGTGGCTGCTGACTCAGTAATGCCGGCCACACACCTGCCAATGTATGCCTACTAGACAACTACCGACACTGGCACTGTGACGGTTTGTGTGGCTGCTGACTCAGTAATGACGGCCACACACCTGCCAATGTATGCCTACTAGACACCTACCGACACTGGCACTGTGATGGTTTGTGTGGCTGCCGACTCAGAAATGCCAGCCACACACCTGCTGCATAATGCCTACTAGACACCTACATACACTGGCACTGTGACAGTTTGTGTGGCTGCTGACTCCGTAATGCCAGCCACACACCTGCCGAATATTGCCTACTAGACACCTACCGACACTGGCACTGTGATGGTTTGTGTGTCTGCCAACTCAGTAATGCCGACCACACACCTGCCGATTTATGCCTATTAGACACCTACCGACACTGGCACTGTGACAGTTTGTGTGGCTGCCAACTCAGTAATGCAGGCCATACACCTGCCGATGTATGCCTACTAGACACCTACCGACACTGGCACTGTGACAGTTTGTGTGGCTGCCGACTCAGTAATGCCGACCACACACCTGCCGATTTATGCCTATTAGACACCTACCGACACTGGCACTGTGACAGTTTGTGCGGCTGCCAACTCAGTAATGCAGGCCATACACCTGCCGATGTATGCCTACTAGACACCTATCGACACTGGCACTGTGACAGTTTGTGTGGTTGTTGACTCAGTAATGCCAGCCACACACCTGCCGACATATGCCTACTAGACACCTACAAACAATGACACTGACAGTTTGTGTGGCTGCTGACTCAGTAATGACGGCCAGACATCTGCTGACTTATGCCTGCTAGACACCTGCCGAGACTGACGGTTTCTGTGGCTCTTGACTCAGTGATGCTGGCCTCACACCTGCCGACTTATGCCTAATGCAGTGCTAGACACATGCCGACTAATGCTGGTTAGAGACCTATTGACTAATCAACTTTTTTGTTTTTTGTTTGCTTGTTTATTTAACGACCCCCCAGAACAAAAAGTAAAAATTGGCTATTGGGGATTCCAATGTCAGAACTGACTAAATACAGTGAGACCACACATTTTTGTAATAACTAATAGCAGGGAGTATGTGGGTCATCGCTTTGATTATAGTCACGTGATTCAGTATACAGTATATACAGCAGCGACAATACTTGACATAGACATGAGAGTAGTCGCTTGCTTTATATTCACATAATGCACTACCGAGTACCATATATGTATATACAGCGTGTTGGGGTTGGGGTGGGGGGGGGGGGGAGCGTGCCTCGAACATGTGGGACACCATCTATGGGACACTAGGTCAGAGTGGGACCCAAACTCACATTTCTATCATTCCACTATAACATCCTAACCAATGGACTATTTATTTAGGCTCTGGTGAAATTAACCTTCCTACACCAAACCCCCTGCCCCCCCCCCCCCCTGCGCCCTGCCCCCTGCCCCCTGGTCCCTGCCTCATGGCCCTACCCCGCCCCCGGCCCCTTCCCTGTTGAGGTGATTAAACCAAAGTCGGTTAATCCAAATTATCGGTTAATCCAAACAAAATTGTCGCACCCCAGGCCACCTCTGGTACAGTTAAATCAAACTTCCATGTGGTTATAAGGTCATCTGAGACCGCACCAACTTTTTTATATGATAAATGGTAGTATTTTGCCGGGCCGCCAACAAAAGTTTGGATTAACTGATCGTTTGGTTCAACCGAGCTTGGTTTAACTGGGTTATACTGTATATATACATAAAAAACAATAATCAAAGTGTCCACATACATTGTATATTACATGTGCAATACACGCTTACTCAAAGTCAAAGCCAAAGCTTGGTTAAACCAATGATCGATTAATCCAAAAAAAATTCTAGGGTCCCTTCAAGTTTGGTTTAACGGGGTTATACTGTACAGTGAAACCTCATTATAATGCGGTCGTTGATGTCCATACAACGTCATCGCGAAAACAGTGGTGTCGCATTAAATCGGGCTTCGGTTTACCGAATTACCTTTGAATTAATTAATTCTGGATCCAATGAATCACTGTTATATCCAACTCTGCGTTAAATCGGGGTATGTTATACATAGATAAGAATCTTCCCGATTTATCTGGAATTCCAGATTTTTGATCTGATAGATTTTTTCTGGATATTGTCAAAATTTGTGACCATTCCGGCTTTACCGTCACTTTGGAAGTCCCACAAATTCATCAAATATTTTCTTGATTTCTTTTTGTCAGGTCATTCTCATATAGTGTTATAATGGGGTTTCACTGTACACACATATTTTCACATTTTAATTTATTTTCTTTAGAGTTTCAAAGTCGGATCGTTTTGAGTTTCTGTCATTTTACTCCATAAATATGTTAAATTGATTGTTACAATATACCTTACTTTAGCGTGAAGTAACTTTTATTTTAGATGGCTACGTTTTGAGATATTTGAAGCGCAAACATGTCAATTTTGTTTTGGCAAGCATAATCATAGGCTTCAGCACTAACAACTTCTATTAAACTCTCTCACAATTCCCTTCTATGTGGCAACAAATGCTTAATAAGTGCCTTAGTATCTAAGTTAGATATGTAGAATCAATTCTAGATAATTGTTTTGGTTTTGAAAATGTTATGCTTAATCGGAATTCTAAATGTAGGAGGGTAAAACTGACTCCAGCCCCGAAGATATCCAGGACGCAACAAAGTGTGCCTTAAGGCCCTGTCACATTACGGCGTATGGCGGGAGCGTATGGCGGCGTAGCCGCTTTACGTCATATACGTCGGCATACGCCGTATACGCTACTCATACGCTACTCATACGCCGCCCGATGCCGCCAGATGCCCGGCTTATGTGAAGCGTATGAGGCATACGCCGCCATACGCTTTCATAAATCCGTCCGTCCAAATTTGTTTGTGCATGCTAAAAAAAACTCGACCTATGAGGGTGTAAGGCCCATACTGTCAAAAAATGTCACAGCACGCTCCCATACGCTCCTCGTACGCTCCTCATAGGCTCAAACCCACCCGAAAGTTCACCGAAGGTCATCATAGGCTGGCACAAGCATGGCATACGTAGGTTTTCAATACGCTCCCGCCATACGCCGTAATGTGACATGGCCTTTACATGTATGGTGATGTGGGGGTAGGGGTGTGTGTGGGTGTGTGGGTGTGTGGGCGTGCTAGATTTGGCGCCAGTTTCCAGACAAGTGCAGGGGCACTGAATAATAATGTCGGCAAGGTGGGTCAGTGTCCCACACTGCCGTGGGTCTGTGTATGTGTGTGTGTATAAGTATATGTGTGTTAGTATGTGTGTGTTAGTATGTGTGTGTGAGTTTGTGTGTGTTAGTATGTGTGTGTGAGCATATGGATCGGGACGTAAATCAGGCAGTAGAGTGTCCGCCTGTGAAGGTGTGGGTCATCCGATCGATCCTGCTCAGTGGACACATTTGCAGTTTGGGCTATTTTCCGTTCCAACCAGTGGTCCACAACTGGTGTATCAAAGGCTATTTTCCGTTCCAACCACTCGTCCACAACTGGTTCATCAAAGGATGTGGTATGTGTTGTCCTGTCTGTGGGAAAGTGCCTATAAAAGACCCCTTCCTGCTTATCGGAAAGAGTAGTCTATGTGGCGGTAGCTGGTTTCCTCCAAAGAACTATGTCAGAATAACCATATGTTTGATGTCCAATAGCCGATGATAAAAATCAATGTGCTCTTGAGGCGTTGTTAAATAAAACAAACGTTCTTTTTGTGTGTGTGAGTATGTGTGTGTAAGTAGGTGTATGAATATGTGTGTATGTGTGTGTATATCTGTATGTGTGTGTATGTGTGAGTATGTGTGTATGTATGTGAGTATGTGTGTATGTGTGTGAATATGTGTGTATGTGTGTGAGTATGTGTGTACATGTGTGTGAGTATGTGTGTGAGTATGTGTGTGAGTATGTGTGTGAGTATGTGTGTGAGTATGTGTGTACATGTGTGAGTATGTGTGTATGTGTGTGAGTATGTGTGTATGTGAGTGTGTGTATGTATGTGTGTATGTGTGTATGTGTGTGAGTATGTGAGTGTGTGTATGTATGTGAGTATGTGTGTGAGTATGTGTGTGTATGTGTGTGAGTATGTGTGTATGTGTGTGAGTATGTGTGCATGTGTGTGAGTATGTGAGTGTGTGTATGTGTGTGAGTATGTGTGTACATGTGTGAGTATGTATGTACGTGTGTGAGTATGTGTGTACGTGTGTGAGTATGTCTATCTCAGAAGGCACGGGTGCCTTCCATGTTTACGTACCCGACGGAAACGGCAAATGTCGTCTGCCGTCACTAACCTGGCAGCAGACGATATTCAGCGCACGTCCTCTCCTCTTCATTTTACCTCAGTGATGTTTCACTGAATTCTCCCGCTAGGCGGCGGAATTTTACACCTGTGTGTGTGTGTGTGTGTGTGTGTGTGTGTGTGTGTGTGTGTGTGTGTGTGTGTGTGTGTGTGTGAGAGAGAGTTAGAGAGAGTGTGTGTGTGTGGGGGGGTGAGTGCGTTTGTGTGTTAGTGTTAGACGGCTTTGCGAAATGCGGCCATTTCTCCCACTGCCGGGCTATATACGTGTGGATGTGGGGTGGAAGTGTTTGTGGGGGAAGTGGGGTGGGGGGGGGGGGGCTGTTACAGCTTGATAGGTTACAGACGGGGCAAATCCAATCAGCCCGGGTGCCATGCAGACCCTATTTATGTCCCACACTCAGCAAATCCCCCCTGACTGCGCCCCTAGCCCCCCACCCCCTCTCCCATTATGACCCTTCCCCCCCCCCCCCCCGGACTCTCCCACTTCCCGCCCTGACTCCCTCCCATACACCGCGGTCACCAACTATCCTAGCTGACTTCCTCCTCCCGGACCGATTCCGACTATGACCCTATATGTTGCCAGGACGTAAAACTCCAACAACCAACCAACCATTCTCTGTTCCCTCCTCTTCTCATTTCTCCTTCTTTCCTCCACATTGTTATGCTGCAGTGTAGTACCCCCATCACACTAAAGTAGTTCTTACTACGTTCTTGAAAATGTTGCCGAACGGGATCAAACTGTGTCCGAAGGGAGTGAACCTAGTAGCAACGTTTTACTAACTTTTTATGAACTGCATGGGCGGACAAGGACGGAAGGGTGCTTCACAACTTTGAGCATGCCCAACATTTTCGGCGGCCACGTTCTACCCCTTTTTAAAACGGGGTCGGACGTTTTGAAAATTAGTTTCGTGTGATGAGGGTGTTAAATATTATATGTATATTATTTGTACGAAACAGATGATCAATTGTAATGAGTACTCTCTCCTGATTGGCCATGTGTCGGTGCGTCCGGTTGCTATAGTGATCATGCACGGTTGGGAGTTGAGTGGGATGCATAGCAACGGTTACTAAGGTACCGGCTACAATTGTTAGCCGTGGGAATGTGAGTTGATGGAGAGAAGTTCTGTTATATTTGTTAACAAATTAAAGGTAAAACCTTATGTCCGGTCAGAGAAAAGTACTTTCAACTTGTAAATATGAATGTTGTCTTCTGTATTTGCTTTATTTGGGGAAGTAATTAATCATACTATATATAATGATTAATAATATATTCATTGTATAATATAGTGTAGGTACATATGAAGAGCTCAAGTGAAAAACCACACAAATGCCAATCCAAAAATGGAGATACACATTGGAATCAAACCTTGAAAAACTTATTTTATTTATAATTATATTCTTACTTTTATGTTCATTGCTCCATAATCATCTATGATCACATGAAAAGTGGAATTAGTGAGAATTAAGATTATTTTCAGGTAAAAATCGTTGATTTAAACTACATTTTCGGATTGCAGTTTACATGGTTTTGCGCCTGAACTCTTCATATGCAGGTATGCACACATAATACACACATGCATATCATATCATCATCATGCTGTCAGTCGCGATGCGACAAAGACTGCTTTCATTACTTGACTGCCGCTCTCCATTTAGTTCTCTGCTGTGAGAGTGATGTCCATGAGTCGATCTTAATGTCTCTCAGCTTCATGTTTCTCTTGATGGTATCCTTGAACCGGAGACTAGGGTGCCCTCTCATTCTGTAATCAGAAGACAGTTGAGAATAGAAGTTGTGTTGTGTTGCATTGTGTTCCTCCTAGCTGATTTTCCGCTGTCGACGGAAAATGAGCTTGAGCAGCGCGGTCCTTGGTAACCCGGGTGACGACCGAGCCGGTATGGTGTTTTGTGCGGTTGTACATTTCATGAACGCTGTCTGCAAAAGTGTTGAAGTGCTGCTGGCTTTTGCAAGTTACAAGTGGCACTGTCTCATGGAGCAAATAAAGGTTTCACACCGGCAAGAACATGTCCAGACAGGCGCAAAACTATTTGTCCGTGCAGTGGCTGGTCGGGAGATGTTGGGAGTTCCATACATCAAGCGCCCTTAATGCTGCCACAGTGACATGGTTTTCTGTTTAGGGTTTGCTCCCTTAGCCTTCGGTTCTGTCAAGAACTTGTACCACAAGGCAGTGGTTTACAACTCTGCAGGGCAGGGGCATCAAACTCCCTGAGGTATTGTAATACCTGCAATACCTGCATACCCAGGCCCGACATGCATATCGTGGAGGTGATGAAAATAGGGAATATTGTGCCTAGCATAGGATTCGAACCCACACTTCTTTCCATTTCATGCTAACCATTAAGCTATCTAGGTCCCCTGATGCAATCACCCTATCTACACCTACCTGCTTACGTGGGTCCTTGTTTTCGAGGTCAGTGCAGACTACTACATACATGTTGTACCCCCTCACCACTCCACCTCTCGCTCCTCCCCACCCTCCACACCCAACCACTTTCCTTCTCTGTCCCTTCGATTTGTTTGTTTGTTGTTGTTTTACGTCCTAACAACATTTAAGGTCATATCAGGACGGGTACCGACTTGTGACAGTGCACACTCATGGTGACTTTTTTATAGTGTTGTCCCACTGTGAAACCAGGCCGTTGGCACCATGCCCTGGTATCCCACTCAGTCACATTATCCTGACACTGAGCACACCAGTCCTTGCCCTGTCCTAATAATGCCGAGCGCCTGTCTAGGAAGCGACAAGTATGAATTTTTAAGTCATTGGTTTGACTCGACCAGGGTTCTTCGAAGACATTAAGACATTTTTTATTCACAATTTCTATACTGTTAGTGTTGCTGTCAAATCGAATCACCCCCTCGCCCCTCCACCTCTCCACTCACCCCCACCCCTCCGACCCTCCACATCCAGCCACCTACCTACGTCATCCCTTCAATTCACCCCCGTCCCCTACCCCACCCCCAACCCCGGCCTTCCCGGTGGCGTGCGACCGGCGGACCAGCAGCCCGATGGGCCGGGATCAGACTAATTCTCCCGGCCCGGTCCCTCAGCTAATCCGCCGACTTACCCGCGCTTACCCGCCACTTAATCGGGCGACCCGGGCCCGACAGCCCGGTGTCCCGCCGTCATTTAGCGGGGGGCGAGTCGGCGCCATGCGGCCATCTATATTGCCATCCATTTCCGCCCCTCCATCTCCGCCCCTCCATCCCTCGCCCTCCCCATCCCCTTCTCTTTCAGTCTGTCCACTCACCATCCACATCCCACCTCTCTCCCTCCCTCTCTGTCCCCCTATTCCACATTGCCCTCTGCCCCTCTCTCTCTTCCGTTCTCTCTCTTTTCATCTCTCTCTCTGTCCCCCTTTTCCCCATCCCCCTTTCTCCGTCTTATTCCCCACCCCTCTCTCCCTCGCCCTCTCTCTCTCTCTCTCCCTCTGTCCTCCTATTCCACATTCCCTTCTCCCAATATCTTCCTCCCTCCCTCCTCCCCCCCTCCCTCCACCCTCCCCCCTCCCTCCCTCCCTCCCCTCCCTCCCTCCCTCCCTCCCTCCCTCCCTCCCTCCCTCCCTCCCTACCACTGACGTCTCAATGCGGCCAGCTGCTTTGTTGCTGGAAGCTAATTTTGAAAATGTCAGTGTCATATTTTGTTTGTTGGACAAGTGGGTGGTGTGTGTTTTCCGCGTTAGGCTTGTGTTCATTCCTTTCTGTTCTTGCAATTACCGTTTTACATTTTCTTCATTAAGTATATATGAAAATGGATATGGGCCGTCCTCCCCGGACCCACTGCCCTCCCTCCCACATACACACACGTACACACACACTCACACACACGCACACACACACACACATGTCACCTCACCCCTCAACCTGCTAATTTCTCTGGAGCCGATTCCGCAGCCAGAGGGGATGGCCGAATGACTTAGAGCATCCGTCTCCCGTGCTGGTAGATCGTGGGGTCGTGGGTTCGAACCCTGATCCGAGTCAAACCAATGACTTAAAAATTGATACTTGTTGCTTCCTAGCCTGGTGCTCGGCATTATTAGGATAGGGCAAGGACTGGTTGGCTCAGTGTCAGGAAAATGTGACTGAGTGGGATATCAGGTCATGGTGCCGGCAGCCTGGTTTCCCAGTGGGACAGCACTAAAGTCGCCATGAGTGCGCATTGTCACAAGTCGGTACCCATCCTGATATGACCTTAGATGTTGCTAGGACATAAAACAACAAACAAGCAAACAAAACAAACAAGATTCCGCAGCCCATTCTGTTCACTTCATGGAGCAATGCCAATTTATCCCATTCCGTATGTGTCTTTCCCTACACCACAGACACACACACACACACTCGCACACACTCGCTCACACTCGCTCACACACGCTCACTCACACACACTCACTCACGCACACACTCACACACACACCCAACCATCCCACACACAGCCCAGCCATCCCACGCACTCCCTACCCCACCCACACACTCCCCAACCACCCCACACACACCCCAACCATCTCACGCACGCCTTACCCCTCCCACACACTCACACACACAACCAACCATCCCCCACACACCCCAGCCATCCCACGCACTCCCTACCCCTCCCACACACTCCCCAACCACCCCACACAAACCCCAACCATCTCACGCACGCCTTACCCCTCCCACACACTCCTCCCAACTGTCACACACACTCCCCACCCCTTCCACATACCCTTCCAACACCGATACGTACTCTCTAACATGCTCCCACCCTCACACACACTAACACACACTCATACACACTTACACACACACAGTCGCCCCGTAATCAATCTGGAAATAGGTCAAGCTAATAATGAGATTAAACAGTATTAACTGAAATGAAATGTAAGTTCACCACACAAGTTAAGTCAGCTGTTGCAAATTGCAGAAATTGATATGTGACTTGCTCAATCTAATTGTTTATCTCTTTCTTATGGAATATATTAATAATATTGATATAAATACATATATCAATCTATATAATATACGTCGATTCACTCCTAGATTATTTAAAGGTGATATAAATGATTGACCGGGTGCGATGGCCGAATTGGTAGAGCGCAGGCTTCCCGTTCGGGAGATGGGGAGTTCCATTCCTGGTTGAGTCAAACTAATGACTAACAAAATGTATACTTGTCGCTCAGCATTAATATGACAGGGCAAGGACTGGTTGGCTCAGTAGTAGGATAATTTGACTGAGTGGGATATCAGGTCATGGTGCTGGTGGCCTAATTTCCCAGTGGGGCAACACTATAAAGTCACCATGAGTGTGCACTGTCACAAGTCAGCACCCATACTGATATGACCTGAGATGTTGCCAGGAAGTAAAACTCCAACAACCAACCAACCTTATTCACACGTGACCTAGACAGATCGAAGACGAATTATACATGATTGTTGTATACTGACAGCAAGTAATGTATATGGAGTTCTATAGAACTGGTTAGCTCAGTGTCAGGATAATGTGACTGAGTGGGACATCAGGTCATGGTGCCGGTGGCCTGATTTCCCAGTGGGGCAGCACTATAAAGTCACCATGAGTGCGCACTGTCACAAGTTGGTGCCCATCCTGATAAGACCTTAGATGTTGCTAGGTCGTAAAGCAACAACAAACAAACAAACAGTTCTGTAGATGTAGTGTCTAATTTGAATTTAAATAATCATTGTTCCAACTTGATCATGCCCAACACAGTGATTCCTTAAACTTTAGCAGTACCACCCAATGGGGGGGGGGGGGGGGGGGGGGGGGGGGGAGAGACCCACACGAAACGTGGCGACTTTGTATCACATCATATTTGTAACACCTAGGGTTTTAATGTGCCGTAGAACGGCGCCACAATCAGTATTGATTCTGACTTTTCCCGCGGCAGCGCTAGTGTCGTTTTGAGTTTCTTCACATGAATAGTCATTGTCATGTACCATCATTACCTGCTATATATACTGCGAACAGAACAGGCCGCGAGGAGGCGCCACCCAGCAGTGCGGTGTTACGCTTTCCGGAAGCAGGGTCACCCCGACCAATGTGTGAGAGGTGAATTCCAAATGCACAAATTGATTTGTCATGGCTTTGTGCGAAATCATATTACACTTAGTGTGAATCGTTCAGAATCAGCCACTCCCTCTTCCCCCACTCGCCTCCCCTCCCTCTTCCCCCACCCCCCTCCCCTCCCTCTTCCCCCACTCCCCTGCACACTCTCCACACCTCCCTCCCCATTGTCCCTCCCCTTCTCCACCTTCTCCCTCTTCCACTTCCCTCTCTTTCAGTCTCCCCACATTTCTATCCCGGTGTTTTCGTCTTCCCCTCTCCCCTCTCCCCTTCCCCTCACCATCCTCTTCTCCCACCACCCCTCCTTCCCATTCCCGTATTTTCCTTCCTTTCCTCCCTCTTCCCTTCCCTCCCCACATCTCTTCTTCCTCGCCTTTCTTCTTTTACCACGTACCCCTCCCCCCCCCCCTCCTCGGCATCCCCTTCCACCACCTCTCCTCCCCCCTCTTGCCCTTCCCTCCCCCCCCCTCCTTCTTTCCCTTCCTCTCCCCTCCCACTCGCCTTTCCTTTCCCCCCCCACCCTTATAACCTCCTCCTTCTCCCCCATCCTCCTCCCCCCTACCTCACCATCCCCTTCTCTCACTACCTCTCCTTTCTTCTCCTTCTATTCCTCCCCCCCCCCACCCCCCCTTCACCCTCCCCTCTCTCTCTCTCTCTCTCTCTCTCTTTCATTTCCTTTCCTTTTACCCACGCCACTTCTTCTCCCCCTCCTCCCCTCCCCTCCCCTCCCCTCCCCCTCCCCTCCTCCCCATCCCCTTCCCTCTCCCCTTCCTCCCTCATCCCCATGCGCCACACAGTCACTCACATCACACCCAAGGCACCGGGGTCCTGATATTGGCCAGGTGACCCACTGACGTCACGCCCCACGTGACGGCCCCCACGTGACAGACCACGTGATGAATGGCCGCCATTACGGACCGACAAATTTCATCAGAAAAATTGGCGGCGGCGTTTTAAATCTTGGCTTGATTGGACGTGCCCTCTCGGGGGTCGGTTTCCTAACAAAGAGCCCACCATTTTCACCTAGTTTTATTTCCATCATTTGTTTTGCTTTCTTTATATATCGTTGCTATGGAGGAGATTTAATCTAGGCATGCGCCTTTATGTATGACCTGCTTGGTGGTTATTATTTGAACAGCTCTTTAAAATATATAAATTCCTTATTACTGAACTTTGCCGGGCGAACGTCTTTGTTGTTGGTAGATTAGTTAGCACAGCGCTCCCACCCTCCTTACTCAGACAACGCCCGCCAGGTGGCCTGACTAACTAACACTTCACCAACTATCCCGCCGAAAAGATAATTGTATGCGCATAGTCCTGTGAGGCCTGACTAGATTTTAAATCTGAAATCACTATTTACTTGAGCACTGTTAATCTCATACAATATTGCTATTATTTGTATTAAACTTTATTGAATGATATTGGTCTAAGGCACAAGTGCTGTATATGGTATTGCTTTCGGTTTTTATTTGCACACTTACACTGCCCGTTCATTTACAATGGATATCACAGAGGAAATAGTCATATTGAATGAAATCAGGCATTTAGTGACACTGAACAGTGAGCGGGCTGGGGAGTTTAGCCTCATTTGCATAAGGCTGGTGCTTGCAGTGTTTACGGGGGGATGAGAGGGGTGTGTGCTGGGGTTTGAGTGGGGGGCGGAATGAGGTTTGGGGTGGGCGAGGATTTTCCAAACGAAATTTTAGGGAGATTATTTATTTGTAAAACCGCCGCCAGGTGCCGTCCCGATCGTCGTCATGACGACCGGATGCGATTATCGGATGGTGGCTGCGACGAGTGCATGTCGGGTCGGTGTTGTGTGGGTGTGGGTGTGTATAGGTGTGGGTGGTAAGGGGGGTGGTAGGGGGTTCTGCAGGCTCTAGATCCAGTCCCTTCCCCCTCCCCCTCCCCTCTGCCCCTCCTCAAGCACCCTCTCTGTGATTGTGAGGGTTGTTCTGGCGAGGGTGGGTGGGTGGGAGGGGGGCGGGGGGTCTACGTTTACATTGTTAGCGTCTGTGTAACACACTCTAGGTTGGTTGTTGGAGTTTTAGGTAGAGTTGTGTGCTGGTGTCGGATCAAAGCCAGACTTTCACAGCAAGTCTTGTACACTAGCTTTAGCTGGACCGATTGTACCAGACTTAAGCCGTGTTCACACGGGCGATGTAAATCGATTCGTAGAAATCGACTTGTATAGTTTGGGTTACATTTCCCGTGTGAACGGGTGTCTGAGGCGGATTAAGGCTGATTCGATTCCTGTTATGCGCATTCTGTAAACCACCTCTCGAGGTAGTTTACGTGAGGCGATTTCTGTGATTCAATTTATTTTGCCCGTGTGGACGCAACTGAGGCGGATTAAGCACCTCACACGCATGCGCAGTCGACCTTAGTTTGTTGACTTTCCGGTCGATCAAAAGCGCATATTATATAATTTAATTAATGAAACCGCTATCTATGCACAGATATTTTTTTCATCATTTATTTTTAGGGTTTCACTGCCCAGCAGAAGTTTTGACCGTTCCAAACCAATACGATTCAATCCATACATATCTAGGTCGAACCCACACTCTCTCGGCCGACGTCGACGAACCCAAACTGGCGCTGGTTAGTCTGGACTTGCTCATGCGCAGATTTCGATTTCCGGCCCAAGTACTGCCCGTGTGAACGGGCCGCTAATTCGCCTCACCTGATTCGATTTGTCTGATTCGCCTCACATTTTGCCCGTGTGAACACGGCTTAAGTATAGTCTAATTATACCAGGCGTATACTTATATATAACAGTCTGATCGTACTAGACTTAGTATGCTCATATAAAACAGCTTAATTATACCAGACTTAGTATGATCATACAAAATTGTCTGATTATACCAGACTTAGTATTCTTATACATGACATAGTGTGATTATACCAGACTTACTATGCTTATACAAAACAGTCTGATTATACCAGATTTAGCATGCTTATAAATATATACAAAACAGTCAGACTTAGTATTCTTATACAAAATATAATCTGGTTATACCAGGCTTACTATGCTTATAAATGCAAGACATAGTTAGCTTATTCCAGACTTAGTATGGTTATATTTATACCAAACAGTCTCATTTTATCATACTTAGTATTCTTATACAAAACATAGTCCGCTTATACCAGACCTAGTATGCTTATACAAAACAGTGTTTATACCACACTTAGTATGCTTATACAAAACAGTGCTTATGCAAGATTTAGTATGCTTATACAAAACAGTGCTAAGTTATACTAGACTTAGTATGCTCATACAAAGGTCCACCACATATACCAGACTTATTATGCTCATTCAAAAAAGTCTGATTATACCAGACTTATTAATATTATGCTTATACCACCAGAATTATGCTTATTCAAAACAGTCTGATTATACCAGACTTACTGTAATTTCTGTTGCTTAATTCGTCCCACTGATTATATTCCTAACATTCCTATTCACAGTCGGGCTAAGTAGGTTTGACTTGGTTGCGATTCGAACTCCCGACCTGTCCTCATGGGAATCCTGCACTCTTACCTATTAGTCCACCGCATCCAGTGCTAAACCAGATTGGCCGTCTTATCGTGTAGTCTTCTCAGTTAAAACCAGGCATTATTGCACCCACCACACACATCACACACGTACACACACACCAATAGACTAACACCCGCCTCCCCCCCTCCCCTCCCATTCCATCCGCTCCCCCCCCCCTCCACTCCCCTCCCCTCCTCTCGCCTACTGCCCTCCCCTAATCTCACCTCCCCTCCCTTCCCCTCCCATTCCCTCCCTTCCGCTGGCCTCCCCTCCGCTCCCCGCCCTTCCCCTCCGTTTCCTCCCCTCCACTCTCCTTCCCTCGCCTCACTCCCATCCTCTCACCTCCCCTCTCGTCTCCTCCCCTCCCCTCCCCTTACCATCTCTCCTCTCCCCTCCATTCCCTTCCCTCACCTCTCCCTCTACTCCCCTCACTCCCCTCCCATCGATTCCCCTCCCGTACACTCCCCCCCCCTCCCTTCCCTTCCGCTCCCCTCACTCTTCACCCTACCCTTCCCTTCCCCTCCGCTCCCACCCCTCTCCTCCCCTCCCCTCTTCTCCCTTCCCCCCACCCCTTCCCTTCGCGTCGCCCTACCCCCCCTCCGATCGATCCCCTCTCCTCTCCTCCCCACCCTCTTCTCCGCTCCCCCTCCCCTATCCTCCCATCCTCTCTCCTCCCCTCTCCTCTCCTCTCCTCCCACCCCCCCCCTCCCTCCTCCTCTCCCTTCCCCTCATCTCCCCTCCCCCTCTCCTCCCCTCCCATCCCAGCCCGACACACATGGCTGAGTTGCTCATCTCCACATGAGCCACTCATTCCCTGAGTCATATTGAGGTAAGTCAGGAGGCAGCACTTAAAGTAACAACACAAGTGAACCAGCAGCTGACAACAAACAGTAATTGACAGTAACAACTCAAGTGAAGCAGCAGCTGACAACAAACAGTAAGTGACAGTAACAACTCAAGTGAAGCAGCAGCTGACAACAAACAGTAAGTGACAGTAACAACTCAAGTGAACCAGCATCTGGCAACAAACAGTAATTGACAGTAACAACTCAAGTGAAGCAGCAGCTGACAACAAACAGTAAGTGGCAGTAACAACTCAAGTGAACCAGCATCTGGCAACAAACAGTAATTGACAGCAACACCACAAGTGAACCAGCAGCTGACAACAAACAGTAATTGACAGTAACAACACAAGTGAACCAGCAGCTGACAACAAACAGTAATTGACAGTAACAACACAAGTGAACCAGCAGCTGACAACAAACACTAATTGACAGTAACAACACAAGTGAACCAGCAGCTGACAACAAACAGTAATTGACAGTAACAACACAAGTGAACCAGCAGCTGACAACAAACAGTAATTGACAGTAACAACACAAGTGAACCAGCAGCTGGCAACAAACAGTAAGTGACAGTAACAACACAAGTGAAGCAGCGGCTGGCAACAAACAGTAATTGACAGTAACAACACAAGTGAACCAGCAGCTGGCAACAATCAGTAAGTGACAGTAACAACACAAGTGAACCAGCGGCTGGCAAAAAACAGTAATTGACAGTAACAACTCAAGTGAACCAGCGGCTGACAACAAACAGTAATTGACAGTAACAACACAAGTGAACCAGCGGCTGACAACAAACAGTAAGTGACGCGCGCAGTGTTCAACTGTGTGGCGGTGGGCTGATGAAAATACCCTCCTTGTGTTTCTGTTTCTCTTCGGCTATTGATTTTGCTGTATCACTAGGCGAGCATGCTGGGTGTGTTTGACTGAAGACTGCTTCCGATTGCCTCATACTCTTTGGTTGCCGCGTAGACGTTTCCTATGGATGAGGATGTGAGCGTACTTTGGTGCAAAATGGAGCCGACAGTCTGCACCGATCTATGCAACATTTGCGGAAATAAGTCATGTGACGTTACAACACTGCCATGTTATTTAGACCGGTCCAATTGTTCCAAGTGGCACTCAGTGGATGCATTTCACACTGCGGTCTTGGGTTGGAAGTCGCGGAAACACTTACTCCCTCCCTGCCTGTGTGCGCTCATGTCGGATATACAGCCATTATCTAGTTTTAGTTTCATTACAATGTTTCAGTTCATCGAGTTTTCTTTTTAAGTGTATATGTCTTCAGAAATATCTAATTTTTGCACATTCCTCGAATGTTGAAGCTGCTATCGATGCCAATGAGAATGATTACTGAGGAGCTTCGCTGTGTCTGCTTGTTGTGTTGTATTGCGTCTCACCTCATCTTGCCACCCCATCCCTCACCTCGAACTCCTCCACCTCCCCACTCCTACCTCCACATCCCCCAGCGCCAATTCCCCCATCTCCACCTACCCCACTTCCATCTTCCCTTCCTCCACCTCTCCCACCTCCTCCACATCCCACACCCCCAACCTATACTTCCTCCACCTCCCCACCCCCCACCTCCACCTCCGCCAGCCCCACTTACCCCAGCTCGACCTACGCCACGGACACTTCACCCACTTCCTGCACCCCCACCTCCACCTCTCCCACCTCCTCCACATGCCCCGCCTCCACTTCCCCCCACACACTTCCACCTCCCCCACCTCCACTCCTCCCACCTCCCACCCCCACCCCAACCTCCCCCCCCACCTCCTCCACCTCCATTTATCCCCACTTCCCAAGCCCTTCAACCTCCCCCACATCCCCCCTCCAGTTATTTCCCCCCTCCACCTCCTCCCCAACAGCCCAACCTCCACCTCTCCTTACCCCACTCCACAGGCAACCCCATGACACTTCCATCCCCCACCACCTCCACCTCCCCCACCTTCATTTACCACACTTCCACTCCTCCACCTCCACCCCCCCCCCTCCCCAGCTCCCTCCAAGCTCCATTACCCCCACCCCCACATACCCCAACTGACACTTCCTCCACCACCACCTCTCCACCTCCGCCACCTTCATTACCACACTCCACTCTCCATCTCCCCTCCCCACCTCCTCCAGGTCCACTTACCCCACCCCACATACCCCACCATCTCCCCCCCCACTTCCTGGAGGCCCCACACACCACCTCACCACCACCTCCCCCCCTTCATTTACCCCACTTGCCACTCCTCCCCTCCCCCTCCCCCACCTCCTCAGCTCACTTACCCACCCCCACTTACCCCACTGACCCCACTTACCTTCATTTTCCACCTCCACCTCCCCCACCTCCAGGCTCTTTACCCCTTTACCACACTTCACCTCCTCACCTTCATTTCCCCCTTCCACCCCTAAATCTCCCCTCCCCCACCTCCTCAGCTCCACTTACCCCACGCCCACATACCCCACTGACACTTCCTCCACACCACCTCCACCACCCCCACCTTATTTTACCACACTTCCACCTCCTCCACCTCCCCCTCCCCCCTCCTCCAGGCACTTACCCACCCCCCATACCCCACTGAACACTTCCTCCCCACCACACCTCCCCCACCTTATTTAAACTTCCACCTCCTCCACCTCCCCCTCCCCCACGTCCTCCAGCTCACTTACCCCACCCCACATACCCTTGACACTTCCTCCCACCACCTCCACCTCCCCACCTTCATTTACCACACTTCCACCTCTCCACCTCCCCTTCCACCCACCTCCCTCAAGCTCCACTGACCCAACCCCCACCATACCCCACTGACACTTCCCACTTACTCCCCCACACCACCACCTCCACATCCCACACACCACCACTCCTCCCACCCCCACTTCCCTCACATCCACCTCCGTCAACCTCACCTTACTTCCCTCACCCCTATCCCCACCTCCCCACCTTCACCTCCCCCACCCACACCTCCACTCCCACCTCCCTCACTTACATCCACCTCCCCCACCCCCACCTGAGTGGTGTGTGGCATTTCTTACAGGCTTAATTTACCTTCGCTCCACTTTTCAGCAAGTAATTTTGATCAGCTTGACAGTGATCCTGGCCTTCAAAGGAGGCCTGAGAAGGTGGGGGGGGGGGGGCGGGGGGGGGGGGGGGGGGCATCTTACAACCAAATCAACCCATTACTCAATTTTCACTAGACCAAACATGGAAGGCCATAGTATTACTGGAAAGAATATAATTTATCTAACAAATCATTCTCACCGTTATTATAATATAATCGGTAATGTCACGGTTATTTATACCTTATAGTATAATAATATTACTGTTTCAACTGGCACAATTAATTAATTTTTATATTTTTAAGTAATTCTAAATGAAATGTTAGTTGAACAGAAACTTGTGAAATAGAATTCTACACCACCTTCCTGTTGTATTTATAAAAAAAAAGATATTTAAAAGAATTACATTTTTTTAAACTGTTATTTCTTCTTCTCATCCTTCATCTCCTTTTTCTACTTTGTTTTCTTCCGCTTTTGTCATTTTGCTCCAGATTTCTCACAAATAATCAAGCAAGTGCACAACACATCCGTGATGGGTGACCGTTATTGGATTGTTTCTGATAATTACTCACTGGATGTATTCATTTTGTTCTGTTATGCCCCCCCCCCCCCCCGTCCTCCCCAACACACGTACACACCCATCTCCATTTGGTTTCTGTGCTGGTTTTATCCACCATTGAATATGGTGATCTCAGACTGGGTGCGGTGGCCGAATCGGGGGAGCGCACACCTCGCGTGCGGGAGATCGGGAGTTTGGCTCCCGGTCGAGTCAAACCAATGATTTATCCACAAAAATTGATACTTGTCGCTTCCTAGCCTGGCGCTCAGCATTAATAGGATAGGGCAAGGACTGGTTGGCTCGGTATCAGGATAATGTGACTGAGTGGGATATCAGGTCATGCTGATGCCAACCTGGTCTCCCAGTGGGGCAGCACTATAATGTCGCCATGAGTGTGCACTGTCACAAGTCGGTACCCATCCTGATATGGCCTTAGATGTTGCTAGGATGTAAAACTCCAACAACCCATCAACTAAATATGGTGATCTCGTGGCTTATGCTGTCAGTATTCACACTCTCACCATACACTGATGATGCCTGCACTGCCACAAGCTATTTCACTAAATCGACTGGACCAACAAGAAATGGCGACTGGCAGTTTTCAATATGTCATGGGTAGAAGACTTGATAAGATTGAATATAGCAACGAAATAGCTAAGTCAGTAAGACATTTAGTTATATCCAATTAAAAAATTTAAAAGTCTTTACCCCCAAAAATCATGGCCGAGTCAACGTTTGAAAATTTGCCAGTACGTCGGCATTTGTTAAACTGTTCAATGGTGCGGGGTAAAAATGGGTGTATACACAACATACACACAACGTAGTAACGTATGCAGAACGTTTCTCTGACGTATTGCTAGCGTATAAGAGTGTTCATGTGCCTCGGAAAACGTTCGCAAAACGCATATGCTCATGGAATGCTGACCAACTTTACTTACCTTACTCCATCGCTAGAAGTATGGCGTATACGTTAAATATGCTGGAGATACGGCAGGCGTACGTTATGAGTACATAATGCATCCTTTGGCATTACGCGGTCTGTGTGCGGACTGCAAATTCCCACTGGCTGAACGTATGGCTAATGTGCAGCAATGTATACCAACATATCCCTAACATACTCCCACCATACGCCAACATATCCCGAACGTACATGCAGCGTACGTTCAATGTACAAGCCACACGTCGACACACATTGACAATTTTTAGCATGCACCAAATTTTTTCAGAGCCTCAATGCGCGTCGACATAAGACAACGTATACCAGCGTATCCAGAATGTATACGACATATGCCCAACGTACACGTAACATATGATGACATACGCCAACGTGTTGGTCGAAAACCACATATGTTGGCATACGCTCAGGCTATACGACGTAGTGTGACAGACCCTTAAATGGGGAATACCAATTGTCGGCAGTTGATATTTCCTCTGCTTAATCAACGAAGCTAACCCTCCAAAAAAAACTGTTGTGTCAGCTTCCAAGCAAATTATTCATTGATGCAGGTGGTATTGTCAATAGAGCATCGCATCGGATCCAAGAATAGAGGCAATCTGGCTAGTCGTCAATAACGGGGCTAAAAATAGTTCTTGATCCTTGATTAGCTGTTTCTTTGTCGGAGTTTTACGTCATAGCAACATCTATGGTCATATCAGGGTGGATACCGACTTGTGACAGTGCGCGTTCATGGTGGGTGTGTCCAGCACCATGACCCAATATCCCACTCAGTCACATTATCCTGATACTGAGCTAACCAGTCCTTGCCCTATCCTAGTAATCCCGAACACTGGGCTAGGTAGTCAATTGTGTAAGTCATTGGTTTGACTCGGCCGGGATTGGAACTTCCGACCTTCCGCATGGCAAGTCTACACTCTATCGATTCAATCACCGGGTCCGGCCCCTTGATTAACTAGATGAACGAAAGTTAAAGCTGCATAGTCCGATGAAATATCAAATTTTTTAAATCAAACTAATTATCTAGATTTGATTTGACATATCTAACTTAGATACTGATGCACTTATTAAGCATTTGTTTCTGCGTAGAAGGCAATATTGAGTCAATTTAACAGAACCTGTTACTGCAGAAATCTATGGTGTCAGAGTTTTGGCAAGCTTGCTAAAACTAATTTTCTATGTTTGCACTAAAAATATCTAAAAGGTTTACCGTTTAAAATAAAAGTAACTTTGAACTAATGTAAAGTAGATACTAGTAATCGATCTAATATATTTATCTCAGAAAATATAGAGAAATTCAAAACCATCGTACTATACAACTTTAATTATCGTGTAGTATACAGCGGTAAATTGACGGACAAATAGAGTGGCACAGTATCTCGCACCTATACATGATTTCCACAACACATCAGCAATGTAGGATATCAAAGTTAAGCTCTTGATGGAGCGATTCCAAATAAACCATTATTACTTTGCTTTTTCAGTGGATTTTAGACGGAGAAAGAGGGGGGCAGAGTCAGGAATAATCGATTTAGTTTTGCCCACTTCCGATTCGATAAGTGAGAGATGATCCTGAGGAACTGCCATCACATCACCATCATGCGAATCCCCCATGATGCACCGCAGTCACGTGACTGTCCCCCTACGGGTCCCCAGAACGCACCCGGCGTCTTGATCCACGTCCTTGACGTGTGACCTTGACGTGATCTCTGCGATGGCCCTGGAGGGAGAGTTAACCCTTCCAGTTCCAGCGCTCCAAAGTCAGTTTTTTTTCGCGCGCTTTCTTTAACAGCGTCTGTGAAGTGCTAAATGTCGTCTGGTTTATAACTACACTGGAAATAGGGTTTATCCAATTGGTGATTCTGGATAGCTTTCGGTGTAAATAACAAAACAACGCATAATTGAGTAAATTCCAATTATGGCAGACAACATTTACTCAAGAGCAGACGATGTCTATACCCAGCAGGCGTGGTTTTTCTCCACAGCAGACGATTCCAATGGAGTTATTAGCGATTTTAAACAGTTATCAATGAAGTGTTGGGAAAACACAGAGAAAGAAAAACCCTAAGCAAAACAACGACATATACTTGAGTAAATTCCACTGTGGCCAGACGACTTTAACTTTGGAACAAATACGAGAATCTCGCTGAGCAGACGTGATTTCTTTTCTCCAGAGCAGACGACAGCAATGGAGGCATTCCTGAACGGGTTTAAGGTGCACAGTTTACGACCATCCTCTCCCCCCGCCCCCCTAGTGGCGACCCGAGGAACCACCACCGCAGACACAATGCTTGAAGTAATTAATACAAGCCGACCAATCAGATGTCTTTCTCCCCCCCCCCCCTCTCACACACACACACGCTCGGCATTTTTACTAGGACAGGTCAAGGACTGGTTGGCTCAGTGTCAGGATACTCTGACTAAGTGGGATATCAGGTCTTGGTGCTGGTGGCCTGGTCTCACAGTAGGGTAGCCCTATAAAGTCGCCATCAGTGCGCACTCTCACAAGTCGGTACCCGTCCTGATATGACCTTAGATGTTGCCAGGATGTAAAACTCCAACAACCAACCAACCATCCAATTTAAAAGATGTGGTCATCTGGTTGTAACATATATTATGTAGGCCTACATGAATATTCGTTGTCATAACAACATATTCAAATTCTACAAATATTGAAGCTGCAAAGCCCGGTGAAAGCATCAAATTTGAGAAACCAAGACACTTATCTAAAAAAATTTTTTTAATTTGGTAAACAATTTTGATTCATCTGAATAGTCTTTTTTTTCAGGGTCGAGACACTGGTCTTCCATCCATTCTTAACTTCAGTCATTTACACTATTTAATTACAAGAACAATGTTAAGGTATTACAATATTTAATACATTGAGCTAATTAAGAATGTGTGGTATATCTGGTCAGTGTATCCATTCAGTGTATTCATTTTAGCGTAACTGGTGTCTTAGTTAATTTTCTAGGCAGGGGTATGTCGCTATAGTCTGGGTTTAGGTACGATTCAAACTTAGCTAACTAATGCCTAGTACACACCTACCGTTTGTGCGCCCCCACCTACCGTATACGATCTAAAACTGCCTGTTTCGCGCACAAAAATCGCTAGGTGTGCGCTCCCCGCGCACACCTAGCGATTGCGATTTGCGACTAAAAACTCAGTTTTAGGGCTAAAACGGCCCGATTACGATTGCGATTCGCGATTCGAAAAATGAATCGGCCCCTTTTCAGTTTTAAGCAGGTCGGGTCGAGTCGTGAGTTTTAGTGCGCGAATCGTATACCGTAGGTGTGTACCAGGCATTAGTGGTTGCGATGTATCTAGTTTGTAGCCAGCGGTCAGTGTGTGCATTAGTGTAGGCCAGTCTGGATTTTGGTAAAATGCTAATGGATGTATGGGGTTAAAATCATTAAAAATGGATGTGTAGAGTTATTAGTGGTGTCGGTGAGATTTGATCCTATATTTCCAGCTTAGGTACTGGTGCACTTTTCTTTGGTACATTCGTTGGGAAATTTCAGTCGCAGACGACTGGTCTTCCTCATTCCACTGCTCCTTGCCCTATCCTAGTAATTCCGAGCATCTGGCTAGGAAGCTACAAGTATCAATTTTTAAGTCATAGGTTTGACTCGACCAGGATTCGAACCCACGATCTACCAGCACGGGAGATGGATGCTCTAACTCATTCGGCCATCCCGTCTGGTTACTTATTACGTGTTTGTTGTTGCATAAATATATGCTAAGTCAATTGAATAGAACTTAGTAATATTAGATGAAGTCTATGATGACAGAATCTTTACATGCATTCGACAATTAATTTAGCATGTTTTCACTCTAAATATATCCATAGAATTAACCCTCTGAAAATGAAATCAAATTTACTTTAAACTAAACCAATGTAGATTATAACGATAACAACAATGACACCAATTCAGAACGGTCGGACCATGCAACTTTAACTGCGGTGTACATAGATAGACTTATTACTGAGAGTAGTCATCGGGTGCTCAGTGTAACGGTGCTTTGACAGGTCAGGCCCTACTTACTCGGTTGGAGCTGAAACAGTCTATTTAGTGACGTCACTCAGGGAAGGGATACGTGGAATTACATTAGATCATGGTTAAAGGGCTTCAAAAGGAAGATTACTCAGTTTATTGTTTGTTGTTTTACGTCCTAGCAACATCTAAGGTCATATACTCAGAGTAGGCTTTGTGGTGTTTTACTTTGCATTGCACTAAACTGCTTGTTTACAGTGTTTCTCTATAATTAGTTGGTTGGTTGTTGGAGTTTTACATCCTGGCAACATCTAAGGTCATATAAGGAGAGGTACCGACTTGTGACAGCGCACGCTCATGGTGACTTTATAGTGCTGCCCCACTGGGAAATCAGGCCGTAGGCACCATAACCCGATATCCCACTCAGTCACATTATCCTGATACTGAGCCAACCAGTCCTTTCCCTATCCAAATAATGCCGAGCGCCTGGCTAGGAAGCGACAGTTATCAATTTTTATGTCATTGGTTTTTGAGTCGACTAGTGTTCGAACATGTGTGTTCGAATCCCACGATCTACCAAAACGGAAGACAGATGCTCAACTCCTATTCGGCCATCCCGTTTGGTCTCTCTATGTTTAGTGATCCATGGATCAAAGGATGCTTCAGTTCTATTTTGTAGAGAAAGCCTACGCAACTGTGTAAGCAACTCCCTGGTCTATGTCACTCGTAAGAGCTGAGAAGGGCCAAATAGAACGAACGGGTCCTCAATAACTCCCCGACTATAGCTCGCTTCAAGATATACAAGTCCATGAATAGTCAGTCATATTCATTCATGATAATTGTAAATAAATAGAGTTGTGTTAGTCATGTGACCTGCCCTTTAAGTTTAAAGGGTCTTACCAAGGATGTGTTTGGGGGAGGGCCTGGGGGGGGGGGGGGGGGGGGGGTGGTGGGGAAGAAGGGGGCGAGCACACGCTGTACTCAAGAGGGCACTGACGGCCATTTTGGGGGTAGGTTCCCGTCGCTCCCTCTAGGGGGCGCTCCGTGCGCACGCCTCGCTGCGCACAAAATGGAGATCGTTCTCCGCGGGGAAACGCTGGGGTACTTTTTTACTAACGACTCACCGAATTAACGTGGGCGCATGTGCGTTTTTACTAACAACTAACACCTCACCAAATTCGCTCCGCTTTGAAAATGAACCTTTGCGATTAAGGAGGGGATATGGGACTTGCGTTTTGGTTTTTGTCGTTCAAGTACCTCACACTATAATCAAAAGACACAATTTAACACAAGCATAATCTGAGCCGGTGGCCGGAGTGATATCAAATGGGCCGAAGTTGAAGGCTGAGACCCATTTGAAAGCACTCCGCCCACACACGAGAACAATAATAATGCTGGCACAGATGAACAATTGTAGCTTTCATTTCCGTCTGCGAGCTATTTTTATATAGAACTATATTCCGGTGAATTTGAATGTGGTACTAGTTCCATTTAGCTTAGGAGAAAGCATGGCTGTATCAAAGTAAAATATGCAATAAATATTTGGACGGTGGGTTCCTCTGGGTCACATGTGCAGTATGATGCGTGTCTACCCCTGGACAGAATTGTTTCGATTGCTAACTTCATTTATGTATGTTTTCCCTTTTGTACAGCTAAAATTAGGATATTGATTTTATTTAAGCAAACATTCATGGTTGGGCGGGTGGGCATTTGGTGGCGGGTCCAGTCATAATAACCCATCTGAGAACATTATTGCACACGCGTTACTTAGTAGCGTTTTCTGCTTAGCCGAATAACACTCGTGCCATATAAAATCACTAACCTATAGTTATATAGCGAATAGTAAAATAGCCCCGTACATGTGCAATAAAAAGCCACGGTTGTACATACTTGTAGGCCTCGTAATAATCCTCATGGTGGGCGGTGTGTTTTCAAATGGGCCTCAGCCTTCGGCTTTGACCCATTTGAAATGATTTGACACTGCGCGTGTGTAAACTTGTGCCTTTCGATTCTGGTGTGTCACCTTTCCTCTCCACTTCGCCCGGCTTTCTCCCCGACCTCTGCCCCGAGTGGTCCCCGATGTCCACCGACCGTCGCGCCGAACGCCCCCGAGTCCCCCCGAGTCCCGACGGCGGCCCGGGCGACGACGTGCCCCTGCGCCGCATCAACGGTTCCGGTGGTTCCGGTTCCGGTTCCTCCCGTTGCGCATGCGTCGTGACATGCACAGTGGCTGAGCACTCGTCAGACACTCTCCCAGCGGATCTTGCGCAGCTATCTAGCCCTGCCCTTGTAAGTTGTAGAGAGAGGGAGAGAGTTAGGGTGATGATTATGTTGTTTTGTTGGTTGGTTTTTGTTGTTGATAAAGGCGGGGGGGGGGGGGTGAGATTTCAACTGTGGACGATTGGTCTTCCTCATTCCACAGCTCCTTGCCCTATCCTAGTAATGCTGCATGCCAGGTTAGGTAGCGAGAAGTATAAATTCATTACGTCATAAATTGATTACGTTAATCATGTATTTAGCCATGGCGGACTGGGAGGGTGTGTGTGTCTGCGTATGTGTGTCTGTGGATCTGTCATATCAGGACCAAGTACTGACTTGTGACAGTGCGCACTCATGATGACTTTGTAGTGCTGCCCCACTGGGTTGGTTGGTTGTTGGAGTTTTACATCCTGGCAACATCTAGGGTCATTTCAGGATGGGTACCGACTTATGAGAGTGTGCACTCATGGCAACATTTTAATGCTGCCCAACTGGGAGATCATGCCGAGAGCACCATGACCCGATATCTCAGTCACATTATCGTAATACTGTGCTAACCAGTCTTTCTCCTATCCTATTAATGCTGAGCACCAGGCTAGGTTGCGACAAGTATACATTTTATATGTCGTCGGTTTGACTCAGCTGGAATTCAAACTCCCAACCTTCCGCACGGAAAGCCTGCGCTTTACCGATTCGGCCACTGCATCATGTACGCGTGTAGGAAGAGTTCAGTAGCCAGAAACGTTCCACATCCCATAACTCATTTCCCCATCATTATTCAGGACCGGCGATGATGCCCTATATGTTGGAACATCCACTTCCTCAGAGGAGGCGCCCGCTCCCCGTGTGAAATGTCATGGGATCAATCCTCGACCGAGTCAAATCGAAGACTGACAAAATTGATTTGTGTCACTACTTTGTCGATATTACTCGGATACAGCAAAGATCAGTGGAATGAGGTTATATATGTATGTGTGTGTGTGTGTATGTATATATATATATATATATATATATATATATATATATATATATATATATATATATATATATTATATTTAATAGTAAATTCCCATTGCCATTGATATTGTCATGGGGTTGTAATGAAAATGGGAAATATTGCGTCTACAGCAGCCTTTCGAACCTACACTTCTTGTCAATCCAGGGCTAACTACATTACTTAGACTCCTAGCCATTTCGAGGCTAGTTTGCTAACTATTACGCTACCTAGGCTCCCTAATGCACTCCTGGTGCACTCATCCTATCCACGCCTACTTGTCTATGTGGCTCCTTGTCTGAGAGGCCAGCGCAGACTACTACAATATTAAGCACATTGAAGATTCCGTTGTTGTACATATTTAATTCCATTGGTTCGTCTCCCAAACTACAGAACACCTATAGTGCTCCATAGTTTATTCAATTGGTTCTTCTCTGGAACTATTGAACATCAATTGTGTTACATAGTTTATTTGATCGGTTCTTTCCCAAACTACAGAACACCGTTGTGCTACATAGTTTATTCTATCGTGTCTTTTCCCAAACTACAGAACACCCATTGTGCTACATAGTATATTCTGTCGCTTCTTGTCACAAACTACAGAATGCCGTTGTGCTACATAGTTTATTCTGTTGTGTCTTCTCCCAAACTACAGAACACCATTGTCCTACATAGTTTATTTTATTGTGTCTTGTCCCAAACTACAGAACACCATTGTGCTACGTAGTTTATTCTGTTGCGTCTTCTCCCAAACTACAGAACACCGTTGCCCTACATAGTTTATTTTATCGTGTCTTCTCCCAAACTACAGAACACCATTGTGCTACGTAGTTTATTCTGTCATGTTTATTCTGTCGTGTCTTCCCCCAAACTACAGAATACCTGTTGTGCTATGTAGTTTATTCTGTCGCTTCTTCTCCCAAACTACAGAACACCGTTGTCCTACATAGTTTATTCTGTTGTCTTCCCCCAAAATACAGAATACCATTGTGCTACATAGTTTATTCTGTCGCTTCTTCTCCCAAACTATAGAACATCCATTATGCTACGTAGTTTATTCCATTGATTCTTCTCCAAAAGTACAGAACTTCTAAGTGGTATCCTCTCTGCAGCCTCCTCACTTAGGTTGATTGTATTGTACAGTTCCTCATCTACCCTCTGACCCCTGACCCCCCCCCCCCACACACACACACCACTCCCCCCACACCCCCACACCCCCACTTCAGGCTGTAACTGTTGGCAGTAGGTGCCAGTTCGTCTGGTGCAGCAGGCAGCGTCGCCTGCCAGAAACAGATGATGCTGGGTAGAGTAGGTAAATGGTGGTGGTGGAGGGGGGGGGGGGGTGTCACCAGGATTGGCGTGGTAACCATGTCAGTGCATACACATGACAACCAACCAGTACCGGTTTGCCCCAACAACCTTGTCTCGTTTTCCCACAAACTCTGATGTCGAGCAGTTGTTGCCCGATATGAGAATTGAGGCGTAATGGCTTTTTGAGACGAGTATCGATCAAGCAGCTGAATGCACATTACAGGGGATTGATGGATTCAACATGTTTTTAGTGTTAAAACATTGACTTACTCATTTTAAATCAAAGTTACTTCAAACTAAAGTAAGATAGATTATATCGACCAACCTACTTTTTTTTTTATCTCAGAAAATGACGGAAAGTCTAAACCATTGGTATATGTAAATTTAAAGCTGCATAGTCTGATGAAATATCAAATTTTCAAAACCAAACCAATTATTTAGATTTTATTTTACATATCTAACTTAGATGCTGATGCACTTATTAAGCATTTGTTTCTGCGTAGAAGGCAATACTGAGTCAATTTAACAGAACCTGTTACTGCAGAAGTCTATGGTGTCAGAGTTTTGGCAAACTTGCCAAAACTAACTTTCTATGTCTGCACTCAAAATATCTCAAAAGTTTACCATTTAAAATAAAAGTACCTTCGAACTAATGTAAAGTAGATACTAGTGATCGATCTAATTTATTTATCTCAGAAAAAATGCAGAATTTAAAAACCATTGGACTATGCAACTTTAAGCAAACATTGCTGCATAGAAGGAATTCTCAATCAATTTGATATAACATGCCACTGCTGAAGTCTATGATGTCCAGCATCGTACCAGACAAGACGCGATAGCTCAACCCTTTCAGCCACCCCTTCATACAAGTGGTTGTATGAACAGGTATGGTCACAATGGGGGACATCCGGGGTAGTTCATTTGTTGACACTAGATGGCGCATCGGTACCAGTGGTCCTAAACGGCCATTGACAATGCACTGAGTTCGCCGGTACGCGCAGTGCAAAAGGTCAATTTTTATTCAAAATTAATAGAAATGCAGAACTCTAACCTTATAAATTTAATATAATCTATTCGTTGTATGTTTTCTATATGTATACCAAGCGGGTTGCTTCTAGGTGGTGTGGTTTTAGAGATATTAAACTTTTTCTGTATGAAGATTGCTCACTGCCATTGACAATGCATTGAGTTTGTCGGTACGCGCAGTGAAAAACGTCTATTTCATTCAAAATTAATAGAAATACAGAACCCTAACCTTATAAATTTAATATAATCTATTCCTTGTATGTTTTCTATATGTATTCCAAGCGGTTTGTCTGTAGGTGTTGTGGTTTTAGAGATATTTGACTTTTTCTGTATGAAGATTGCTCATAGCCATTGGGTTTGCAGTGTGACAGTGTGCCGAATAGGCCCACTGGTTCAGTGGCGATGCGAACGGCAGGAATTTGAACTAAAAAGTCGGAGGTCCCCCATTATAATGGTTTGTGTTTGGTTGTTCGAAATGTTCGTTCTGGCAACATCAAAGGTCAATGCTGCATCAGCATATAAGTCATCTGGCATTAAAGACATCAGCTCAGTCCTAATGACGGTTTCAATTACGGCACTTATAAATGAATTCACCCACCTGTATAACCTAATGGTCAACACTGGTATTTTTCCGGAAAGCTTCCGGTTGTGAGCTGCGTCCCATATCTATTCTCCCTCTTCCTGGTAAAATCATAGAACAAATATTACATGATGAGATAAAAACATTTTTAGGGTATTCCAATTACCTAACCACCCAACAAAATGGATTTAGAAAAGACAGATCAACCCCTAGGGCATTGGCCTCTCTTATGGATGAGTTATTGACCAACGTGCCCAAAGGTGAACTTACAATTGCAGTATACCTCGACTTCAAAAAGGTTTCGATACAATTGACCATAGAATACTATTGCAGAAAATTCAGAAAGCAGGACTGGGGAAGAAAACCTGTACATTCATGGCCAACTACTTAACTAATAGGAAACAATGCACAAAACTTAATGACACTGAGTCAACCATCAGGACTATTAAAACTGGAGTTCCACAGGGTTCAACCCTGGGCCCCCTTCTGTTTTTAATCTTTATAAATGATCTACCCCAAATATCAGAGGATGCAACATTCACATTATTTGCAGACGATGCAGCACTCACAGTACACAATAAAGATTTCCAAATAGCAATGGATCAGGTTTGGACAGTGCTGACCAGGGCTAACCTGTGGTGTAGTGAAAACAAACTATCCCTTAAGAGGCTGTCACATTAGGGTTTTTTGCGGGAGCGTATGGCGGCGTAAGCGCGTTACGTCATATACGTCGGCATACGCCGTATACGCTACGCATACGCTACTCATACGCCGCCAGATGCCGCCAGATGCCGGCGTATGTGAAGCGTATGAGGCATACGCCGCCATACGCTTTCATAAATCCGTCCGTCCAAATTTTTTTGTGCATGCTCAAAAAAACTCGACCTATGAGGGCGTATGGCCCATACTGTCAAAAAATGTCACAGCACGCTCCCATACGCTCCTCATACGCTCCTCCCACGCTCCTCGTAGGTTCCACATACGCTCAAAACCACCCGAAAGGTCACCAAATGTCATCATAGGCTGGCACGCGCAGGACCTACGTAGGTTTTCAATACGCTCCCGCCATACGCCGTAATGTGACAGGGCATTTAACACCAATAAAACTAAGTTTGTCATTTATGGCACCAAAGCAAGGATGGCAAGAGCACAACCCATTATACCTCATATTGGCGGAAACCAAATTAAGGAGGCAAGTGCATACAAGTACTTAGAAACAGTGATTGATTCTACCTTAAATGTGAATCAACAGCTGGCTAGACTAACTCAATCATTGGCAGTAAAAATTACTACAATCAGGAAGATGCGGAGCTTCATAAGCGAAAACACTGCCCTACTGCTATATAAATCAACAGTTCTACCAATAATAGACTATAATGATATAATTTATGTATTGCTCACGAAGCAGCAACTGACTAAGCTACAAAGGATCCAAAACCGGGCGTTAAGAACAATTTATTTGGGCAAAAACTAAGTGTAAAGGAAATGCATGACAAAGCAAACCTAGATTACCTAATGGTTAGAAGAGATTCACATCTCCTATCACTTATGTACAGAAGAGCCAGAGAGACCCAATATATAGACAACACAAAAAGGAATACTAGATGGGCTGATTCCACTCTACTCAAAGTCCCCAAGCCTTCCACAAACAAACTAATTAAAGCACCAATTTACAAAGGCAGCATGATGTGGAACAACCTACCATCCAGAACCAGGGCAGCATCCTCTTACCTAGAATTTAAAAACTCACTAAGAGTACATCGGATTGGGCAGGCCCTTATGCAGTTACAGTAAAGTATGTTCCATGGCATCACCATACCGTAAGTGGCAGACCACCAAACCCTCAGCCTCAGTTCTCCTCCCCCCCCCCCCTTGTTTTATTTGTTGCTGTTGCTCTGTTATTTCCAGTCAACCATATACAATGACAGAGACAGTCCAAATAAAAATGTAAAATTTAAGACCTAAATGCACTGGGATTGGTCCCACTGCTTCACTGGTCACAGCTGGTCCAGTGTATTATTAACAACCCCACCCCAACAACATAATTCATAAACTCACATAACTAACTACACTAGAGTTACACTAGAATATTTCTAACAAACTGACATTTATATACCGCTTGCCTAACTGCAACTGAACATTAAAACTTACTACAACTTTACCAACTGAATACAGAAGATAACTTCTAAATACTATCTAAATACTCACATTGATCTGACTAATATTGATCTAGTTATATGACACTACTGTTACCATATTGCTATGGAACTTTTGGGTTTCAGAATTGCATTGTGTTGCATGCTGCAAATTGTGTATTCAACAGTTATTGTATACCTTATTCTATATACCTTTTGTGTAAATAACCCTGATTTGAAAAATGGCTGGAAGAACAGTGCTTTGGCACTGACAAAAGAATTATTCAGCAGAATAAACATATTTACCACCAACAACAAAAATATCAGGATGGGTACCGACTTGCGACAGTGCACACTCATGGTGACTTTATAGTGCTGTCCCACTGGGAAATCATGCCACCAGCACCATGACCCGACATCCCACCCAGTCACATTATCCTGGCACTGAACTAACCAGTCCATGCTTTATCATATTCATGCTGAGCGCCAAGCTAGGCCGGGAATCAAACTCCCCACCTCCCGCACGGGAGGCCTGCACTCTACCGATTCAGCCATCGCATCCGCTCTTTACGGTGGTTGATGGCATTTTATTGTAATCAATGAAAGTCAGAAGGCACCGTCGGCCCTGACCTGAAATGGTTTAATTCTTAACCGGATCTTCCTATATATGTGTGTGACGTCATTTCCGACACTGGCTTTCATATTGAATGTTCCCTCCGTGGTCGGTGTGTGTGTGTGGGGAGAGGGGGGGGGGGTGTAACACCTAATATCGCTCAGAGATCGGTATGTCTGCATGACTCAGCGAAAACTTCCAGGGGTGTTGGAGATAACTGATAAGTGTATGAGACTGTATCAAAAGGTGCTAAGCAATATGGGACAAAACTTTGTCCATTGTAACGATCAACATACTATCTGCTAATGCATTTGCTCTGGATAAACTGATTTGTTTTTTACATGGTGTTTCATAATCCCAATAGAATACATATTGATTTGAAGCAAATGTCCTTGTGTTTTCAGTGTAACCGTTTATGTGCTGTTTTGTGTCAATCGTTACAATGGACAAACAAAAAAAGAGTTATCACCTTTTGAGACAGGCTTGTATATATTTTTTGTTCACAAGAAACAAATAAGAATCAGACCCTATCTTATTGTTAGATCAAATTCATGTCACTTCCACATACATGCGCAGTATGATTAATTAAAGGTGCTTAATCCGATAACTTTAAGAGTTTCTGTCATTTTCTCAAATAAATATATTAGGGTGATCGTTATAATCTATCTTACTTTAGTTTCAAGTAACTTTAATTTTAAATGGCAAACTTAGAAGATATTTGAAGTGTAAGCATGCAAAGTTAATGTTAGCATGCTTGTTAAAACCCTAATCCCATAGGCTTCAGCAGTAATAGATTATATTAAATTGTCATTTTGTGCTCTTCTAAGTAGCAATAAATACTTATATATCAATCTAAGTTAAGCCAAGTACACACCTACCGTTTACGATTCGCGCACTAAAACTCCCGACTCGACCCGACCCGCTTAAAACTGAAAACGGGCCGATTCATTTTTCGAATCGCGAATCGCAATCGTAATCGGCCGGTTTTAGCCCTAAAACTGAGTTTTTAGTCGGGAATCGCAATCGCTAGGTGTGCGCGGGGAGTGCACACCTAGCGATTTTTATGTGCGAAACGGGCAGTTTTAAATCGTATACGCTAGGTGGGTGCGCACAAACGGTAGGTGTGTACCTGGCATTAGATATATAGAATCAAATCTACATAAGTGCTTTGGTTTCGAAAATGGTGCTATTATCGAACTATGCAACATTAAGTAGCTATATCTAATTCATAGCATTGCTACCTTTGCTAATATATATTTCATGTATACGAAACTACAGGTGACATTTCATCTCTACCCTCTTCTGTATTCATATATGATTAGCTATATCCCTCGCCGTATAATTATATATGTGTATTATTACTATTAGCATTAAAACAGTAGTAAATGTTTTGCTACTCAAACTAGAGAAACATCCCATTTTGAATGTATTGATTTAAACCACGTAACCACACTGTAGCCATGTTCAGTTTAAGCTGCATAGTCTGATGAAGCATCAATTCTTCAAAACCCCCAAAAAAGTATCTCAATTTGATTCTACATATCTAACTTAAATACCGGTGCACTTGTTAAACATTTGTCACCCCATAGAAGGGAATACTGGGGCAATTTAATATAACGTATTACTGCAGAAACCTATGGTGTCAGAGTTTTGGCAAGCTTGCCAAACCTAATTTTGCTTGTTTGCACTTCAAATATCTCAAAAGTTAGCTATTTAAAATAAAAGTTACTTCAAGTGAAAGTAGAGTAGATTATAACGATCACCCTAATATGTTTATCTCAGAAAATGACAGAAACTCAAAACCCATCGGACTATGCAACTTTAACTAACTCATAATATATTATTTGTAGAACTGGCTTTAGTCATAAGTGTAATATTATTTACCAGTGTTTATTGATCCATAAATGCTTGGTAGACAACGTTTTTTCGAGTTAATCTGGCTTAGATAAAAAAAATATATATATATATATATATAATAATACATATTACTTCCCAATATTATTTCTGTTATAGTTCGTAATTGTCTACATACATACATACATACATACATACATACATACATACATACATACATACATACATACATACATACATACATACATAAATACATACATACATACATACATACATACATACAGACATACATACATACATGCATGCATGAAAACATACATACATACGTACGTATATACATACATACAGTGTACGTACGTACATACATACATACGTACGTACGTACGTCCGTACGTACATACATACATACATACATACATACATACATACATACATACATACATACATGTATACATGCATACATACACATGCATACATACATATATACATACACATACATACATGTATACATACATGTATACATATATACATACATTAATACATACATAATACATACAACATAACATACATACATACATGTACATACATACATACAACACACACATACTCATACACACACATATACATACAGACTTATACATACACACCCATACATACACTACATACATACGTACATACATACATTACATACATACAATCATACATACATACATACATATATGATACATACATACACACACACACATACACACATACCTACATACCTACATACATACATACATACTTACGTGTACGTACGTACGTACGGACGTACGCACGTATACACACACATACATACGTACGTACATACACACACATACATACATACATTACATACATACATACATACATACATACATACATACATTACATACATACACACATGCACACATACATACATACATACATACATGATACATTACTCATAATTCATTCATACTCATACATACATACATACATAAATACATACATACGTACGTACGTACGTAAGTACGTACGTACATTACTATGATACATACATACATACATACATACACCATACATACACACATACTACATACATACATACATACATACATACATACATACAACATACATACATACATACATACATACATACATACATACATACACACATACATACATACATACATACATACATACATACATACATACATACATACATACATACATCTCAAAACAGTCGGATTGTTCAACTTTAACTTTAATCCAAACATGCATTTGATTTTTGCAATCCTCTCCCCCCCCCCCCCCCCCCCCGCTAATCTTGTGGTGACGTCAGCCTGATCTCAACCACCCACACCTCTTCACCCCCAACCGGAAGTGAGCGGCACCGGAAGTGGGTGGGCTGTAGGTGCTGCCCTCTGTAGGTGGCGTGGTGAGGCTCAGCCAGGTGTGAGAGCCTCACAAACAGAGAGTTAGGAGAGAGGGGCGCTCTCCAAGCACATGTCTGCCGTCTACCTCTCTATGGGTGGGAAGCTGCAGTGCTTGGAGAGTGACGGGGGGTCAGGGGCAGAGGGAGCCGAGGTAGGGGTTCTCCAAACACAGGTCGTGCCGCCCACCTGGGGGAAATTAAGTACAGGTGTTGGTCTGGGTGCACATAATTCCACACACACACTCACACACACAATCAGCCTATCGCTCCACTCACTCACCCACCCACCCACTCACTCAGTCACTCAGTTAGTTACTCACTCACTCACACTCAAACACTCGCACACTCACTCAGTCATACACACGCTCACTCACCTATGGCCTCACTCGTTCATTCACTCACTACACTCAGTTACTCACTCACTACACTCACGCACTACACTCACTCACTCGCACACTCACTCAGTCATACACATGCTCACTCACCTATGGCCTCACTCGTTCATTCACTCACTACACTCACTCACTCACTCACTACACTCACGCACTACACTCACTGACTCGCACACTCACTCAGTCATACACACGCTCACTCACCTATGGCCTCGCTCGTTCATTCATTCACTCACTCACTACACTCACACACTCACTCACTCACTCACTCACGCAACTCACCCAGCCCCAACCTTTCCAATTCCATATCCCAGAACATTGATATAGTGCCAATGTGGGATATACCTATTAGTGTTATTAAAGTCTAAACTTTACACAAATAAATGTGTATCCGTTGATTTAAATAAATGCACCAGTTTGCGACAAGTCACTGATACACAGCTTTGTTCGATGAAATCAGCAAATTTTCAAAACCAAAGCACTCACCTAAATTTGATACTACATATCCGACTTAGTTACTGGTGCACTCATTAAGCATTTGTTTCTGCCTGGAATGGCATAATAATTCACTTCACTCGGCACACGGAAGACAGTAAGGAAGGAAGTCAAGTTTTAAATTGTTTATTTAAGCAAAGTAATCATCGCCTTATGTAGGCTGAGCATTGGTAGTTTAGTGGGCGGCTAGGACCCGAATGTTCTTGAATAACTTGAGATGAGCGATTACCGGGGACTACAGTTTCAGTTGTGAATCGAAGAGTGACATCAGGAATCAGGTGTAGAGCGAGACAGGACAGAGCTCACCCCCCCAGTAAGAGGGCGGGTGGGTGGGGAAAGTCGTTATCAGTAGCGAGCACCGAGGCAGAGTGAGTGTTCAGTGTAATAAGAGAAACGAGGAAGACAACAATACTCAATAGCACTTTTAGCAGTGAAGCAGGTACATACATTGCCTCGCTCGCAAATTATTCATGTTAGCCTCGGTCAACATGCGTAAGTCAATTTTGTTGAACCTGTTATTGCTGAAGCCTATGGTGTAATGCCCGGTCCGGTACACACCTCCCGTATAAAACCTTAAACTGCCCGTTTCGCGACTAAGTTTGAGTTTTAGTCGGTTTCAGTCTTTAGGTGTGTGACCCCCTAACACACCTGAGCCTTCCGATTCACGGCTTAAAACTCAGTTTTAGGGCTTAAGTATAACATTCGAAAAATGAATCGGGCAGTTTTAGGTTTTATACGGGAGGTGTGTACCGGGCGTTAGTTAGGAACGGGATGGGTCGGCTTGTGACGGGTCGCGTCGGGCAGTCAGTTTTAGTGCGTGAATCGTATATGGGAGGTGTGTACCAGGCTTAAATACTTTTCACATGCATGCCAAAATTCTTTTGACATTATTTCAAATTAAAGTCAGATATATTATAAGTTTATAACCATCAATCCCGGGCCGATCAAATCAACATCCTCCGAAATTGACACTTGTCACAACCTTGCCTGGTGCATATCATTACTAGAATAGAGCAAGGACTGGTTGGCTGTGTCGAGATAATATCATGACTGAGTTAGATATCAGTCATGGTGCCCGTTTCACTGTATCAATAATCCCAAGTTGGTTAAGCACTATGAAGCCGTCTGTAGGTATAAAGTCCTGGTATAACCTCAGATGTAACTAGAATATAAACCGCAATAAACAAAGACGCTGAGCGCCCACAGTAGAAACACCCCTGGTCGCTGTTCCCCTGGCGGTGTGCCGAGGTAACCCTATAACTTCCGCTGGTCGCCCTAAGTGGTAGTTGTCAGTGAGAGGAAAGCTCCCCTCCCCCACACTCCCCTCCCCCCTACCCCCGCACCCCACCCGGCCCGGCTCACCCCCGCCAGGTACCAGCCAGCCGCCACTGCCGGGGCACCAGTTAGCGATAAGCCGCTGGTTGCCCGCCTATCAAGTGTTCCCCTTAAGATACGCAGCTTGTCATCCGGCACGCCGGGTACCAGATAGGCAGCAGATTAGCGCGATAATGCGCGCGATTTAGGGGAGGGGTGTGGGGAGGGGCTGGGGGAGGGGCGGGGGGAGGGAGGTTCTGGGTAGCGGTGAGTGACCGAAACTAACTGCTCTCAACGTGTATACCAGTATATATCAGGAGGGCCAGGGTTCCTACTGATTGTTGTTGGTTGGTTGTTGGAGTTTTACGTCCTGGCAACATCAAGGTCAGGGTACCTACTGATTGTTGTTGGTTGGTTGATTGGTTGTTGGAGTTTATTTCCTGGCAACATCAAGGTTCCTATTGATTGTTGTTGGTTGTTGGAGTTTTACGTCCTGGCAACATCAACTGATCAATGCCAGGGTTCCTACTGATTGTTGTTGGTTGGTTGTTGGAGTTTTATGTCCTGGCAACATCTAAGGTCATATCAGGACGGATACTGACTTGTGACAGTGCGGACTCATGACAGTGCGGACTCATGGCAACTGTATAGTGCTTCCCCACTGGGAGACCAAGCCAGCAGAACCATGACCTGATATCTTTTCACATTATCCTGCCACTGAACCAACCAGTCCTTGCCCTATCCTATTAATGCCGAGCCCTTCCTTGGTCTTGGTCTTGTTCTTGCTATTATTTTTGCGGTTCTTGTTCTTCTCTCTTAATATTCTTATTTTTGCTCCTCATGCTTGTCGCTTCCTAGCCTGGCTCTCAGCATCATTAGGATAGGGCAAGGTCCCAGTGTCAGGATAATGTGACTGAGTGGGATATTATGTCATGGTGCTGATGACCTGCTCTCCCAGTGGGGCAGCACTATGAATTCGCCATGAGTGCGCACTGTCACAAGTCGGTACCGACCTGATATGACCTGAGATGTTGCTAGGACGCAAAACAACAACAAACATCCTCATGTCCTTGCTCTTGTTCTTTCTCTTCTTATTTTTGTTTCTGTTCTTGTTCTTGCTATTTTTGTTTTTATTCTTGTTCTTGTGCTTGTTCTGATTATTCCACTTGTTCTTCTTGTTCTTCTACTTTCCCATCTTTCTCATCCATCTTCCCCCTTTCACCTCCCCCCTCCTCCCCCCTCCTCCCCCCATAGCCCCCCATACCCCCCTCCCCACCCCCCCCCCCCCTCACGCGCACACTTTCTCCTCTCCCCCTGACTCCTGGTGGGGCTGACCCGCTCTATGATGAGGGAGCACCTGGTGCTTGTCTGGAGTTGCTCCGGGTGGAACCTGTCACCCCGGGGGCGGGTCGGGGCGGGTCGGGGAGGGGCGAGGGTCGGGGCGGGCAGTGGGGGGGGGGGGGGGGGGTGCCTCCACCACAAGGCACGACCTGTGCGGCAGACAGCAGGGTCTTGTTCCGCCTTAATGGGCTGTTACAACAGGTACACACACCCCCCCCCCCCCCCCCCACATTCCACACCTAGCACCCCCCTGTACACCCTCTAGTTCCCCGTGGGCCCGATAGGGGGCGGGCACCTGCTGCGTGATGCTCCACCACAAGTTCCAAGTTAATTGTAGTTTAGTAGCACTTCGATAGGTCTGTTGTTGACTTCCTGTTAGTACGAATGAAATATTTCCGTGCTTTCGCTGATAACTTTCTTCTTCTTTTTTTTTTAAAGCAAAAAAGATCAAAAGAGAGCAGGCGTCTCCTCATAGCCTCTGCACTGCCAGTGCCAGGGAGTCGTGAACAGCTCTTTCGAAGTCAGATTTTGCCCTTTTTCTTGGTGGGGGTGGGGCTTTGTTTGTGTTAGACTGGACCGACTGAGCGGACCGACTGTGTATTTAATGTGGCGTGTGCGTGTATATATATATATATCTCCATTTATCAGAACTTTAAGCCATCTACTAGTGCGCACATTATAGGCGGGGTGTAATGACGTCACAGGACAACTTCTGGTGGCCATATTGGATTACGTATGAAAGGCTTGCAACTGTCTACATTGTGCTTATTTACCGATTTGTTGGTTTATTTGTCACTGTTTTGAGGAGTTTGGCCTCAGAAGTTGTTGTTAACGTGCTGTAAGTAAACGCATTGGATGTAAACTGATCAGAACCACTCGGAACTGCTCGCAGTCTTGCTAAATTGCCCTATGTTGACACATTGGATGCGCTGTCAAAGAATTAGAAAGGTTAGGCAGTACCCGCTAGGTGGCATCACCATACTTTGGCGGCCGCCAACCAGGTAGGCCCAGTGGTGGCCGTAGTGTTCTTGGTATACGACAAGGGGCGCTGCGCCGTAGGTGGTGTCAAGTGTGATCCAATATGGCTGACCGGTGAGTGTTGACGTCACATGCACTCCCTCTATAGGTTTTTGTTGGTTTTCGATTGGTGGCGATGATGACAACAACTCATCACTTGTTGTGAACTCGTCGATGACTCATGAGTCCAATTTGTGCTCGGAATGTGCGGTGGCACGTTGGACATGTGTGTGTACAAAATATATAGTGGAGCAGTTCAGGGTGAGTGTGTAGGTGCTGGAGGAAAGGCATTGGTGGTCGTGGAGAAGGTGGTGGTGGAGGAGGAGGAGGAGGTGGTGGTGGTGGTGATGGTGGTGGTGGTGGTGGACGGGGATATGGACATGGACGAGGAGGAGGTGGTGGATAAGGATATGGACATGGACATAGAGCAGGAGCAGCAGCAGCAGGAGGTGGTGGTGGTGGTGGAGGAGGTGGTGCTGGTGGACCAGGATATGGACATGGAGATGGAGGAGGTGGTGGTGGTGGATAAAGCGTGCATTCCTCACACGCGGTATGCGGCATGCGGTATGCGGTATGCCAACGGTTTGGGTCCTTTCACCCACACCCACACCCACACCCACACACACCATGTCAGGTTTCTCTAACACTGTTGTCTATGGGCATTCGCATTCGCATGCTGCACCGATCGCTACATGGACCGATTCAGTATTCGCATGCCGCATGCCACATGCCGCATACCACGTGTAAGGAATCACCCCCATTGACTTAGATGCTTTTCGATTTTTTGCCGCATTCGCATTCGCGTACCGCATACCACGTGTAAGGAATGTAGGCTTTAGGATATGGACATGGACATAGAGCAGGAGCAGCAGGAGGAGGTGGTGGTGGAGGTGGGCCAGGATATGGACATGGAGGAGGAGCAGGAGGTGGTGGTGGAGGAGGTGGTGGTGGTGGTGGAGGTGGTGGTAGTGGTGGTGGAGGAGGAGGAAGAGGTGGTGGTGGTGGTGGTGGTGGTGGTGGTGGTGGAGGAGGAGGTGGTGGAGGTGGTAGTGGTGGTGGTGGTGGTGGTAGTGGTGGTGGAGGAGGAGGAAGAGGTGGTGGTGGTGGTGGTGGTGGTGGTGGTGGTGGACGAGGGGGTGTTAAGGATATGATAGTTGTGTCAGAAGTGATGGTGAAAGAGGTGGTTGTAGTGGTGATGGTGGTGGAGGACAAGGTGGACATAGATATGGAGGTGGTGGTGGTGAGCATATGGACATGGAGATGGAGGAGGAGGAGGTGGTGGTGGAAAAGAAGGAGGTGGTACTGGTAGAGAAGGTGGAGGAGGAAGTGGTGGAGAGGTTAGAAGTGGCCGTGATGGAGGTGGAAGTGGTGGCTGGGGATGCTGTGGGGTATGGAGGGCCGGGAGGGGAGCAGTTGGTGAACTTGTGAACCCTAACAGTGTCAGCCCTGGACGCGCGGCGGACTTGGGGGTAAGCAGGGGTTATCTGTAGGCACGCGGCCCCGTGCTGCTAACACATCGCCGACTGATGAAAGCGGCGGGGCATTACGGACACAGTGTCTACTGACGCCAAATTGTTATGTATTTGTTTGGATCCTTATAAGACACGGCAGGAACATACACACAAATAAACCGATTCAATATTTAGCAAATGAGCGATGTTATAACTCAGAATAGTGTGAGATGTACCTTTGGTTTGTTTTCTTTTTTGGTGGGTTTTGTTTTGTTTAGTTGGTTGGCGGTTTATTTAGGCAACGTGCCCAAAGTATGCTGCTGTCACTGCCTCCGTTATGTGTAGGCTTTTGGGCGTTGGGTAAACAGCCCCCCCCCCTTCCACTACCCTCCCCCCTCCTACCCCGCCCCTCCACTTGCTCCTCTTACCTTCCTCCTTCTCAGGACCAGATGGCATGGCCGAATGTGTTGAGCGTCCAGTCTCCCCTTTTTGGTAGATTTTGCTTCAAACCCTGGTCGAGTCAAACCAATGACTTAACAAATTAATATATGTGTCGCTTCCTAACCAGGCGCTCGGCATTATTCGGATAGGGCAAGGACTGGTTGGCTCAGTGTCAGGATAATGTGATTGAGTGGGCTATCAGGTCATGCTGCTTGTGACCTGCTCTCCCAGTGGGGTAACACTATAAAGTGCTGCAGATTTGCTGCCTTCAGCGCACCAATGCGACTGAAAACTCCCCAAAAACAAATATAAAGTCGCCATGAGTGTGCACTGTGACAAGTCGGTGCCCATCCTGATGTGACCTAAGTTAGATGTTGCTAGGACGTAAAACAACTACAAACAAACCGTCCTGATATGATCCTAGATGTTGCTAGGACGTAAAACAACTACAAACAAACCGTCCTGATATGACCTTATATGTTCAGGGATGAAAGATCTCCGCGATTTCGCGGATTTCCGGGATTTTACTAACAATGTATTATACTATAAATTAGTATAATACATTGTTTTACACTGCAGCACCATCAGCGTATACTAATATGTGGTGCAGACGCCGCAGCACTCGCAGCGTATACTACTAATAAATGCTTCAAATGCCCCAGAACTGTCAGCATATACTACTAATAACTGCATCAAACGGTGCAGCACTATCAGCGTATACCAATATATATGAAACCTGACTTACAGTAATTTTCCGGGATTCCCTGACAATGTTAAACCTATGGGAGAATATCAGCATTTCCGCTTTTCTTCCCGGAGACCACTTTCATCCCTGTATGTTGCCGGAACGTAAAACTCCAACAACCGACTATCCTCCTTCTACTTCCTCCTTCTCGCCTACCCCCCCCCCCCCCAGCCACACACACACACTCATACACATTCGCGCGCATGCGCACCCCCAACCCCCCGATTAGCCGCCCCTGCAGACCTCCGGTACATGTGAGTGGCATTCGACATGATCGTCCAACATAGATATTGGGGTTTTACATCCCAGCAACATCAAAGTTCAACAAGGACGAGTACCGACTTGTGCGTGACAGTGCGCAGTCATGACGACTTTATAGTGCTGCCTCACCTGGGATATCATGCCAACAGAACCATGGCATCGTGATATCCTGCTCAGTAGTATTATCCCAACACTCAACTAATCAGCCCCTGTTGTTACCATAGTAGTAGTAACTCCGATCACTAGGTAAGTATCGCTGGTTGTGTCTTTGGCTTGACTCGGCCCGGATTTGAACCTAGTAGTAGTACCTCCCACACGGAGAGCGAGTGCTTAACTCGCTAGGCCATCCTGTCCGGTGCCTTTGCTGTGGAGACGGACTTGTACGTGGATGTATGCGTGATGTGGTGGTG